>CM026395.1:9619602-9710160 GCA_014843695.1 Archivesica marissinica
GTTATATGTACATACATGTAGGATTGAGGATAAAGCAACCAGATTGTTTGGTTATATGTACATACATGTAGGATTGAGGAGAAAGCAACCAGATTGTTTGGTTATATGTACATACATGTAGGATTGAGGAGAAAGCAACCAGATTGTTTGGTTATATGTACATACATGTAGGATTGAGGAGAAAGCAACCAGATTGTATGGTTATATGTACATACATGTAGGATTGAGGAGAAAGCAACCAGATTGTTTGGTTATATGTACATACATGTAGGATTGGGGAGAAAGCAACCAGATTGTTTGGTTATATGTACATACATGTAGGATTGAGGAGAAAGCAACCAGATTGTTTGGTTATATGTACATACATGTAGGATTGAGGAGAAAGCAACCAGATTGTTTGGTTATATGTACATACATGTAGGATTGAGGAGAAAGCAACCAGATTGTATGGTTATATGTACATACATGTAGGATTGAGGAGAAAGCAACCAGATTGTTTGGTTATATGTACATACATGTAGGATTGAGGAGAAAGCAACCAGATTGTTTGGTTATATGTACATACATGTAGGATTGAGGAGAAAGCAACAGATTGTTTGGTTATATGTACATACATGTAGGATTGAGGAGAAAGCAACCATATTGTTTGGTTATATGTACATACATGTAGGATTGAGGAAACACCAAAAACAAAAAAAAAAACAACCAAAACAACAAAAGAAAGCAACCGGATTGTATGGTTATATGTACATACATGTAGGATGAGGAGAAAGCAACCGGATTGTTTGGTTATATGTACATACATGTAGGATTGAGGAGAAGCAACCGGATTGTATGTTATATGTACATACATGTAGGATTGGGGAGAAAGCAACCGGATTGTTTGGTTATATGTACATACATGTAGGATTGAGGAGAAAAGCAACCAGATTGTTGGTTATATGTACATACATGTAGGATTGGGGAGAAAGCAACCAGATTGTTTGGTTATATGTACATACATGTAGGATTGAGGAGAAAGCAACCAGATTGTTTGGTTATATGTACATACATGTAGGATTGAGGAGAAAGCAACCAGATTGTATGGTTATATGTACATACATGTAGGATTGGGGAGAAAGCAACCAGATTGTTTGGTTATATGTACATACATGTAGGATTGAGGAGAAAGCAACCAGATTGTTTGGTTATATGTACATACATGTAGGATTGAGGAGAAAGCAACCAGATTGTTTGGTTATATGTACATACATGTAGGATTGAGGAGAAAGCAACCAGATTGTTTGGATATGTACATACATGTAGGATTGAGGAGAAAGCAACCAGATTGTTTGGTTATATGTACATACATGTAGGATTGAGGAGAAAGCAACCAGATTGTTTGGTTATATGTACATACATGTAGGATTGAGGAGAAAGCAACCAGATTGTTTGGTTATATGTACATACATGTAGGATTGAGGAGAAAGCAACCAGATTGTTTGGTTATATGTACATACATGTAGGATTGAGGAGAAAGCAACCGGATTGTATGGTTATATGTACATACATGTAGGATTGAGGAGAAAGCAACCGGATTGTTTGGTTATATGTACATACATGTAGGATTGGGGAGAAAGCAACCAGATTGTTTGGTTATATGTACATACATGTAGGATTGAGGAGAAAGCAACCAGATTGTTTGGTTATATGTACATACATGTAGGATTGAGGAGAAAGCAACCAGATTGTTTGGTTATATGTACATACATGTAGGATTGAGGAGAAAGCAACCAGATTGTTTGGTTATATGTACATACATGTAGGATTGAGGAGAAAGCAACCAGATTGTTTGGTTATATGTACATACATGTAGGATTGAGGAGAAAGCAACCAGATTGTATGGTTATATGTACATACATGTAGGATTGAGGAGAAAGCAACCAGATTGTTTGGTTATATGTACATACATGTAGGATTGAGGAGAAAGCAACCAGATTGTTTGGTTATATGTACATACATGTAGGATTGAGGAGAAAGCAACCAGATTGTATGGTTATATGTACATACATGTAGGATTGAGGAGAAAGCAACCAGATTGTATGGTTATATGTACATACATGTAGGATTGAGGAGAAAGCAACCAGATTGTTTGGTTATATGTACATACATGTAGGATTGAGGAGAAAGCAACCAGATTGTTTGGTTATATGTACATACATGTAGGATTGAGGAGAAAGCAACCAGATTGTATGGTTATATGTACATACATGTAGGATTGAGGAGAAAGCAACCATATTGTATGGTTATATGTACATACATGTAGGATTGAGGAGAAAGCAACCAGATTGTATGGTTATATGTACATACATGTAGGATTGGGGAGAAAGCAACCATATTGTTTGGTTATATGTACATACATGTAGGATTGAGGAGAAAGCAACCAGATTGTTTGGTTATATGTACATACATGTAGGATTGAGGAGAAAGCAACCAGATTGTATGGTTATATGTACATACATGTAGGATTGAGGAGAAAGCAACCAGATTGTATGGTTATATGTACATACATGTAGGATTGAGGAGAAAGCAACCAGATTGTATGGTTATATGTACATACATGTAGGATTGAGGAGAAAGCAACCAGATTGTTTGGTTGCCTCTAGCGATTCTTTGTTATTTCATAATTTATTATTAAATAAAATACCTTTATCATTCACAATTCTTCAGGCTCATTTAGTTAGGAGAGATATATATATTGTTTGTTAACATCGTATAATATATGATTTGATCTTGTTTTCTAGTAGACTTCTACCCTTACATATGACAGCGACCAACTGTGCATGAGGTATAGTGGTATTATGAATCACAATTCTCTTTTCATTACAAAATAAAAACTATTCTTGGATAAACTATTTTATTTTATGCTTTCCAATGAATGGGGAAAAAACGAGATTTCATGAAATAATAAATAAGATAATCGTATTTCATAAAAATGTCATAATTTATTCTCTATGGTTTAATTTAGAATCTGTTCTCTCAGAAACTATATGTTAATGCTGTCATTTAGAATGCTGTCTACCGGGTATATCTGTTATTCTTCATTTAACCCTTTGCCTGCTAAGTAAATAAAATCACATTTGCAAACGAACATATATCCAGATCAGCCGCGGCATAATGCCACGTCTGATCAGGATCTATGTTGTTTGCTATTTACCCAAGTGTTTTAGCTCCACTATCTGAATAGCAAACAGCATAGAGCCCGATCAGACGACACGTTCTGTGCCATCTGATCTGGCTCTATACCGTTTGCTAGCGTGCAAATGGTTAATATTTAGTAGCAGCTTCCTTTTTTTCTTCTCGCATAAAAAACATTTTCCAGCATAAAATAAAAAGAAAATTGGTTCTATGTACAATTTAATAATATTTCACTTATGACCATTGAACATAGCGATTTATCACTCGTGGCTAAATAAAATTCAATCATGCTGACAAATATCATTATTTTTGTACATGTATTACTAGACTGTGAGACGAGGACAGACGTTTGACACTAATAAAAAGTTTCCTTTGATACAAATAAGTTTTTGTTGTTGTATCAAGATTATTATTATAGTATTAATTTTCTTCAGGGGTCAATGTTTCTGTATTTCAGAAAATGAACAAACTATTGGATATACAAATGTTTACAGAGAATGACCCATGTTGTATATGTACACCATGTATTGCCTAGTTATTCAGGTTATCAACTGCAGTCTTTGTGCGTTTCAAATATTTAAGCCTAAAACTGCTTGGCTTCCATCAAGGAGGGACCTTTGGGAAAAAACACAACATCACTTGCTATTGTAATAGCCCAATGCGGGAAACTGGTAATGGGTTAACATTGCAGATAACCTGCTTCGTTCTTTGTATACTCTCACAGCCATTACCAATGATGCCATGAAACACTCCATTACACACGCTGGCTAGCTGTTGGTTGATGATACTGATGTCCATAACAATAATGTTGATGATGGAACCAACCAACATACAAGAAGACAATTATATGAACTTCAAAAGTCAAATGTGTTATTAAACAAACTTGACCATTTTGAGAGAAAAAGTATATAGTGAATGGAGTGTATCGGATAATATCGACTGTGTTCGCTTTTAAAAGAAACACACGAATACAATTCAGTATTTCTCATTAGTTCATGTGTGTGTATTGGAAATGACCAGACAAAGGTTATGCATGTAGGGTACCCATATGTACCAGTTAGTAAGCTTGTCTATAGTTGTGGTCATTATATCGGCATTATATCGGGCGGTTTTGTAGTCGTGCCATAGTGTTTAGGATTTGTAACTGTTGTTACTGTGTTCTCCACTTGTACTGCAGTGGATTGTTTAGGATTTGTAACTGTTGTTACTGTGTTCTCCACTTTTACTGCAGTGGATTGTTTAGGATTTGTAACTGTTGTTACTGTGTTCTCCACTTGTACTGTAGTGGATTGTTTAGGATTTGTAACTGTTGTTACTGTGTTCTCCACTTTTACTGCAGTGGATTGTTATCCATATATTGTCACACATTTCGTAATATGAGCTTGCAAGAGAATTGCGGGCAATGTTTGGTGATTCCTAAATGATTGTGCTATGCACACGGTACATATAGATACAGGTAACATCCACCATTAATATGTATAGTTGAACCCCCCTCCCCCATAGCTTTTGTTGAAAAGCTGTGTCCAACAAGGATAATAGCAATAAATGTCCAACCTACTGCTCAAACAATCGTGCAATTGTACCATAGTGATTTTGTCGGTAATTAACTGCTTGTATACCTTTGTTGCCCTATTGACTTATGATCAATGTCGTCAATGAGCAACTGTTTTGTGGTTATAAACCATTTCCATTGACAAAAAATAGACGGTCATTCTACCAATTAATGCACAGTTTACAAGAACTGGGTCAAACTGGCTGCTATTCTAAAGACTTGAAGACATTGAAATGTAGATTGTAAAATGATTAACTTATTTGATATTGATACATTCAACTTAATGACAGTTGGGCAAAAAGTGATCATTATAATTTATGTTTACATTTTCTGATTGGAATTTAAGTGGAGAAAATTGTATTCGACCTAGTGGTCGCTTTTAGCCCAACATGTCGCCTATTTATTCTACTCCATAATAATTTTATGAGAAATTGATCATAAAGTTTGTAACTTTGCCTGCTTTAAGTACTGTGTACTTGAGAACATTGTGGCTATGAGATACAAAGTCACTGTTGAGTTATTCTTCAAAGGTGATGAGTCAGGGCATGGTGTTCTACGACAATTACGAATCCAGTCCCAGCTGGTTCCAGAAGGAGAATGAGGAGACACTGTTTCCCCCGGCCGATGATGGCATCTATAATCTGGACAGATGGTAGGTTTATCGTACTTGTGATGTTGGGGGGCAGATTGGTGTTTATAAAGTCATGTGTCAACATGCTTTGAGATCGGGGTAACCATGTGAAGTTTATGTCACGTCCCCATGTACTCCCCCACATCCCCATGTACTCCACCACGTCCTCCACCACATCCCCATGTACTCCACCACGTCCCCATGTACTCCACCACGTCCCCATGTACTCCACCATGTCCCCATGTACTCCACCATGTCCCCATGTACTCCACCATGTCCCCATGTACTCCACCACGTCCCCATGTACTCCACCACATCCCCATGTACTCCACCATATCCCATGTACTCCACCACGTCCCCATGTACTCCACCACATCCCCATGTACTCCACCACGTCCCCTGTACTCCACCACATCCCCATGTACTCCACCACGTCCCCATGTACTCCACCACGTCCCCATGTACTCCACCACATCCCCATGTACTCCACCACTCCCCATGTACTCCACCACGTCCCCATGTACTCCACCACGTCCCCGTGTACTCCACCACGTCCCTGTGTACTCCACCACGTCCCCATGTACTCCACCACGTCCCCATGTACTCATTCCACTCTGTGTACATGTACAAAATCCAAGATGGCCATCATTGGTATTGAAAATCTATTTCTACTCTCAACACGTCAGGCAATCGACTTATACTCCCGAACTGTTAGGCAATTTTACCGGAATGACTAGTAAATTAATAATAACCAATATACTGCTTATACAAAATGCAAGATTTCCATCATATCGGCCATACTGAAATAAATGCTTATTTATAACTAGTCTAGTGACTGGTCAGTTATTCTCTTGTTTAACTTTGAGCTTGTTTCATGTAACTTCACATGTGATTGACTTGTTGATTTACAGTTTGAGGGTGCTTCCACATGACAATGATACGGGAGGTTTCTTTGTGGCCGTCATTACCAAGTTTGGGCCTCTACCGTGGCAGAAAGAAGCCGAGGGTGAGTAGATAAGTAGAATTTGCTAGTGTTATTGAGAACAGATATCGACGAGAATACTAAACTGCACTGTGGAAATAGATTGGAATCTCTGAAAACCGGAAATCCTCTAAAATAGGAATTCGTCCAAACCAGACTGTTATTTCCCGGTACCGATATTTTCTCTTTATCCATTGTAAAAAAAACCTCTATGAACCAAACTGCTCTTTTCCGAATACCGGACAAGGTTTCATGACCATGTGTGCACATGGGGTTAATTACTACATGAACAATTGCAGTGTGTGACCAATATATATATAGAAATTGACAAATTGTTTTACTGTTGATATCTTAGATGAAGAAATGGACACCGAAGTGAAGCAGGATAATGCAGAGGGTGCAACCGGAGATGCGGACCAGAAGAAGGGAGACGATGACCAGAAGAAAGGAGATGCTGCGGACGAGGTGAAAGAAGGCGGAGACAGCCCGAAGAAAAGCAAATACACTCTTCCCATACGCGTAGAAGTAAATGTATCTGTGTCCCAGATTGATTGGACTACCAAATTGACCAACGAAGCTCTGCAGACTACTGAGACAACTGAAACAAGCCAATATGATCTACCGCCGATGAAAATAGCAGATTCGTAAGTTTCGTAGTATTATACAGTACTTGTAGTGTTTGCGATACACAGAGTATCCGCTTATCACAATCTCCTATCTTATTTCCAATCCTACACCATGGCAATTAGCTGATTTGTTGAGTCCCCCTCTGTGGTCAAGTGCTTACGGTCGCTGACTTGTGAACCACTGTAACCTATCATCACTGATGGTCACGGGATTGAGTCCCGCTCATGCCGTGTCTCATTTATATGAAAAAAGTGGCAGTTTCTTACGGAGGTTGGTGCACCCAAGTACTGGTTAACCGCTGGAGCCTGCCCAGGAAAGGTGTTGTTAGGTAAACTGCCCGCCAGCGATATAGCCCAAAATGGTGCTGATGCAGGCGTAAAACCCGAAATATAACAATATATAATATAACTGCTTGTGCCTGCACAGTAAGAATGTTGTTAAGTAAACTGCCCGCTGGGGATATAGCCCAAAATGGTGCTGATGCAGGCGTAAAACCTGAACAAACAACTGTTTTAAAGGTCTAGCATTTTGAAGATCTAGCATCAGCCCTGAATGTACAAAACAATTTCCGATAAACCATCCAAGGCAAGAGTCGGAGGACCGTTCATTATCATCAGTGATAGGTGACTACTGTCAGCCATTAAGCTTGCAACTAGTGACATACTGGTGTGAGATTTTCTTGCTTGCCTCGTGTTGTCAGGGTTCATTCTAGGTCAGAATTTTTGGGAGAAGTGAGAAAGCACGATAATGTGTCAGTGTATCTTACTGGACAGCATTTTGTATGAAAATTGTAAAAAAGAAAAAATATAAAAAAACATTTTTTAGGGCGAAGTGGGGCTACCAGAGGGCCAAGTCAGGGTCCCTAGGGTGACTATTTCGCTCACATTGCCCTCTAAAATGATCCCCATCACCCTCTAAAATGATCCCTGGTTGTATTATTTGAGTAATGTTTCTAGTATTATGCGTGTAATATTTCAGGTGTATACCAAACTGGTTGCGGAGGAAGATCGCGGCAGCATCATTTCGCTACGAAGATGTTTCACCAACAGATGCTCATTGGCTAGCATACAAGTAAGACTTCATTCAGTAATTTGATGCAAACAAAGATGAATATTTCTGTTGTTTCTTACTCTACATGTACTGCTATTGTACACAGGCGGGTATTGAAGCACTCACTGGCTCAATGCTGACCGTTCCATATTTCTGTTCTTTCTTACTCTACATGTACTGCTATTGTACACAGGCAGGTATTGAAGCACTCGCTGGCTCAATGCTGACCGTTCCATATTTCTGTTCTTTCTTACTCTACATGTACTGCTATTGTACACAGGCAGGTATTGAAGCACTCACTGGCTCAATGCTGACCGTTCCATATTTCTGTTGTATCTTGCTCTACATGTACTGCTATTGTACACAGGCAGGCATTGAAGCACTCACTGGCTCAATGCTGACCGTTCCATATTTCTGTTGTTTAGGAATGTTTGATTTGAAATGAGTGTGATATCGCAACCATGCGTAAACATATTTTTGGCACAATGAGAATCATTGAATGCATTTTTAGTGACGCAGCTACATTTTGACAGCGGTTTGTTTTTATGGACCTCTCTGTGGATAAAAATGTACTTGATCACCGAGTACTTTGTCATTCACAAGACACTTACTTATTTATTATTAATTATGTACAACGAAAAGAGTTCAGATGATACAGGTACGTCATATGCCAGGGGGGAAATGTCTGTGCCGAAACAAATTATGTTTACTTTTCCAACCAGAAAACCTGACACCCTAGACCTGATGCGCGAGATTTCTTATTTCTCTTGTTTAGGGGAGAACTAGCGAGATTTCTGATTTCTCTTGTTTAGGGAAGAACTAGCGAGATTTCTTATTTCTCTTGTTTAGGGAGGAACTAGCGAGATTTCTGATTTCTCTTGTTTAGGGAAGAACTAGCGAGATTTCTGATTTCTCTTGTTTAGGGAAGAACTAGCGAGATTTCTGATTTCTCTTGTTTAGGGAAGAGAACTAGCGAGATTTCTGATTTCTCTTGTTTAGGGAGGAACTAGCAAGATTTCTGATTTCTCTTGTTTAGGGATATGTTTGATGTGAAGAAGGTGAACCCGCTACCCAACATGTTGAAGTTTGTACAAGACGGCAAGTTCTCCTTGTACTACTACTACAATCATGCCGTCCGATCCCTCATCAAGTGCAACCCGGACATTGCTGTAAGTACCTTCCATATCATATATACACTGAAGAAGCAAAGGGATTTGAATAAGTTACTATGTAACTTTTCCCCCAATCCTAACTGTGCTATTGCAACTATTCCTATGTTATGTACCATTCTTGAATAAAATATTGTTTTAAACTATATATACACCGAGATTCATATGTGTTTTACGTTTATTTATCGTCGCTACCGGTTGCCCATATGAACGACGCCTCCTGAAGAGATTAGTCATTTTAGATTTTTGGAGGATAGTGCAATGATACAGACAGACCAATTCTAGAGTCTCCTCTGGTTCGTTTACGTGCACGGTGTAAAGCACCGACACGAGACCTCAGTTAAAGTCCCATCTGAAAATCTGTTAATTTTATTAGGGTCAGTCGGGTGATCGAACCTGCGATCCCTGGATTATTCAGCATTGATTCTCACTTCATTAATTGGACAGTTGTTCAATCAATTAGTGATTCAAGAAACACGGCGCTGTTAATAGTGTGTGTTAATAAGTGTTCATTTGAAAAAATATTCTGTTGTTCAGTTGGCATGCCTACTGGATTTTGTTTTGGTTTTGTAAGAGACTGCCAACTTTTTCATATAAAGTGACACAGTCTTAGCAGGGCTCGAACATGTGACCATCAGTAGTGATAGGTTACAGTGGTATATAAGTCATCGACCCTAACCACTCGACCATGGAGGCGAACCCATGACCATCAGTGATGATAGGTTACAGTGGTCAGAAGTTACAAGTCAGCGAACTTGACCACGGAGGCAGATTGTATTAAAAATATTGATGTTTATAGACAGCTCTGACTGTATAGCATACTGCTGTTGTGTATACAAGACATTTATCATTACAGAAGAAGAGCAGATCCCAGTGTGGTGGTATGTTACTGATGAGGTGTCCTGAAGGTGGACAAACTGAAATTAAGGTTGGTAGCTGTTAATGGATTGCACAAAATATTTGGCGAGTGTGGGGATATGCTTGTCTTTTCTCTCTCCCCTCCCCTCTCGCCGAATTTTAACAAATCTTCGTAGGAATTATCGATGTACCTTGTTCTTTCAAAGTTGTTCAAATGGTGACCCTGGAATAAAAAATGGACATGGCCCAGTTCAAATTCGGGTAATTTGAGCGAATATGGTCACATCATGTATCAAATTGAAGGTATTGTAACAAGTCGATCACTCTGGTGCAATTGTTATTAAAATCAGATCAAACAATATCTCACGAACCACCAGATTTTGGCAACATTTGGTAGGAATGATCGATGTACAATGCTACTACATGGTGCTTATGAAACTTAGTCTCACTGATCATAATGCCTCGACCAAACTCCCAATTAACCAGCCAGATCGTGTAACCATGGCGATATGGCTGTTGGTTTAAAAGGTAGTGAAATATTCTCATTTTCAGACGATAGCTTAATGGCGCGCCATACTAACATTGCAAACTATTGTCAATGGATGTTTTGTCATGATACCAAAACTACAGTAATGCCACAAGTCTGGCCCTTGGATTGTGGATGTGGGATATTTGTAAGATCAAACAGACCGGTCAGTTCTCGCGTTCAGTCTGGCCCTTGGATTGTGGGTGTGGGATATTTGTAAGATCAAACAGACCGGTCAGTTCTCGCGTTCAGTCTGGCCCTTGGATTGTGGGTGTGGGATATTTGTAAGATCAAACAGACCGGTCAGTTCTCGCGTTCAGTCTGGCCCTTGGGTGGGATATTTGTAAGATCAAACAGACCGGTCAGTTCTCGCGTTCAGTCTGGCCCTTGGATTGTGGATATTTGTAAGATCAAACAGACCGGTCAGTTCTCGCGTTCAGTCTGGCCCTTGGATTGTGGTATTTTGTAAGATCAAACAGACCGGTCAGTTCTCGCGTTCAGTCTGGCCCTGGGGTGTGGGATATTTGTAAGATCAAACAGACCGGTCAGTTCTCGCGTTCAGTCTGGCCCTTGGATTGTGGGATATTTGTAAGATCAAACAGACCGGTCAGTTCTCGCGTTCAGTCTGGCCCTTGGATTGTGGGATATTTGTAAGATCAAACAGACCGGTCAGTTCTCGCGTTCAGTCTGGCCCTTGGATTGTGGGATATTTGTAAGATCAAACAGACCGGTCAGTTCTCGCGTTCAGTCTGGCCCTTGGATTGTGGGATATTTGTAAGATCAAACAGACCGGTCAGTTCTCGCGTTCAGATTGCTGAGAAACAGTGATATTGCAATCATTATTTGTATTTCAGAGCATTCAGCCGTTGTTGCAGTTTGTTAACAAACGTTTGATCAGTATCACACGAGTTGATCTCGTACATCTGCTGGAAAACAAGGAAGTCATACTGAAGGACTTGACTGACAAACTGCAGAAAGAATTGGCAGCTATTTGTAAGTTTCTATCACAGGATAGACTGATTGGTGCACTAATGCTGTATGGTACACTAATCCGGCATTGAACCACTGCATGGTACACTAATCCGGCATTGAACCACTGCATGGTACACTAATCCGGCATTGAACCACTGCATGGTACACTAATCCGGCATTGAACCACTACATGGCACACTAATCTGGCATTGAACCACTACATGGTACACTAATCCAGCATCGCACCACTGCATGGTACACTAATCCAGCATCGCACCACTACATGGTACACTAATCCAGCATCGCACCACTACATGGTACACTAATCCAGCATCACACCACTACATTGTATACTAATCCAGCATTGAACCACTACATGGTACACTAATCCGGCATTGAACCACTACATGGTACACTAATCCAGCATTGAACCACTACATGGCACACTAATCCGACATTGAACCACTACATGGTACACTAATCCAGCATTGAACCACTACATGGTACACTAATCCAGCATTGAACCACTACATCGTATACTAATCCAGCATTGAACCACTACATCGTACACTAATCTAGCATCGCACCACTACATTGTATACTAATCCAGCATCGCACCACTACATTGTACACTAATCCAGCATTGCACCACTACATTGTATACTAATCCAGCATTAAACCACTACATTGTACACTAATCCAGCATTGAACCACTACATGGTACACTAATCCAGCATTGAACCACTACATGGTACACTAATCCAGCATTGAACCACTCCATGGTACACTAATCCAGCATTGAACCACTCCATGGTACACTAATCCAGCATCACACCACTATGTGGTACACTAATCCAGCATTGAACCACTCCATGGTACACTAATCCAGCATCACACCACTACGTGGTACACTAATCCAGCATCGCACCACTACATCGTATACTAATCCAGCATTGAACCACTACATGGTACACTAATCCAGCATTATCATAAATTATGTAGGAAATTACAGGACTGTTCTTTGCTGTAACCAATGGGAATTGTTCCTTTCCACATCAACTGGTGTAGACATGTAAACGATAAGTATATTCCACATCAACTGGTGTAGACATGTAAACGATAAGTATATTCCACATCAACTGGTGTAGACATGCAAACGATAAGTATATTCCACATCAAGAAAGAATTTGTTAATTTTCAGAACCATGCTCAGCTGTAGCCAATAATATTGTTTCATTCTATATCAAGAAAAATAATTGGTTGAATTTGAGAACTGTGCTCGGCTGCAGCCTATAAGATTATTTCGTTCTATATCAAGAAAATAATTGGTTAAATATGAGAACTGTGTTTGGCTGAAGCTGAATGGCTGGACGATATGATTGGTTACTTGGATAGACCATGGTAGTTTTTGTAGTCGAAGATATAAGCATTAGTACTGGGTTAGCCGTCTCTGATGATCGGTTTGTAGGTGGAACTCCCTTTACTGGGGATGTACTGTGGAATTCCCTGTACTGGATGTATCTATTTGATTCTTCGATGGTGTTATTTGCATTTTAGAATTGTGCCAAGTGAAGCATTCTGATGTGTATTTTATTTTTGCTTCAGCTGACAATGGCACAGTATACTTCCTGTACGAACCAAAAGGAAAGTAAGTATTCTTTGTAACTGTAGTAGATCTGAGAGGAAGGGGATTGGAACACCTATATGGGTGAAGCTTTGTACTACCTACAGGTAGATCTGAGAGGAAGGGGATTGGAACACCTATATGGGTGAAGCTTTGTACTACCTACAGGTAGATCTGAGAGGAAGGGGATTGGAACACCTATATGGGTGAAGCTTTGTACTACCTACAGGTAGATCTGAGAGGAAGGGGATTGGAACACCTATATGGGTGAAGCTTTGTACTACCTACAGGTAGATCTGAGAGGAAGGGGATTGGAACACCTATATGGGTGAAGCTTTGTACTACCTACAGGTAGATCTGAGAGGAAGGGGATTGGAACACCTATATGGGTGAAGCTTTGTACTACCTACAGGTAGATCTGAGAGGAAGGGGATTGGAACACCTATATGGGTGAAGCTTTGTACTACCTACAGGTAGATCTGAGAGGAAGGGGATTGGAACACCTATATGGGTGAAGCTTTGTACTACCTACAGGTAGATCTGAGAGGAAGGGGATTGGAACACCTATATGGGTGAAGCTTTGTACTACCTACAGGTAGATCTGAGAGGAAGGGGATTGGAACACCTATGTGGGTGAAGCTTTGTACTACCTACAGGTAGATCTGAGAGGAAGGGGATTGGAACACCTATATGGGTGAAGCTTTGTACTACCTACAGGTAGATCTGAGAGGAAGAGGATTGGAACACCTATATGGGTGAAGCTTTGTACTACCTACAGGTATATCTGAGAGGAAGAGGATTGGAACACCTATGTGGGTGAAGCTTTGTACTACCTACAGGTAGATCTGAGAGGAAGAGGATTGGAACACCTATATGGGTGAAGCTTTGTACTACCTACAGGTAGATCTGAGAGGAAGGAAATTAGAACAGCTATGTGCAATGATGGTTCTATTTACACCTGGGATGGTGGAGCGTAGTACACCTTTGACTGAGAGGCTATAGCAGGGTCCATTGATGTTGGTGGAGTGTGGTACATGGATGTGGGTGGCATTGTTCATGGATGTAGGTGGAGCATTGTACATGGATGTGGGTGGAGCATGGTACATGGATGTGTGTGGAGTGTGTGGAGCATGGTACACTGATGTGGGTGGGGCGTGGTACACTGACCTGGGTGGGGTGTGGTATGTGGGTGGAGCGTGGTACACTGATGTGGGTGGAGTGTGGTACACTGATGTGGGTGGGGTGTGGTACATGGACGTGGGGGGCGTGGTACACTGACATGGATGTGGGTGTAGCGTAGTACACTGATGTGGGTGGGGCGTGGTACATGGACGTGGGTGGAGCGTGGTACACTGACATGGATGAGGTGGGGCGTGGTACACTGATGTGGGTGGGGTGTGGTACATGGATATAGGTGGAGTGTGGTACATGGATGTGGGTGGAGTGTGGTACACTGATGTGGGTGGGGCGTGGTACACTGACGTGGGTGGGGCGTGGTACATGGATGTGGGTGGAGTGTGGTACACTGATGTGGGGGGTGGGGCGTGGGTGGAGTGTGGTACACTGATGTGGGTGGGACGTGGTACACTGACGTGGGTGGGGTGTGGTACGTGGGTGGGGCGTGGTACACTGATATGGGTGGGGCGTGGTACACTGACGTGGGTGGGGCGTGGTACACTGACGTGGGTGGTACATGGACGTGGGTGGAGCGTGGTACACCGACGTGGGTGGAGCATGGTACACCGACATGGGTGGAGCGTGGTACATGGATGTGGGTGGAGCGTGGTACATGGATTCGGTGGGACACAAAAACAGTTCACATAGGAAGAAGATAGATGTCTGTTTATCTACAGATACGTAGAATGCGGTTATACAGTAGCCACATTGTTTATCTACAGATACGTAGAATGCGGTTATACAGTAGCCACATTGTTTATCTACAGATACGTAGAATGCGGTTATACAGTAGCCACATTGTTTATCTACGGATACGTAGAATGCGGTTATACAGTAGCCACATTGTTTATCTACGGATACGTAGAATGCGGTTATACAGTAGCCACATTGTTTATCTACGGATACGTAGAATGCGGTTATACAGTAGCCACATTGTTTATCTACAGATACGTATAATGCGGTTATATAGTAGCCACATTGTTTATCTACAGATACGTAGAATGCGGTTATACAGTAGCCACATTGTTTATTTACAGAAACGCAGATCCAAAATGTGCAGTTGTAATCTGGCGTGAGAAATTCCAGTTGTACGTGAAAGACGACTACTTCACCCGCTCGGAGCGTCAACACACCCTCAGAATATGTGGCATCGACCCTGACGGTAAGTGTAAAATCTGGTATTATGACCCATCAATGACGAGGGTGTATATTACATTTGTCCGGTCCATCGGCTATCCAACTTGTTTTGTCAGATATAATCGTAGTTTGTATTAACGATACCCTCTATATGATGTGTTTGCCAAGTATGTTCGCCAACAGTCACCAACTATGTGCTATTCTCAGTCTTGTAGTTGCATGATGCGTCACTGAGAGTGCCAATTATTGCAGTAATTCAATGTTTTTTGATGATATTTATGCAATTGTAATTTCCAGGGATCATTCTAGAGGGCGAAATTGGGGACCCCACTTCTCCTTAAAAAAAATAAAAAATTACTTCTCCCTAAAAAAAAATATTTTTGGGTTTTTCAAATAAAATTTGTCTAGTAAGATACACTGGCCCATTATAAAGCATGCCTTCTATTCAAATGTTGTATTTAATGGTTGTACTGTGCATTTTAACCCTATTTTGCAGAAGTATATTAAAGAACACCATTTAAGGAAGCGATCACACGCTTTCTCACTTCTCCCAAAAATTCTGATCTAGAATGAACCCTGAATTTCCTGTTCTGTGATGTTTCATTCGTTTCCTCAATAATTTATGTAAAGATTAATCTCGGCTAATATTTACCTGTATTTATAAGTCACCATCAAACATAAAAAACGCTTGTAATTTAATTATGTACTGAATGTTGTGTAAATGAATCGCCAACTTGTCTGAACAAAATATTTAAATATGTCCGCCTCCGTGGTCGAGTGGTTATGGTCGCTGACTTGTATACCACTGTAACCTATCATATAGTCTAATTGTAATCCAGTTCCGGTTGGATGATCTTTGTCAGATTTAAGGCCATTTGAACATTTTGTGTTATAACACGTAGCTTCTCCATCTCGAAAACTTCATAAAATACGTCTCATCTTTTTATTGTAATAATTTCATATATAGTCCTTCCATGCTTTTATTACTCCACTGAAGCAACAAATATTTTTAATTTTATAATTTTGATTAATTTCAGACGCCGAAAATGAGAATGAAGAAGAACCGATGGAATAAAAGAATGTGAAACATGGAGCGTGTCTGTGAAACAGACCCTGTTGGGAACATGCTTACTTTTAATTTCTTTCCGAACTCTTCACTGAACATTTAGTTTTGGTTTCAATGTTTGGGATCATTGCGTTTGAAAGTTCTATAGATGATGTCCCATCTGTCAGTAAGTTCTATAGATGATGTTCCATCCGTCAGTAAACTTTGAAAACCAAAAAGATTGGACAGAATCTTCTATGAACATTTTCAATGGATGTCGGCGAGCTTCAAACCATCGTACAACAATGTTACACATTTTCTGTATGTACATGCACCGGCAGTATCTTAATGTTTTATATTGTTTTTATGTCGTCAAAAAAGATCATGTGTTTACATATTAAGATTCTTTGTATGAACTTTTGGTCTGTGAAAGTAGACAATAAATTTTACTTCTCTTCGTGTGGATTATTAGTGTTCTAGTTTAGCTTAATATACCACTCTGTCAAAAGGTATTAGTATATAGGCTGGTTGCTACACACCTGTAGACCTCTTGGAAACAACTGGCAGAACATGTCAAGGTGGGTGGGTACTATCTGGTAGAACTGTATCTGAAACCACTGCACAGAATTCCTTGGCAAGTGACGTACGTCTACCATGAGGATCAAAAGCAAATGTGGGTATTATTTGTATCAAAGGGCCAACAGGAAAATGTACAACAGAGACAAATGACTGCCATTGTGGGCGGGAGCCTTTTGTATAGGCAGTTCACATGTCTACAAAACCTCCATTATTACCACTAATTTACTTCTGGCAAAATGATATCAGAATACTATATATATTTAGGACCGTAGCCCGTTTTAAAAACTGCCATTAGTAATACTAAAGTTGGTGACATCCGGTAGCACGTTGAAATGAAACGAGAAAGTTCCAGTTTCTTCTGCCACCGCTTGAAATAATTCAGCACTGTATTTTCCCCTCTGGAATGAGCAAACGGCATCCAGATATATAATCGAGGCAAGGGGTTGGAATGAGCATATATATATATATATATATATAATCGAGGCAAGGGGTTGGAATGAGCAAACAGCATCCAGATATATATAATCGAGGCAAGGGGTTGGAATGAGCAAACAGCATCCAGATATATATAATCGAGGCAAGGAGTTGGAATGAGCATCCAGATATATAATCTAGGCAAGGGGTTGGAATGAGCAAACAGCATCCAGATATATATAATCGAGGCAAGGGGTTGGAATGAGCAAACGGCATCCAGATATATCGATGCAAGGAGAATGAGCTTACAATACTGGGATCAACACATTTACTGGAAAATATATAAAAAAATCTCCATTAAGACGCACTTTTTTTAATCTGAATTTTATACAAAGTCTCTAAAATTCTTTACACGATAGTACGTACAGAAAACTAAGCAATCATACACTGCTGCTACGGAAACGAGTCGGTATAGAATTAGCGCAGTGGCTATATAAATTTTACATGGGAGCGTAAATTCAGCGATTGGGCAGTATTAATAACAAGCATATCTTCTAGATGTCTAATACTAGGCAAACCAAATTTGAAAATAAATGTACAACGGTTATAGTTTGACAACATAGACAAATGTACAACATTAATTGCCACTGCATGGTTCTACATGGCCAGATTTAACCTTTGTAAACAGTGGCCGTCGGGTCTTGTTTGTATTCAACCGATCACAGCGACGCCATACATACACAAATTCAAAATATTGTTCTGTTTGCAAATGAATGATATAATTGTAGTCCTAGTTGTGTAATGGATGTGGCATTTGCAGTGTAATCGAAGTTGTCAGAACCGTGTCAGTGTGTTTAAACAATTAAATCCATATTGCCTCTTCTCTCCCGTGCTGCGATGGATTCCACCATGAATTAGGTCTTGAGAGCGATCACACTAATATAAGAACTTGCTAGCAGTCAAGCTAAAAAAGGGATAATTTATTATAGTGAAAGCTAACATGCAACGAGAGATATTACTGGTTTTACTATTATCTCCCTTGACAGATAAAGTAATGTATATTGGTCCTTTTTAGTTGGAATCCTTTGTTTTTACTGTTGTACCCGATGTAAAGTAGGATAAATGTAATTTTATCCAAATCATGTTAATTAATTGATAACCAATTTATACAGTAGAGAATCCCTTGGTGAAGGTGAAGTGCGCGTAAAGGAATTAAAATGGAAGAGGACCAATATCTACTTTTGGGAGGTTTCAGGGGCAGTAACTGACTAATGTTTCTCATTCACAGAAGCAGATTGTAAATATAATGTTTCTCATTCACAGAAGCAGATTGTTAATATAAGTTTGTTCCCAGCTGTTTGTTCGTTTCCCTGCAAACATTAATGTGTTCCAGTATTATTCCATCTTGACTACTTCTGCCTTGCTTTCATTTTCTGAAATGATACAATAGATATAAACATTAAAGTCTACGATCCTGCAACACGACCTCGGTATCGCAACAGACGCTTTTTTAACACAACTGAGGCTTTTTTAACACAACCGAGGCTTTTTTAACACAACCGAGGCTTTTTTTAACACAACCTCGGTATCGCAACAGAGGCTTTTTTAACATGACCTCGGTATCGCAACAGAGGCTTTTTTAACACTACCTCGGTATCGCAAGAGGCTTTTTTAAAATTTTGACGTACATTCTTTTAGCCCTGCACTTTATCCCTTTTTAAAGAAAAACTTTTTATATAAAGCCTCAACAGGTGTGTGCCCTCGGACGGACAGACAGACCTATACAAACTGGAATTTATCAGCCCATTTTCACTATTATGTGCTGCCCTACTGCCTCTTTGATCAGGCATGATTAGCCGTCAATCACCGTAAGTTAGCAAAATGTTCAAGATGGTAATGACCCAAATACCCAACCCCGCACCTGCCCGTTTCTTACTCACCCTGCCCTTTTAACACTACATTATCTGTAATAAAATGTGGAAACCAAACACTGGATAACATTAGCAGAGTAAGAGTGCATATATGACTAATAACACTGGAATATGGCCCCGACTTGACCTAGACATGGTGCCCGTCAACACTGTGACCAGGCTCCGAGGTTATAAATTTTTCTCTCCAATCTAGTGATTTGATTGGTTGATTTATACCTGCTGGATAATATTCTTTATGGAAGAGCCTGTCATACCTGATCACATGTCCCATCATGCCTGATCACATGTCCCGTAATGCCTGATCACATGTCCCGTCGTGCCTGATCACATGTCCCGTCGTACCTGATCACATGTCCCGTCATACCTGATCACATGTCCCGTCATACCTGATCACATGTCCCATCGTACCTGATCACATGTCCTGCCGTACCTGATCACATGTCCCGTCGTACCTGATCACATGTCCCGTCGTACCTGATCACATGTCCCGTCATACCTGATCACATGTCCCATTGTACCTGATCACATGTCCCGTCATACCTGATCACATGACCCATCGTACCTGATCACATGTCCCGTCATACCTGATCACATGTCCCATTGTACCTGATCACATGTCCCATTGTACCTGATCACATGTCCCATCGTACCTGATCACATGACCCATCGTACCTAATCACAATGTCTCATCTTTGACGGGCACATTATATAAGTTATAGTGGAAGCATCTATACTTACTAAGATCTGGGTCGATACCACACAGTCTGAGGCAGTGCTTGCGATCTGGTCGGTCAAAGTGATCATCTTTCACATACATTGGGAATTTCGACCGCCAGATCATTATTGCACATTTTGGATCGGCGTTCCTGTTGATAAACAAATTAAAATGTACGTGAATAAACTATTCTAAACTAGTCTAACCGTGAGACCTAGCTGCAACAGAAAATAATTGGAACAGTAACGTTGCATTACACGACATCTCAAATGGCATCATAGAATCCAAAATTGTCAGTGTTATTTTAGAATATTTACATCGCTATTCGTCCTATTTGTATATGTTCTCACTAATGATATGCAGCTGACTCGAAGTTACGGTCATGCGCATTCGCAGTGTTTGGTGGCATTCCTTTAAAAAAAAGGCGTGTCTTACAGTTTACTGTGTTCCAAGGATGATCGATTTACCAGGTTCACCACACAGTAAGTCGCTAATATTGCCTAAATACATTTTAAATGCAACATGCGATATTTTTTCTTTGTGGCATATATATAAATAGTAATGACTCACAGGTTAATAAATTCGAACAGGGTATGATGTTTGTTTGTTTGGACTTATGGGGTATGAACTACATTGGGCATGTTCAAAGTTAGCAATACGCCCAATGTAGTTCATACCCGATGTAAACTCGCGAATCATTTCTTAATGGTAGGTGTTTGGAAACATAAGTATAATGGAGTATTATCCACTGATTAATGTGTAATTCAGTGGAAAACATAAAATACATAGTTACTCTCTCCCGTCCAAATCAGTTAAGATCACTTACTTTCCTTTTGGTTCATACAGGAAGTAGACTGGTCCAGCATCAGCTAGAATAAAAGAGATCATTCATATGGTACTGTCTGTATAGCGCAATAAAACTGAGGTGTCAAATTTTTGGCTAACAGGAATGACGAAGCATACTACGATCTTTTCACAAGTTCAAATTTATTACGTAGCTATATGTGTATATAAATAACTGAATTTCCAGTTTATTCATTTCTATTCGGAACGGGAATTAGATATAACCGTCGAATTGACCTCCATTTTCAAAACTATGCCTTACATGATGTAAATATTGATAAAATAAAATATGTTTAAACTACAAAACTATGCATTTGCTTTCACTTTATTTATATTGACGGTAGCTTAAAATCTAATATAATGGCGAGGTTTAGATTTGGCGCCTTAATCTAAATCACATACATCTGAAGAGTTGGTAATCTAAATAACATATCTAGGGGTGTAAACATCTGAGGAGTTGGTAATCTAAATCACATAGGGATGTAAACATCAGTAAAGGTGTTATACGGCGTCAATGTGGAATAATAGGTTAACTGCTCTGCCAAGATAATTATATAGAAAACTGGCCAAAAGGACATGAACTATCATAGGAACCTACAAATTGCCGCCAATTCTTTCTGCGATTTGTCGGTCATGTCCTTGATTATGACTTCCCTGTTGGTGAGTAACTTCATCAGATCAACTCTGGTAATATTGATCAGCCGCTTGGTAACGTGCTGCAACACCGGCTGAATAGTCTAAAATACAAACATATATTACAAAATCACAAGTATCTTATATTGTAGTAGGAGTGTATCATGTGTATCAAGTTTCACTGTACATCTAAAGGTTTGGTTGTGTTGATATTGATTTTTGTATGAATTTCCTCACTACTGATAAGCAGCCGACATGCGATTGGCATGCTTGACGATGGAATGTTGACAGAAGGCATGTTGGGAGTTCTAGTCGAGTGATACGAAATCTTACCGCATGATTTCGAAAGACAAGACGCACCAAAACAACTTGCCACATTGTGGATGTTCGAGCGTTACAACTCGTGGTCAATACTGCTATATCATGAACACGCATTTGACTTACAACACCAAATCAGTTCAAACCAAACTCGTTGTTTACCACATATGTCCTCTCAATATTTTATGCTACAACAACCCACTCTCCTTCAAAAAACAACAATAACAGTTCAAAGAAACACCAGTGAGGTAGGTATCCGAGACTCGGCTCCCGAAAACATAGACAATCCACTGACATGAAGCTGCACGTCAATATTTACATGTAGTTACTTCATTTTGTTACATATATTCTGGCTGTCTAATTAAGCACAGCTGCTTCTCACAAATGCAACCAGTGGGCTCGATGTTATA
Source organism: Archivesica marissinica (assembly GCA_014843695.1). Classification (NCBI taxonomy): domain Eukaryota; kingdom Metazoa; phylum Mollusca; class Bivalvia; order Venerida; family Vesicomyidae; genus Archivesica; species Archivesica marissinica. Next base: position 9,641,972 of record CM026395.1, read on the forward strand.
AAACGTTTCTCCAATCTCAAGCTTCTGATTGGTTCAACTGAGTGTGAAACTCACAATCAACCAATCAAATTTCTTGAGTTCGAGATCTGAAAAAAGTTTTATAACCTCGGGGCGACGCCTCGATCGTCGGACAGGAAAGTATGCAAGATGGTACAGTGGTCGCCAACAAGAGTGATTAATTAATACAAGTTGTTAAAACTTGTTTCACCGACGTTGCAAAATAAAAAAGTTTATAAATCACATGTTTGTAGTGACCTCGTATATATATCTTTTACAATGTAAGAATGATTGACAAACCTTTACTTCCATGTTTCCACCCTCGGGATATCGGATAGTCAGGCACCCCCCACACTGGGCACTACTCTTCTTCTATAATGATATAAAACAGATGATATGAACAGACACAGAATTACAAACAATGAAGTTCACTACATTATGTACATTAAGAAAGTATCACTGCAGGAAATGGGTCCCAAAATTTGGAGCCCACATATTGAAGTGTACAGATCAAGACTATTCCATATGCAAGTGTATAAATTTAATATTCTAGATGTTGCAAACAGGTCTCTCCTTTTTGTATTTTGTGAATGGGCTTTGGGGTCAATGAAATTGGAAAATATTGTTCAATAGTGTTTCTCAACAGGAGCGCCACGATTAAATCATTCCGCTTAGTCAATAGCGCCTTTTTCTTTCAATGTACAAGGGAGATAAATCGTCCAGTTCCGCTATTTTTCAATAACGAAACCTACTTATGTTAATATGAGTGTGGGGCACTTACAGCCCATGTACTTGGGTTGTAAAATATTCATGCTTACAATTCACAAATCAATCGGGAAGGGCCATAACAAATGTTGCTTGTCTTGTGGCCCGATCCATTTGCTTATCTTTAAATCGTCATGTTTTGTATTATACATACATGTGTAAAATGAATCGAGCAATAAATATGTTATGTTATATTTCGGGTTTTACGCCTGCATCAGCACCATTTTGGGCTATATCGCCGGCGGGCAGTTTACCTAACAACACCTTTCCTGGGCAGGCTCCAGCAGTTAACCAGTACTTGAGTGCACCAACCTCCGTAAGAAACTGCCAACTTTTTCATATAAATGAGACACGGCCTGAGCCGGGGCTCGAACCCGTGACCATCAGTGATGATAGGTTACAGTGGTATACAAGTCAGCGACCGTAACCACTCGACCACGGAGGCGGACTCGAGCAATAAAACATGATTAAACAAAACACCATTAACAAATAGAAATCTCCGGATACAAATAAATGCAGTCCTTATATGTGTTAAACTCGCCCACATGGTTCGCTGGTAGCGAAAGGTAAATAACCATTACTATTATGCGATTACTTAGAATATGCTGCACACCGAGGCGAGGCAAAAGGCGAGGATGATATTGTGATTATTGTCTTATATTTACATGTTTCTATTAATAAATTACACTAAAGGGTAAAATTTGGAAAATACGGCCACAAACAAACTTACTTTTGTGAAAATACAATTTGTAAATTGTTTAATCATATTATATTTTTGCTCTATTACGACACAGAATCTACATACAATATATGCAAAGAAAGCAAAAATGGGTCGAGCCACAAGTTCTTACAACATTAGAGACAACTCTTCCCAATTTGTAAATTACCTCCCTTTATGGATATTATTTAACAAATCACCAATATCTCTGTAAATGGCAGTTTACTAAAGTTAACACTAGGTTTAATTTGCATATGAATTATAGTAATATTTTTGAAACTGAAGCAAAAAAAAAAAAAATGCAAAAAGACACTTTAATGCATTTACTCCAGAAATGAATATTCTATAACATAAGCAGGGTATTAGAGCTTGTGCAACTTACACTTACTGCAATCTTTGGGTTGAACATGATGAGGGAGCGGATGATGGTGCTGTAGTAGTAATATAGTGTATACTTCCCGTCTTGTACAAACTTCAACATGTTGGTTAGCGGGTTCACCTTCTTCACATCAAACATATCCCTAAACAAGAGAAATCAGAAATCTCACTAGTTGTTCCCTAAACAAGAGAAATCTCACTAGTTGTTCTCTAAACAAGAGAACACCAAACAAAGAAATCTCACTAGTTGTTCCCTAAACAATAGAAATCCCACCAAACAAAAACCACATAAGAAATCTCGCTAGTTGTTCCCTAAACAATAGAAATCTCACTAGTTGTTCCCTAAACAATAGAAATCTCATTAGTTGTTCCCTAAACAAGAGAAATCTCACTAGTTGTTCCCTAAACAAGAGAAATAAGAAATCTCACTAGTTGTTCCCTAAACAAGAGAAATCTCACTAGTTGTTCCCTAAACAAGAGAAATCTCACTAGTTGTTCCCTAAACAAGAGAAATAAGAAATCTCACTAGTTGTTCCCTAAACAATAGAAATCTCACTAGTTGTTCCCTAAACAATAGAAATCTCACTAGTTGTTCCCTAAACAAGAATAGAAATCTCCTAGTTGTTCCCTAAACAATAGAAATCTCACTAGTTGTTCCCTAAACAAGAGAAATCAGAAATCTCACTAGTTGTTCCCTAAACAAGAGAAATCTCACTAGTTGTTCCCTAAACAAGAGAAATCTCACTAGTTGTTCCCTAAACAAGAGAAATAAGAAATCTCGCTAGTTGTTCCCTAAACAATAGAAATCTCACTAGTTGTTCCCTAAACAAGAGAAATCAGAAATCTCACTAGTTGTTCCCTAAACAAGAGAAATCTCACTAGTTGTTCCCTAAACAAGAGAAATCTCACTAGTTGTTCCCTAAACAAGAGAAATAAGAAATCTCGCTAGTTGTTCCCTAAACAATAGAAATCTCACTAGTTGTTCCCTAAACAATAGAAATCTCATAGTTGTTCCCTAAACAAGAGAAATCTCACTAGTTGTTCCCTAAACAAGAGAAATCAGAAATCTCACTAGTTGTTCCCTAAACAAGAGAAATCTCACTAGTTGTTCCCTAAACAAGAGAAATCTCACTAGTTGTTCCCTAAACAAGAGAAATAAGAAATCTTGCTAGTTGTTCCCTAAACAATAGAAATCTCACTAGTTGTTCCCTAAACAAGAAAACAGAAATCTCACACCCAAACAAAAAACCCTAGTTGTTCCCTAAACAAAGAAATCTCACTAGTTGTTCCCTAAACAAGAGAAATAAGAAATCTTGCTAGTTGTTCCCTAAACAATAGAAATCTCAAGTTGTTCCCTAAACAAAGAAATCCTAGTTGTTCCCTAAACAATAGAAATCTCACTAGTTGTTCCCTAAACAATAGAAATCTCACTAGTTGTTCCCTATAAAGAGAAATCTCACTAGTTGTTCCCTAAACAAGAGAAATCAGAAATCTCACTAGTTGTTCCCTAAACAAGAGAAATCTCACTAGTTGTTCCCTAAACAAGAGAAATCTCACTAGTTGTTCCCTAAACAAGAGAAATAAGAAATCTCGCTAGTTGTTCCCTAAACAATAGAAATCTCACTAGTTGTTCCCTAAACAAGAGAAATAAGAAATCTCACTAGTTGTTCCCTAAACAAGAGAACTCTCGCTAGTTCTTCCCTAAACAGGAGAAATCTCGCCAGTTCTTACGAAATCTCGCTAGTTCTTCCCTAAACAAGAGAAATCTTCTAGTTGTTCCCTAAACAAGAGAAATCTCGCTAGTTCTTCCCTAAACAGGAGAAATCTCGCTAGTTCTTATGAAATCTCACTAGTTGTTCCCTAAACAAGAGAAATCTCGCTAGTTCTCCCCTAAACAAGAGCAATCTCGCTAGTTCCTCCCTAAACAAGAGAAATAAGAAATCTCAATAGTTCTTGAGATTTGAACATGTACATGCTACTTTACGATCGTTGAGAAGTATTTATATGCAAATTATCTCCCTTTATGAAACAGTGGTGGTAAAAACAGACCTAGATATCCTACGCATTCTATCTCACTCCGTTAGCTAGTACAGGTGCAAATTTTTGTTTGAGCTTAATAAATTTAACTCATTTCAAGTGTTTATAATTTCGTTTTATAATTTCTTCAGGTGCTCGAGAGAACAATAACATTTCCTGGGTGAGAATCAGTACTCTCCATCCAACCTGTTTATGTAACCAACAACTTTCTCGCATATCATCATTTGTCCGAAAAAGGGCCCAACTCGTGGCCCCCAATATGAGCTGTGTAGGTTTTACCTGTAAGCTACCCAATTACTGTCATCTAAGGATACGGGTTCATGGCGGCATGATGTTGCCGCCATCTCCTTTTTCATCCAGGCTGGTAAGCACCTGAAACATTGTGTACATCATTTTATAGCATGTAAGGGTAACAGTTTCACAAAGACATGATTGGGTGAAATATAGTGCTCGTCAATCTTCTTCAAGCTAACTGCCGTCTTGACCAAATACAGCAGACATGAATGATTACATGCAGAGGAAATGCACCACACAAGAACGGTTGGACAATTGCACTAAATTCGAATCACTGATGCTGGATAAAGACCGAGAAAGGTACATTAAATTTATAGTTAAAAACATTTGCTAGAGACCCATTAATATAGATTACACTGTAGTTAAAACCTTCCATTGTTTGCAATCTAAGGGTCATATCTGTTGTGTTACGGGTACGGGTGGGGGGAAAGGGGCTGGTTGCAGATTGCTGTTTATTCAGCTTGTCATTGTTCCATTGGCCAAGCCTGAAATTGAGTAGGAAATAGTAATTAAGGCCCATGCTATTAAATGCCCAACAGACTACTGCATGGACTGGAGTAACCATCATGAATAACTGGGGCTTTCTTTTATAGTACTTTGATTTGACCGAGATCACATGGCACAATAGTAGATTCAATCAGAAGCTCGAGACCCAAGCTTGAGATTGGAGAAGTTTGATAATAAATAGCCAGGCCAGGACGAATATTTTGGCAATTACAGTAATATTTTTAGAAACTTACGCGTCCACTATTTTCATCGTTGGCAAACCGAATTGACTAGTGTTAGTAGTCTCATTAGTTTGCAGAGCCTCGTTGGTACATTCCGTCTGCCATTCTATCTCGGCCACCGACACCTGTACTTCTAGACGTACGGGAAGAAGGTATTTGCTTTTTTTCTTCTTGGCCGATACGGCGGACGCAGCTCCGGCTCCATTCACTTCCGGTTTGTCCTCCTTCACTGTGACTTCCGTTATCTCCTCAGTAACTGCTACTTCTGGTTTCTCTTCCTTCACTGCAACTTCCGTCTCCATTGCTTCTTCTAACGTAATAAGCCACATAGGATATTGAATATTTTTAGTAAGAAACTTTTGTCATTTTCGATGCAGACAGATGGGCACATTATTAGAGTATTGTAATATGCCGGCAACAAGAAATTGTCATTTAGTATAAATATACATTTATTTGCAAACATTGTACAATTTAAAGATAATATATTACCCTTTCAACCCCACAGGCCTCTAAATAGGCTTATGAAAAGTGTAGATCCAGGAGCCGGCTCGTAACGAGCCGTCTCATCAGGATCTGCTCTTTTTTGCCAGTAATAATTATTACTATTTTTAGATAAAATTACCCATTTTGATAAATTAACTGGTCCAAATGTAATTTTCTTATTAATTTATTGGTCTAAAAATAGCATGCACCAGTCCATGTCAGTTACTTGGGGTTGAATGGGTTAATTAATAGGAAGGTTTAGACTTTTTTTGAAAGAATTTTGTATACAAACATGTTGCATTTAATAAATCTATCCTAATTTTATAAATTGGAATGTCCATACACTTTACACAGGTACAGTCAAACCTGTTAGTGGTCACCTGTATTTAAGCAGCCACCTGTATTAAACTGCCAGTTTCTAGATTACCAATATGGTGTTTTATTATACATTTGACCTCTATTAAGCAGCCACCTGTGCGTGCTAGGCAGCCACATTCTGCGTTTCCTTGGCTGGCTGCTCCAAGACAGGTTTGACGATTAGCACAGTGGTTAGCGTGTTCGCTTCTCACAAATGCAACCCGGGTTCGATCCTCGGACCGGGAAGTATGCGAGATGGTTCGGTGGTCGCCAGATCGGACAGGTGGGTTTTCTCCGGGTACTCCGGTTTCCTCCCACACGAATGACCACATATACGCTTTCATCCGCACCAACGAGAGTGATTAATATAAATTGTTAGAACTTGTTTCACAATCGTTGTAAAATAAATAATAAAAAAAGTAAAGTTTTTTAACGGCAACATTAAAGAGTAGAACACTTGTGGCTATGCAAACTTAGACAGTAACAAAATATATTCTCCGAAATGGAATTAAATCAACTCACCCTTTGGTTCCTCATTCTGCCACGGTAGCTGCCCTAACTTGGTGAAGACTGCCGCAAAGAAAGCTCCCGTATCATTGTCATGTGGAAGTACCCTCAAACTGTAACATAGTAAACCGACGGTATCTATAAACAGCCATTAGATCAACAAAATGTAGTCGTATTTATGCAGAAAACATATCACTGCAAAATTCCTATCAACATTAAATAATATTTTGGCATGTGGATAGTATGCATATTAGAAAATGTGTTCATAGAATATGGATGACCCCACCTTCTATTATACGCCCACCTCGACCTCAATATGGTCAACGTTTGTGTCAAGTCATTTGGTTTAAACATATTTATTTTCTATCATGTACATGGTTATTTACAACATTTGAAATAAGGAATTGGACAGAAAGCTATACAAGTCATTTGAAAATTCCTCCGGCAGTCAAGAGTAATGTACACTCCGAGTGGCAATGATAACTAGCCATTTCCAATAGTGCGACAGTGAACCGACATGGCCGTGAAAATGAAAGTAGCAGTTTACCTAACAACACCTTTCCTGGGCAGGCTCCAGCGGTTAACCAGTACTTGATGCACTAACCTCCGTAAGCAACTGCCAACATTATCATATAAAGAGTTATATTTCGGGCTTTACGCCTGCATCAGCACCATTTTGGGCTATATGACCGGTGGGCAGTTTACCTAACAACACCTTTCCTGGGCAGGCTCCTGTGGTTAACCTGTACTTGGGTGCACCAACCTCCGTAAGCAACTGCCAACATTATCATATAAAGAGACACAGACTGAGCGGGGCTTGAACCGTGACAATCAGTGACGATAGGTTACAGTGGTATACAAGTCAGCGACAATAACCACTCGACCACGGAGGCGGACTAACTTACAACCAGGGTGAGCTAATAAATGATTGGCCACAGTAAAACCCACCATCCCGATATACTAGCGACACCCTCGATAACCTACCATCTGTCCAGATTATAGATGCCCACTTGGTCTTCGGGCGGGGGAAATAGGGACTCTTCAGACTCCTTCTGGAACCAACTCGGGCTTGCATCAAACGAATCGTAGAACACCAAGCCCTGGCTCATCACCTTTGAAAAATAATCACAATAAAAATGCAATTTTGGATTTAAACGTATATTGTATAATGAACAAGATTGTTAAATTTGAAACTACATGTATATGCCAGTACATCTGAACTAAGCAATTTTTCGTAAAAGTTCATTAATTTAAAAATATGTACCGGTATTAATGTGATCGATATATATATATACATGTCAGATAAAGAGGAACCAGTTGAGTGTGTGTATGACCCAATCCCCCCACCTCACACACCTATCTTCCCAGCATGAGAAGGTGCACACCATTACATTATTTCTACATCAGACATTGTAGTCTATTTTATGGCACTGAAGCATAAATGTAGGGAGCCGATTCCGTGGACGCTACCAAACTAGTCTGCCCAAGACGATTCCGTGGAGGCTAGCTACCAAACTAGTCTGCCCAAGACGATTCCATGGAGGCTAGCTACCAAACTAGTCAGCCTAAGACGATTCCATGGACGCTAGCTACCAAACTAGTCAGCCTAAGACGATTCTGCCCTGTCTAACCGCCTTACATATTTTTAAAAATCTTAATCCAAGATATTTGCTTATACATGTATGTCATATATTTATACAAATTTATATTAGCTCGATTGCGAAACAAGTTCTTACAACTTATATTAATCACTCTCGAGACCGCATTCCTGATATAATCCACCGCCACGAGGGAGAGAGAGTAGAGGCAACTTGGAATTTAAATGCCTTGCCTTTTATTTCTTTGTTTTAGAATTTAAAGTCTCACCAATAGCTTATGCTATATGGCGACTCTCCAGCTATATGGCGACTCTCCAGCTATATGGCGTCTCTCCAGCTATATGGCGACTCTCCAGCTATATGGCGACTCTCCGGGTATTATTGGCGACCCATGGCGACAAGTCTGATCAGTATATCAGACACCCAGGTAGAACCACCGACATACCGCAAACTGGACAGCTTCCCCACATGACAGAACTCGACACACCAAGTTGGATTCGAACCTACAGCGGTGTTGGGCAAGTGAATTGAAGTCGACGACGTTAACCACTTAGCCAATGTGGCCCTATAAACATTATGTATCTCAAAATATTTATGCTCTACATGTCTTGCTTATTGGTCGATGTAATAATCACATACATGTACACACTATAAGATCAAGTTTGACATGGTTCTTGTAAACTTCATCCGACCTGGTAAGATGAACATCTACCCTATTTAGCTGTGTATAATGCGCACATTTCTTACTGAAATCCTCATCCATTTTATCTACTGCGCATTATACACCAGTAAAACATACATCAGGACATTTTTTTCCGGACCAAAATTTCGTGAAATTCAACCCGAAAGGGCCCCACAGTCATTCTATAATTTGTTACATTCGACAAACGTTATATATTGTCAATGGAAATGGTTTATATCCACAATACGATCATTCATTGACTACATTTATCGTATGTCGGTAGGGCAAAAAGCTCTCGATGATGCTAATTAAAGAGAACCCGTACAATGCATTATTTGAGAATGACTTCCAGCCATCGCCGTACAAATGCAATCTTGGAGAGAGAGGACATACCGGTAGCTTCATATAAAAGCTAATACAGGACTAACGACATAAAGTCAGACGGATCTGTAGTCCAGTGGTTAACTCGCTGGACTGGTAATCCAGGGATCGCAGGTTCGATCCCCAGTCTGACCATAATATTAACAATCTTTCAGATGGGACTTTAAACCGCGGTCTCGTATCGGTGCTGTACACCGTGCACGTAAAAGAACCAGAGGAGATTCTAGAATGGGTCTGCCTGTATCATTGCACTATCTTCCAACAATCTAAAATGACTAATCTCATCAGGAGGCGTCGCTCATATGGGCAACCGCTAGCGACGATAAATAAACGTAAAATACACACACAAAATAAAGTAGTAAAAAAGACATCCTAGATATAATTTATTATCATTTGGGGATGAAAAATTTGTGTGCTGCAACTATCAGCATTTGCACAAGTTTCCTTACAAAGACATGCATGTGAACCAAGAAATAACAACCACAACACTGAAACTAATCACAGATTACCAAAATATAATGAACGTGAAACAAACATGAATCCTCACTGTGATATTTCAGCAAGGAACACGTTCAAACCTACAACACATCCAGGAAATAATATTGGAACGGTATGACGGTTCCAAAAATAATTAGTCACCATCGATTTGATAAAACGTGCGATGGACAAGATTCAGAATTTACATAAAACCATTCAACCGTGTACTCGCCATAGTGAGCAGGAAAGTGGTATTTTCATCCCATATGTTGTCCAGACAGTTTTAGTCATTTTGTATTATACATGAACATTCTAAGGGATGTGGCATATGAAATATATCAATGTGTTCTTTTAATAAAAACACAGTCAAGTTTATATGGTATATTTCCAAGTTTATCTGATATATTTTCAAGTTCTTCTGGTATATTCTGGTACAATGGCATGTTAGTTGCCAATTTGACTTGAAGTTTGTGTATTTGTGTACTTGCATGTTGGCTGATTCCTCCGTTGGAAATCTGTTACATGGCTATCAACCAACAGTTAGCCAGCGTGTGTAAGGGAGTGCTCCATGGCATCATGACTGTCAAGGGGTTTGTGGCATCATAAGTGTGAAGGGGTTCATGGCATCATGAGTGTGAAGGGGTTCATTCACCATGAGTGTAAGGGGTTTGTGGCATCATGAGTGTGAAGGGGTTCATGGCATCATGAGTGTAAAGGGGTTCATTCACCATGAGTGTGAAGGGGTTCATGGCATCATGAGTGTAAAGGGGTTCATGGCATCATGAGTGCAAAGGGGTTCATTCAACACAAGTGTGAAGGGGTTCATGGCATCATGAGTGTAAATGGGTTCATGGCATCATGAATGTAAAGGGGTTTGTGGCATCACGAGTGTAAAGGGGTTCGTGTGAAGGGGTTCGTGGCATCATGAGTGTGAAGGGGTTCGTGGCACCATTGAGTGTGAAGGGATTTGTGGCATCATTGAGTGTGAAGGGGTTTGTGGCATCATTGAGTGTGAAGGGGTTTGTGGCATCATTGAGTGTGAAGGGGTTTGTGGCATCATGTGTGTGAAGGGGTTTGTGGCATCATTGAGTGTGAAGGGGTTTGTGGCATCATGTGTGTGAAGGGTTTGTGGCATCATGAGTGTAAAGGGGTTCATTCACCATGAGTGTGAAGGGGTTCATGGCATCATGAGTGTAAATGGGTTCATGGCATCATGAATGTAAAGGGGTTTGTGGCATCACGAGTGTAAAGGGGTTCGTGGCATCAGGAGTATGAAGGGGTTCGTGGCACGAGTGTCCAGGGGTTTGTGGCATCACGAGTGTCCAGGGGTTTGTGGCATCATTGAGTGTCCAGGGGTTTGTGGCACCACGAGTGTGAAGGGGTTCCTGGCATCATCGAGTGTGAAGGGGTACGTGGCATCACGGGTGTGAAGGGGTTCGTGTGAAGGGGTTCGTGTGAAGGGGTTTGTGGCATCATGAGTGTGAAGGGGTTCGTGACATCATGAGTGTGAAGGGGTACGTGGCATCACGGGTGTGAAGGGGTCGTGGCATCATGAGTGTGAAGGGGTTCATGGCATCACGAGTGTGAAGGGGTTCGCGACATCAAGAGTGTGAAGGGGTTCATGGCATCATGAATGTGAAGGGGTTTGTGGCATCATTGAGTGTGAAGGGGTTCGTGACATCATGAGTGTGAAGGGGTTCGTGGCATCATGAGTGTGAAGGGGTTTGTGCATCATTGAGTGTGAAGGGGTTTGTGGCATCATTGAGTGTGAAGGGGTTTGTGGCACCATTGAGTGTATAGGGATTTGTGGCACCATTGAGTGTGAAGGGATTTGTGGCATCATTGAGTGTGAAGGGGTTTGTGGCATCATTGAGTGTGAAGGGATTTGTGGCATCATTGAGTGTGAAGGGATTTGTGGCATCCTGATTGTAAAGGGGCTCATGGCATCATGAGTCAAAAGGGGTTCGGGGCATCATGAGTGTAAAGGGGTTCGTGGCATCATCAAGTGTCCAGCGGTTGACATCAACAACAACTAGTAGGTTACATAGTGTTATCCTACTACCAGTTTTTACGAGATCCCTCCATGAAAGGACCAATGAGGCTTTTTAACAACACTTGAGATACACAGACATAAAATGTCTGCATTGGATATCTCAACAAATCAAATAGTGAACAACAAACAACAAAAGGCAATATTCTTCAATATTTGCCCATCAGTTTATTCAAAGACATTTTTCTTAAATACAGAAACATGGACGTTTAATTCCAATATACAACAATGCAAACAATATCAAATCAAGAAGACGGCGAACAATACCAGTGACCTTGTCAGTACGTATTGTTTTATTGTATCATCTCTCCATGCTACAACAACAACATCGTATTTGGGTCAACAGAAACGTGAAGTGTCCGTCACCTTCTTACACTCCAGTGCTCCGGTTTTAATAGCGCAGTATTAACGAACGAATTATCAAAATAGAAAGAGAGAATTGTGATTCATAATACCACTATACCTCATGCACAGTTGGTCGCTGTCATATGTAAGGGTAGAAGTCTACTAGAAAACAAGATCAAATCATATATTATACGATGTTAACAATGAACATATCTAAACAATGATGGGCCTGCTATCGCTCACCTGGCTCCCATTTTTTACCCCGCGGTCACCATTTTAACAACTTTGAAAGAGCATTGTACATCGATCATTCCTACCAAATGTTACCAAAATCTGGTGGTTTGTGAGAAGATGTTTGAATAATTTGCATTATTTTTAGACGGTGGCAAAGAATTTTGAAATCTATATATGGATGATAAACAAAATCACCAATTGCATAAAAGCGATCGCCTCACAGGGCTCATTCTAGAGGGCGACATGGGCGAAGTAGTCACCCTAGGAACCCTGACTTCACCCCCTGAGGGCCCCACTTCTCCCTTAATAAATATTTTTAAAATATAATTGTTCTTTAGTTACAATTTTCAGACAAAATATTGTCCAGTAAGATACACTGGCTCATTATAAAGCACTCCTTCTATTCAAATATTGTATTTAATGGTCATATTGTGTATTTTAACCATATTATGTTGCAATTTATTAAATAATACCATAAGATGACGCAATCACGCGCTTTCTCACTTTTCCCAAAAATTTGGGACAAGCTTGAGCCCTGCCTCATCGATACCATCGATTTGTTATACGAGATGACCATATTCATTCAAAAATAAAATATGAACATTACTTGACCTCCTGGGGCATGCCCATCTTTGATCCCGGGGTCTCCATTTGAACAACTATGAAAGAGCATTTGTACATCGATCATTCCTACCAAGATTCGTCAAAATCGGGCAGGCAGTTCGGAGAGTTTTAAGAATTTGTGCTATATTTAGATCTTAGATGACATGATGTTAACAATTTTGCACCAAAAAAAAATCCCCCATCTACCCATGTAGCATGACTATAAATGGAGAAGGCATTCGAAAATGTGTCGACGGACAGACATATTGCGGTAACAATAGCTCACATGAGATTTGCTCAGGTAAGCTAATAACTGTACACTCAACAACATTCCTATCTGTCACCTTGGTGTGTCACAGTATTCGGAGCAAACTAATAACCATATCTTATCCCATCAATTTGCTTATATACAGTGTAAAACAGCCATTATATTATTACACGTGTAATAACACCTGGAAGGATTCTGATTGGTCACAGCATGACACATTTGACATATAGTTTGTAACTTTGCAGTTGAAAACGTTAAATATGCACTTACGGTTTACAGTATAGTGATTAAAAGTATTGGGTGGGTTTTGTGTGTGGAGTTGTTTTGTTTGATTGTCGGGGACTATTTACTAGAGCGTATGAATGCACATTACTGATATCCTCGAGATGTAATAAGGCTCAAAGTATGCAGGCAAACAGCAGTTTCTTTTTAAAATTGATGCATACTGTGGATATCTTACACTCGTGATGATTTCATACCATATTTTATTAAACTCATTTTGGAATTTTGCTATTAAAGCAGCATTACATCGTATGAAATAAAAGATATTTGAAAAATTCAATTTTTACGTATGGGTAGCAATGCTGCTAAACATTCTAACATTATACTTTGTATGCTTATGTTCATTTGGTAAACAGTGTTTTTTTGCGACAAAACAAACTCGAAACCGAAAGTAGGACTTTCCGAGTCGATCAGTCACGCACTTGTTTACAACCGGAATGCATCGTCCGCACTTGTTTACATTCGGAATGCATCGTCCCCATTTGTCCCACGTTGTCTTTTAATTAAATTACTTGATATGTTGATTCATACCTCTGTTAGCTAAGTCTTTTAGGGACATTTCTACATCCCCGCGAGGGGTTCGACATTAGAGGAAGATAGATAGATAGTCTTTCATGTTCAAAATATATAAGTTGTTTTCTACATCCTCTGTTGTTTCACGCATGCGCGCTGTGCGTGTTTACATTTCGTGTGTTGATAAACAAATTCGCGTATACAACGGTTTAAATTTATTGGAATTATATCGTTTCTGAGCGACTATTTCGATTTTTGTAAACACACACACATTAGTATTTATATTTTACCCAAAACATCCTTTATTACGATGTAATGTTGCTATAAGCAAAATACAAAAACGAGTTTCATAAAATATGGTCTGAAATCACAACTTGTGTAAGATCTTATATCAATATTCATATCATCTTATCAGATACATTTTATTACAGATCTTTATGCAATGAATTGCTGCATCAGGAATAAAATGCATTGGTTTATACAAATATATTTTAGCTCGATTGTGAAACAAGTTCTTACAACTTATATTAATCATTCTCGAGACCTCATTCCCGATGGAATCCATCGCCACAAGGGAGAGAAGAGGCAACGTGGAATTTAAATGCCTTGCCTAAGGGCACAATCGTAATGGCTCCAGCGGGGCTCGAACTCCAGACCATTCGCACCTGAAGCGAATGCGATCCACTGCGCTATCACGACTTCCATTACTATATAAAATGCATTAAAAACAATATGAAAATATTGATATAGTATGATTATGAGTGGGCTCCAAATATTATAAAACACCAGGTGACCGTTTAGAAATCCAGAAAAGTTTAGACTTTTATAATGGCATTTACAAAGGGATGCATTCAGGTCAAAGAAAATTGTTTGATTTGGAGGGAATTGCGGATTAGAGTCATTTCACTGGAAGCTACATGTATATAATGTTACTGCCGACATAAAATATCCACCGTATATTCCCAGCAATAATTCGAGAGTCAATTCTTTGTTTTTGTCTTTGAAAAAGCTGATTTTAAGCTGGATCCTTCCATAAGTCGAGGGTACTTTGCGGACTTGTGACCATTTGTTTCGACAATTGTTTATTTTCTATCATTTTTTAACGAAACAGCTAAATTTGAGATATCTGATATCTGACTCTTTTTTATTCCATTACAAATCATAGAAGAATACTGATACACAACAATAATTTATGAAGCTTGTTTATCAGCTTTTCTACGGTTTATAATGTAAATACGTGTCTAAGCAAACTGTTATATATTAAATGTAATAAAACAAACAAACAAAACAGACATAAAAAAAGTTTTTAAAAAAACAACAAATTGAAACTTTTTTCAAATTTTTTCTTTGCTTGTTTCTCATCCATAAGTCGATCTAGTACTTTCATCACATTTCTGGATGCGAAAAACATGTTTCTCATCCGTAAGTCGATCTAGTAAGTACCTTCATCACATTTCTGGACGCGAAAAACGTCAACTTACGGTCGGGAATATACGGTAGTGACAACACAATCAGTAAAATATCTCGGACAATTGATAATCAAATACATCATAGTAATATATGCAGAATTATATGTGTTAGACCAGCTTTAAACATCTCACGCACCAATACTTTGTTTTAATGTTTCCCAACAGGAGGTTGAACTGCCAAGTTAGGATATTTAGCAAAAATTTTGGGCCTAATAAAAATGTCCTCTAAGTTTTCAAATAAAAAGAAATCTTTAGCTGATATGTCAATGGATGGAATGGAACTATTTCTATGTATGCCAGGAATCTGAGCGGATATTTCTCCTAAAATACTGACAAGGAATTTGAACTGACTATTTCTACCAAAATAGTGAAGAGGAATCTGTAGGGACAATTTCTACCAAAATAGAGTTGATGAGTTTGAAGGGGATAACCCCCCTTGAGTGTCCCCCCCCCCCCGAGTGTCCTAACTCGGCACTACGAATAAAAAAAGGAAAATGTACAATTATATTACAGTATCACAAACTTGAGCCAAATAGCTGAATATTTAAGCCCCGTTCCACATCCATTCCATGTATATGCTGACACGGTTATTTCTATGCAGTTAGTCTCTTGACAGGAGGTATATTCCATCATAGGGGTGACATGTCCGTTCACAAAAGCTGACGTCGCAATCATCTTAATAGCAGTGTTGCCAAGGTAGCACACACTACGTATCCAAGGGGTAATAATCCACGTTGAAATCTTCGCAGAAACAACTGCCACGTATCCACGGGGGTTAATTTGCTACGAGAATAATGCATGCGTGACTTTTATATCACTGCATATATCGTCTTCAACAATAGATATCGCCAACACAGTCCGTCACTGATCTCTGCACCATTCATTATGCAGATCACAGTGTAAAAATACCAGTCCGATCATACAAACACGGCAAATCTTTAACACACGACAATATATACGAGTAGGTCCATCACCCGTTAGATACCACATACGGGCGTGACGAAGATTGCGGGCAATTCGTTAATCCATTTATTCTGTACATTGGTGCATCGCTCGTTTCCTACGACAAATGGGCGTCGCAAAGATGATGGACAATGGATTAATCACTCAACACTGTATATTAATGTAACACCTACTAGCTACCGCATGTAGGCATCACAAAGTTGATGGGTCATCCATTAATCACTCGACACTGTATATTGGTGCATCACCCATTAACTACGACAACTATGGCATCACAAAGATGTCGGGCAATTCATTAATCACTCGACACTGTATATTGGTGCATCACCCATTAACTACGACAATTATGGCATCACAAAGATGTCGGGCAATTCATTAATCACTCGACACTGTATATTGGTGCATCACCAATTAACTACGACAATTATGGCATCACAAAGATGTCGGGCAATTCATTAAACACTCGACACTGTATATTGGTGCATCACCAATTAACTACGACAATTATGGCATCACAAAGATGTCGGGCAATTCATTAATCACTCAACACTGTATATTGGTGCATCACCAATTAACTACGACAATTATGGCATCACAAAGATGTCGGGCAATTCATTAATCACTCGACACTGTATATTGGTGCATCACCAATTAACTACGACAATTATGGCATCACAAAGATGTCGGGCAATTCATTAAACACTCGACACTGTATATTGGTGCATCACCAATTAACTACGACAATTATGGCATCACAAAGATGTCGGGCAATTCATTAATCACTCAACACTGTATATTGGTGCATCACCAATTAACTACGACAATTATGGCATCACAAAGATGTCGGGCAATTCATTAATCACTCGACACTGTATATTGGTGCATCACCAATTAACTACGACAATTATGGCATCACAAAGATGTCGGGCAATTCATTAATCACTCGACACTGTATATTGGTGCATCACCCATTAACTACGACAATTATGGCATCACAAAGATGTCGGGCAATTCATTAATCACTCGACACTGTATATTGGCATATCATCTTTTACCTACGATAATTCGGGCATCACAATGATGGGTCATCCATTAATCACTCGATACTGTATATTGGTGTATCATCCTTTACATACGAATATGGGTACAGATCACGGAACGCAAAAAGACCACATCCCTATCATACAAACACAGCAAATCTTTAAGACACGACAATATATACGAGTAGGTCCATCACCCGTTCGATACCACATACGGGTGTGATGAAGATTGCGGGCGATTCATTTATCCATCGATTCTGTACATTGGTATATCACTAGTTTCCTATGACATATAGGCGTCATAAGAGATGACGGGCAATTCATTTAATCGCTCGATACTGCATACTGGTGAATCACCCATTAACTACCGCAACTGAGCATCGCAAAAATGACGGGCGATCCCTTAATCACTCGATACGGTATATTGGTGAATCACAAAGATGGTGGGCGTTCCATTAATAACCAGATATTGTATATACTATATAGGTGTATCGCCCGTTAGTTACCATATTAGGACTTCACAAAAACGCGGCCAAATGTTTATCGCTCAATCACGTTATTTGCTGCATCATCACCTACCTACGACAATACACTTCACAACGATGGCAATTAAATAGTTTACACTATGCCATATATTTGAGCAACAACAGATATAATATTTGGTGATTCAGCGAGAACGCGATACTGTGTACATTAGTACACACGATTCATTGATCACACATTCTTGTATACCGGTGCATCACACATAGATGACACAGTATGGTAAACCGCTTGGGCGACACATAAACGGTGGCAATTGCTTAATTACACGACACTGTACGTTGTTGATCACTCGTCAGTTACGACAAAGATTGCAATTCTCTCATCGCACGATACCGATTACACAGCACAGCCTTTGAGAATGGAGGAAATTTACCCCATTGGGTATGACAACCATGGAATTTCCGTTTATTAATACGTATATTCCCTGGCTGCCCGAAACAATCACAATATATTTACGGCAAGGTTATCCAACCAAAATGCTGGAAACTGTATTGAAGCGTAAAAAACATGGACTGGTGTGTATGTAAGTTGGTGAGGCTTGTACAGGTATGTTTATACTTTAGAAGGAGCTGCTACCTGGTCTATATGGTACAACCAATGGTGCACTCCCAGCTCTATAGATTGCACAGTTCATACAGCTTCTTATTTAACTGAACAATTTAAACTTTAACATTTCACCAGGATCAAGAATATATCTACTGGTGGGTTGCACTTACCTTCCAGGTTGTCATTCCGGGTCGGACATGGAACTGAGGAAGACGCTTCTTTACATCAACCAGCTCTAGCGTCTCTGTTAATAGAAATACTAGTATTGGACTACGGATTTTAATTCTTAATTAATTATTACTTACAAAGAGCTTTTAACTCATTTAACCTCATGATCTGAACGACCACTTCACAACTATATAATGATCTTCACCATTAAATAATGATCTTCACCATTAAATAATGATCTGCACAACTAAATAATGATCTGCACAACTAAATAATGATCTGCACCACTAAATAATGATCTGCACCACTAAATAATGATCTGCACCACTAAATAATGATCTTCACCACTAAATAATGATCACTCGGCCACAAATAGCTCTCTCTTTGTCTTGTCCTCCTGGTATTTATTTACAAGTGACGCACGTACATGCATAGACACTCATTTATCTTAATGCGATTCAATTTATTTCGTCTAAAACAGTTAATTGTCAACACAGAATATCCGTTCTTCCAATTAAATCATAGCTTATTATTGTGTGTTTTACGTTTATTTATCGTCGCTACCGGTTGCCCATATGAGCGACGCCTCCTGAAGAGATTAGTCATTTTAGATGTTTGAAGGATAGTACAATGATACAGACAGATATCCATTCCAGAGTCTCCTCTGGGTCTTTTACATGCACGGTGTGAAGCACCGACAGGAGACCTCAGATTAAAGTCCCATCTGAAAGACTGTTCATTTTATTAGGGTCAGAGGTGGATCAAACCCGTGATCCCTTGATTACCAGTCCAACGTGTTAACCACTGGACTACAGATCTGTCTGTAGCTTATTATTACACTTTGTTAGTGGTGTGGAGTCTGTTGGGGTTTATAATCTGGAGATTTCTTCAAATATGCCCATTTTGTAAATAAAGAAGCATGCACAATAAACCTGGGGCCTCCTTCAACAGTGCAGCTACAACAGCCTCGTTTTCAATGGGATTCATCGATTCCGTGATGTAGATCAGCTGACCGTTCAATTCCAGAAGTTCAAGTCCTCGACGCAACATTGCTTTCAGCTCCCTAAAAACAACGCAAGAGTTTATACGAACCTATTCAAAACCAAGTAACTGACATGGACTGGTGGACGATATTCTTAGACCGATAAATAAATAGGAAAATTACATTTGGATCAGTCAAAAAGTGCAGATCCTGATGAGACGACTCATCATGAGCCGGCTCATCTGGATGTACACTTTTTGTGAGCCTATGAAGAGGTATGTGGTGTTGAAAGGGTTAATATCATATAGCTGCTTCCTAGTGATGTCACAATCCATAGAGGGCTTTTGGAGATTATTCGAGTGCCAAGAACTCTCACTCTCACTTAGGAGGTTTAATAGCACGTCACTACACCAAGACTCCCATCCTTGACTCAAAGAAATTCATAACACAATAACACATTCTCTCACTTTCTACGCTTTTTGGTCGGGCATCGAACATATATATATATATGCATTGGATAATAGTGACACACAATTAACCCATAACCTGCCGAATAAATTGGATGGAATGTGCAAACAACACAGATCCTGACAAGTGTTTTAGTCCCACTATTCGAATAGCAAACAGCATAGAGCCTGATCAGACGGCACGTTCTTTGCAAAAGAGACTTTACTTGTGATTGGCAGGTTACGGGTTAAGCAGTTTACGTTTATTAATTGATTAGATGCACGACTCCAAATAATGTTATCAAACAGCAGATTAATTTGCTTACTGACTACGAGCTGTTTATATGCTACTGGTCCGATACACACACTTTTCAGCACCCGACAAGCATCAGTCGATAGGAATTGTCGAGCCAAAACTAATATTTCAAAATATAGCATGACATCACAGGCCCCATTTTGAATAATTTGAGTGGTTTTATACAAAGCATTAATTACTGTAACCCTAGTAACCTTTGGAGTGAATCTAGAATGTGCATTAGCATATTTTATTTCCCAGTAGTATACAGTTTGAAGAATACACATATATTACATATAAATCAAAATACAGATAAAAAGGATTAGAATATAAGACGGTCTATTATAATTCATCTCGCTTAAACTTAGGATAGTGCAAGACACAGACGACCCCCCCAAATTCCAGAAGCACCTATCTTAGCCTACAATGGGGGTGTATTGCACCCGTACATGAATCTCGGTTCGCTATGTTACAACGGTGGGACAAGGTCTAGGACGACTAGGATTGATACTAACTTGTGATTTTTCTGTGCATTGTGGATATTCCAGGTAGATCTCTCCTTCTTGTTGCTTCTCATTGCTCCATCGTCGCTGCAAATTATAAACATATATAATGTGGAAGTCGTGATGCGAAAGGCCCAGAATTCGAGCCCCACTGGAGCTGTAAGATTGTACCCTTAGGCAAAGCATTTAAATTCCATGTCGCCTCTTCTCCCTCTCCCTCATGACGATGGATTCCATCAGGAATGAGGTCTCGTGAATGATTAAGTTGTAAGAACTTGTTTCACAATCGAGCTAAAATGACTTTTATAAACTAAATTATAATAACTATATATAGGGGCAATACATTCTGGTATGCAGCCAATCTTCCCGGACAATCCCAATCCCTCATGTTGAGTCTCTCAATAATAATTTATATCATTTCCTCGCAGAAATTTCAATTTAACTACAAGCTTAGAACATTATTACTGACAATTTACATCGTGACATTTCCTTCAAAGTACAGTATGTATATATTATGTTTTTGTCATATACAAGGCAACTGATATTTTCGTAAGATCTTACGTTGATGGGGCATCGATGAAGATTCTGTCATACATGACTTTGCTTTCAGGTAGGTGCTGAAAAGAATAAACCAAGATTGTATACAGGTAAACCCGTCTTAAGCACCCAGTCATGGGAAACACAGAAATTAGTGGCTTAGAAGAACAAAGAGGCTGCTGAAGTCAAAATAAATTAGCAATCTTGATCAGGGTTCATTCGGTCAGAATTTTTGGAAGTGAGAAAGCGCATGATCGCTTTCTTAAATGGTGTTCTTTAATATACTTCTGCAAAATAGGGTTAATATGCACAGTACAACCATTAAATACAACATTTGAATAGAAGGGAGTGCTTTATAATGGGCCAGTGTATCTTACTAGACAAAATTTTGTTTGAAAATCATAAAAACCAAAATATCTTTTTTAGGGAGAAGTGGGCCCCCAGAGAGCAAAATCAGGGTCCTTAGGGCGACATTTCACCCACACCGCCCTCTAGAATGATCCCTGTTGATACTGGCTGCTTAATACAGGTTGTTGACCACTAACACAGGTTTGGACAGTTTTTGCACAACATCTAAATCTGACGGTATATTAATCAGAAAGTGTATAAGTACATATTGTAACATTTTAACTATAAGATTTCATCATTGTTTCGAAATGGTTCATTGAAGTCAGTTCAAGCATCTATGTACAGAGAAACATTTCTATGTATTGGTGAACTCCGTCATCACTCTCTACATCATGGCCAATATCTAGTACATATTGTTATATTTCGGGCTTTACGCCTGCATCAGCACCATTTCGGGCTATATCGCCGGCGGGCAGTTTACTTGACAACACCTTTCCTGGGTAGACTCCAGCGGTTAACCAGTACTTGGGTGCACCAACCTCCGTAAGAAACTGCCAACCTTTTCATATAAATGAGACACGGCCGGAGCGGGGCTCGAACCCGTGACCATCAATGATGATAGGTTACAGTGGTATACAAGTCAGCGACCGTAACCACTCGACCACGGAGGCGGTATCTAGTACATAGCCCAGCTTCAAAGAGCATGTAAAGATATGTTACCTCTTCTGTTGTGTAGAGATCAGGAAATGTCTTGGCATTCTCGTGAGTAAGCAACATACTGGGTCCCTGAATCCATCTGTAGTTTATGTAACCAATGTCATTAGATACCACAAATCCGTCTGAAAAATAATAATCTCATTTACAATAAGTGCCACAAAATCTGTCTGAACAGTATACCACCTTGACTCATTTCTACAATATGTCTGGTGGTTTGGGACTCATTTCTACAATATGTCTGGTGGTTTGGTACTCATTTCTA
Organism: Archivesica marissinica; assembly: GCA_014843695.1. Taxonomy (NCBI): domain Eukaryota; kingdom Metazoa; phylum Mollusca; class Bivalvia; order Venerida; family Vesicomyidae; genus Archivesica; species Archivesica marissinica. Next base: position 9,664,488 of record CM026395.1, read on the forward strand.
CAATATGTCTGGTGGTTTGGGACTCATTTCTACAATATGTCTGGTGGTTTGGGACTCATTTCTACAATATGTCTGGTGGTTTGGTACTCATTTCTACAATATGTCTGGTGGTTTGGTACTCATTTCTATAATATGTCTGGTGGTTTGGGACTATAATATGTCTGGTGGTTTGGGACTCATTTCTACAATATCTGTGGTGGTTTGGGACTCATTTCTACAATATGTCTGGTGGTTTTCTGTAACTGCTAACATTATCTGGCTAGTGTTTGGAACTTAAAACTTTTACTTGGTAATTATCCGACATCTTACATCGTAGTTTTCTTTGAAAGAACACGTTTTATCTAAACTAAATCTGACCTAATCGCTTTCCGAAACTTCATTCTTCCCTGGCAGGTTTCTGTTACTTAAATATTACCAGGCAGTTTTCTGTTGCAAATTAAATATACATGTACAAGGTTTTCTGATAATAAATTCTTAAAAAAGAATATTTCTAGAATTAATATTTTACAAGGCAGAATTCTGGGAATTTATTCTTACATGGCCGTTCTTTGGGATTAAAAATCTTACCAGGCAGTTTTTTGGGCGTGTTGTAGAGTTGTTCAAGAATCTGGATGGTCTGATAACCCGGAGCTGCACACATTTCCAGAATCTACAAACAAGTGATTTAACATTTACAGTCCAAATGCACTGTCCATCAATGAACTCATTACAGCAGTTGTTGTACATTTCATAATTAACAACCATGACCTTGTAGATAAGGTTGAAAAATGCCATGTTTCAGCTCGGCATCTACCGTAGTGACCTGATCCAACAAACCTTCAGCTTGGCACCTAATGCAGCTGTTAAATTTCTACATGATCTCGGCGATTGATGAGGCTCTAAACGACATACAAACAGCTTAGGCGATATGGCAACTCCCCAGCTATTACTGGTGGAGGATTCAACCATGGCTGACACTCAAAGCAGTGTTTCACGTGCCCAGGTAGAACCACTGCTTTACGCAAGCCAGCTGACACCATTCAATATACATGTTGTACAATGTAGCTATAGGAGAACACCTCTATATAAGCTATAGCTTTTGGTTCTTAGCCTTTTTTCATTTGTGTATCCAAATGTTGTGTAAAATTTATATATGTTGTATTGTTTGAAATAAACTATGTTTAAACTAGAACTACAATGTAGCTTAAACAACAACATAAAGCAATAAGGTAATTTGATCTAAATATAAAACGTTATAAGCATATTGAATGAGAGACATCGCCCCTGAATACTCCCTAAAAGTAGATACGTCCAATTAAGTGTTTCCTCTGTTTTTATCCTTATTTCCTTTGCACAACATGCTAGCAATTTTATTCCACTATCGCTTCTTATGAGATTTAAATTACTATATCTCGACATATCTCTTACAGTAAAAAAAACAAAAAAACAATGGGTACTTATTTGTAAAAGAATGTTATCAGTTAATTAACACGATTTGGATAAAATCACATTTATCATACCGCAACATCTGGTTAGGGAATAACAGTAAAAACAAAGGATTCTAACTAAAAGGATCTATTCACAATAAATCGGACTTTATCTGCCATGGGAGGTAATAGTAAATTAGAGATGTCTCTCATTACAAGCATCATCTAGCAGTCTACAGATTAATTTTACTGTAAACAAAGTATATACCAGGAAATGACATTTACATAATTGTTGACAATATGATGGCAAAACTCTTGATGTAAACAAGTGATTCCCAATAGAATTTCATCTTTGTGTATTTGTAATGTTGAAATGGAGAAGTCATAGGATAAAACAAAATCAGGATTAAATTCAGGTACTGAATAGTGTTTCTGTATTTTTGGTTTTTAATAGCTAGTACCACGATATACCCATAATGCATCCTACCTTATGGTTAGGTGATATGTCTACCAGAAGTGGGGGCAGCATATTCGATATTTCTTCCTTGGAAATGAAAGCCTAGAAATAATATAAATATAAACTACAATATATGTTATGTTATATTTCGGGTTTTACGCCTGCATCAGCACCATTTCCGGCTATATCGCCGACGGGCAGTTTACCTAACAACACCTTTCCTGGGCAGGCTCCAACGGTTAACCAGTACTTGGGTGCACCAACCTCCGTAAGAAACTGCCAACTTTTTCATATAAATGAGACACCACCTGAGCGGGGCTCGAACCCGTGACCATCAGTGATGATAAACTACAATATATAAACTGGCTGACTATCTTAATAACAATTACTTTGACTAGCTGTGTGCTAGAAAGTAAGCAGCTGTATGCTATATCATGCTACCGATTGACATAAGTTCTGAATTCAAACATGTAAATGTTCTTATTAAGCTAACAGCCAGAAATCTAAATCAAAGATCATACAAAATAGAGAATGTATGAAATACATTAATATGAAGGAAGTTTCAGCTGGTGAAATGCTGTACAGGTGTGTTAACAGCACCCAATTTTCCCGTTTTCAGGCGAAGTATTTAATAAGAAAACAAATTCTTATAAACAAAGCCAAAGCACTAGTGCAGGGTTACCGCTGTCGGTCGCCAATGGCAACAAAAAACAAATACTGGCGCTAAATGTTATGAATTGGCGAAAATATGTAGCGTAACTTCTTATATCTGTCCGATTAGCGCAGTGGTTAGCGTGCTCGCTTCTCACCAATGCGACCCGGGTTCGATCCTCGGACAGGGAAGTATGCGAGATGGTACGATGGTCGCCAGATCGGACAGGTGGGTTTTCTCCAGGTACTCCGGTTTCTTCCCACATATACGCTTGCATCCGAGCCAATGAGAGTGATTAATATAAGTTGTTAAAACTTGCTTCGCAATCGTTGTAAAATAAAGTAAAAAAAAAACTTCTTATATATACATGTATATATATTTTTTTTTTGGCACATGTTTTGTCAAATACATGGCTTCAAATATTTATCTTTGGCTCTTAGTTTGCTCCAAGTTTTTCAAATTGGCTCTATTTTTTTTCAATTCACACAGACAAAATTCAGACAGAGGGAACCCCTTTTAGTGGTGTGTCATGTGAACAGGTTCACATATTGTCACAACTATTACCACACAAACTAGATGTGAACATGGTGATGAACGCGTCATCAATGCAGAGAGTATTTCATATTTTGTCCGTGCTCATGCTAGGATTTGAAATGGGCAGGGTGCCGATTGAAAATAGGGAACTTCTAGGGGAGGGGTATCATGTGAGAGTGTTATAAATACATGTTCTATTACACAATCTATATAAAAATGTAAATTAGTAAGAACTGGGGGGGGGGAATATGTTTGAAATACGGACAGGGCGCTCAGGATTGGGGCAGGGCGCTCAGGATTGGGGCAGGGTGCTCAGGATTGGGGCAGGGTGCTCAGGATTGTGGCAGGGTGTGGTGCCCCTTCTAAAATGGCCTAGTTGGAGCACTGTATCTCGCTCCATTTTCATCAACAATCTTGCTAAAATTTCCAATTGCAAGTATGGGAGGTAATCCAAATAACGTGGTAAAGAGAGTGGTGTGCCACTGTATCTTACCACTTTATCCTCCTGTAAGACGAAGTCGGTGAGAGGTTTCAGATCCTTACAGTGATGAAATGTATGGGAGTTCACATTGGTCTGCCATGCCAACTGTTTTGGATACCTGGTAATTACAGTTAATTATATGCATAAGTTGAGCAATTAAATCACATAACCCCTTTGTAAGGTCTCTGGAAAGAGACTCCATACTCCACATGCAAACAGTTTATGATTCATTATTATTTATATATATATACGACTACTGTTACAATCAAGGGTCAAATTTAGACTCGCATACGCGCTAAATGTCAGTGAACATTTCAGGTAGAAGTTTCTGTCAATAACGTACAAAAAACATTTTGAACCTAGAATATATTTATATGATCATCATTTCCATCAATGAAAATTTCAGGTTGAAATTTCTGTGAATCATTTTGTACGTTTTGAGCCTAGAATACATTTATATGATCATCATTTTCATCAATAATTGCATTGATTGAAACAAAGTATCAAGCGAATCATATCGCCGCTTAGAGGTAAACAGTTTCAGCAATACTCGGGCATTTAGGTTGTAAATATGCGACGCAATTAAATGAATCAGTATTGAGGCTTGCTATTGGTTATTCGGTCCAATTTCACTGTTGATTATAACATGTGGTAAGCAAAAAGCGAACATATCATCCTACCAGACTAATGGTGCAGCTTCAAATGTAAGGTTACCACAGCAAACATATCATCCTACCAGACTAATGGTGCAGCTTCAAATGTAAGGTTACCACAGCAAACATATCATCCTACCAGACTAATGGTGCAGCTTCAAATGTAAGGTTACCACAGCAAACATATCATCCTACCAGACTAATGGTGCAGCTTCAAATGTAAGGTTACCACAGCAAACATATCATCCTACCAGACTAATGGGCGCTTCAAATGTAAGGTTACCACAGCTAACATATCATCCTACCAGACTAATGGTGCAGCTCAAATGTAAGGTTACCACAGCAACATATCATCCTACCAGACTAATGGTGCAGCTTCAAATGTAAGGTTACCACACAAACAACACCACCAACAACACAAAAAACCACCCAACACACCACCAACAACACCAAAACCACAGCAAACATATCATCCTACCAGACTAATGGTGCAGCTTCAAATGTAAGGTTACCACAGCAAACATATCAACCTACCAGACTAATGGTGCAGCTTCAAATGTAAGGTTACCACAGCAAACATATCATCCTACCAGACTAATGGTGCAGCTTCAAATGTAAGGTTACCACAGCAAACATATCATCCTACCAGACTAATGGTGCAGCTTCAAATGTAAGGTTACCACAGCAAACATATCAACCTACCAGACTAATGGTGCAGCTTCAAATGTAAGGTTACCACAGCAAACATATCAACCTACCAGACTAATGGTGCAGCTTCAAATGTAAGGTTACCACAGCAAACATATCATCCTACCACTAATGGTGCAGCTTCAAATGTAAGGTTACCACAGCAAACATATCATCCTACCAGACAATGGTGCAGCTTCAAATGTAAGGTTACCACAGCAAACATATCATCCTACCAACTAATGGTGCACTTCAAAGTAGGTTACACAGCAAACAATCATCCTACAGACTAATGGTGCAGCTTCAAATGTAAGGTTACCACAGCAAACATATCATCCTACCAGACTAATGGTGCAGCTTCAAATGTAAGGTTACCACAGCAAACATATCAACCTACCAGACTAATGGTGCAGCTTCAAATGTAAGGTTACCACAGCAAACATATCATCCTACCAGACTAATGGTGCAGCTTCAAATGTAAGGTTACCACAGCAAACATATCATCCTACCAGACTAATGGTGCAGCTTCAAATGTAAGGTTACCACAGCAAACATATCATCCTACCAGACTAATGGTGCAGCTTCAAATGTAAGGTTACCACAGCAAACATATCAACCTACCAGACTAATGGTGCAGCTTCAAATGTAAGGTTACCACAGCAAACATATCATCCTACCAGACTAATGGTGCAGCTTCAAATGTAAGGTTACCACAGCAAACATATCAACCTACCAGACTAATGGTGCAGCTTCAAATGTAAGGTTACCACAGCAAACATATCAACCTACCAGACTAATGGTGCAGCTTCAAATGTAAGGTTACCACAGCAAACATATCATCCTACCAGACTAATGGTGCAGCTTCAAATGTAAGGTTACCACAGCAAACATATCATCCTACCAGACTAATGGTGCAGCTTCAAATGTAAGGTTACCACAGCAAACATATCAACCTACCAGACTAATGGTGCAGCTTCAAAGTAGGTTACCACAGCAACATATCATCTACCAGACAATGGTGCAGCTTCAATGTAGGTACCACAGCAAACATATCATCCTACCAGACTAATGGTCGCTTCAAATGTAAGGTTACCACAGCAAACATATCATCCTACAACTAATGGTGCAGCTCAATGTAAGGTTACCACAGCAAAATATCACCACCAGACTAATGGTGCAGCTCAAATGTAAGGTTACCACAGCAAACATATCATCCTACCAGACTAATGGTGCAGCTTCAAATGTAAGGTTACCACAGCAAACATATCAACCTACCAGACTAATGGTGCAGCTTCAAATGTAAGGTTACCACAGCAAACATATCATCCTACCAGACTAATGGTGCAGCTTCAAATGTAAGGTTACCACAGCAAACATATCAACCTACCAGACTAATGGTGCAATTTCAAATGTAAGGTTACCACAGCTAACATATCAACCTACCAGGCCAATGGTGTAATTTCGAACGGCACGTCTTCCACCTTCACATCGGCAACTTTAGGGAATATAGTGTTCCTCAGGAATTCCCTCAACACTTCAGCTTGTCTGAAATTTATTCACATAAGTACATTTTATGCTGGGCATTTATCAACATTTAAACAATCACTATAAATGATGTTTGTTTTGAGGTTAAACGTCGCACCAAACATACGACGATTTTCCAGATATTATTAGGAAGGTGCACAATCGAGCAGTATTTCAGGCACAGACGGGCACCTGGGTACAACCACTGACCTTCCGCAAGCCAGGAGGATAGCTTCCTCGCATGAAATAATTCGACACCCACAGTTGGACTCGAGCCAGCAGCAAGTGATTTGAAGTCAACGACCGTAACCACTCGGCCAAAGTGGCCATTTGAGATGGTGTATATACAGTCAAACCCGTCTCAGGCAGAAAGCCAAAAGAAGCACAGAAAGTGCCGCTTAACAAAGGTGGCTGCTTAATAGAGGGCAAATGATTAATAATACAACATATTGGCAATCTGGAAACAGGCTTCTTAATACAGATTGCCTGCTTAATGGAGGTGACCACTAACATAGTTTCGAATGTATATTGATTTCACTAATTATTTCAAGTACAAAAGATAAAACACTGGCTTTAAGAAGTGACAATCTACATGCTCGGTACAGGAGAAGCTGGGACTTACTATTCATTACCAAACAAACTGTCATAGACATTTTTCGATGTTTAGTACACAATAATTTGTTGAACATTTAAAAACATACCCGAGAGTTCCAGGCTTTCCCTCGAGGATGTTGTTGATCTTTCGATGGTTTTCGCAGATACGGAACACAAAAGGCAATTCTTTGAACAAGCTCTCGAAGAAATGCGTCCACTCACTCTCTGGCACGATGCCAATGCCCTGTAAAACAAGCATATTCTGTGAATATATATCCACCCTACTTGAGAACAAAAGGTTTTTTAGCTACACATGATATCAGGTTTCATTTAAATCAAGTGAATTGTAGGGCCAGGTATCCAGACCTGTTATTATAGGGTTGTAACAATACTGCAAAAACCGTATTGCAATATATTACAATACGTATTGTTTGAGACTAACATAGCGACGATACAAGATGGGATTCTCCCCAGAAAGAAATTCAAACGGTCAAAGTAAGAACAAGAAAACGCACTACAGGTGTGGCGAGGGCAGGGAAACCTCCCCCTGTAAGTGTGTGGCGAGGGCAGGGAGACCTCCCCCTGTAAGTGTGTGGCGAGGGCAGGGAGACCTCCCCCTGTAAGTGTGTGGCGAGGGCAGGGAGACCTCCCCCTGTAAGTGTGTGGCGAGGGCAGGGAGACCTCCCCCTGTAAGTGTGTGGCGAGGGCAGGGGACTCCCCCTGTAAGTGTGTGGCGAGGGCAGGGAAACCTCCCCCTGTATGTGCGTGGCGAGGGCAGGGAGACCTCCCTCTGTAAGTGTGTGGCGAGGGCAGGGAGACCTCCCCCTGTAAGTGTGTGGCGAGGGCAGGGAAACCTCCCCCTGTAAGTGTGTGGCGAGGGCAGGGAGACCTCCCCCTGTAAGTGTGTGGCGAGGGCAGGGAAACCTCCCCCTGTATGTGCGTGGCGAGGGCAGGGAGACATCCCCCTGTAATCCTATATTACCCTATATCGCCAGCAGTTGGTTCACCTAACAACACCTTTCCCTGACAGGCTCTAGCGGTTAACTATTATTTGGTGCATTCCGTACCTCCGTAAGAAACGGCCAACTTTTTCATATAAATGAGACCCGACCCGAGCGGGGCTCAAATAGGTGACCATCTGTGATGATAGGTTACAGTGGTATACGAGTCAGCGACCGTAACAACACAATGACAGTAATTTCAAACGGGGCGGCAGAGCCCCATTTCATCAACATAGGTACAAAGATTGATAAAGAACAGATTATGTTATCAGCTAAAAATAAATGTCTACATTTTATATTAAAGCTAATTTTTCATTTATGGCTACCTGTTTACGAGTACCTGGATTGAACACAGGGATTTGGCACGTTTGGGGGTACTAGTATATATATTTAAGTACAGGGATTCTACTCTGTGGGATGTCAGATTTCGCATCGGTCAGTAAAATGGCCCTATCTGAAACAATTTTGTACAAAGCTGTCCAAATATAACGCCTATCCCGAGTCTTTATATTGTTCTTCAAATAAAACACAACTTTAAGCTGCATGCATGTATACTTTGCAAACAATTGCCACATACATTGGCCATAGCAGGTCACATTTCCATACTAGGACACGGGTTCTGTCAGCAACAAAAAAAATCTTCGACGGGAGAGTTTTAACTGTGAATAACATTATCAATAAAATGTGTTTCCACTAACCTGTATGTTTATTCGGCAAAAATGTACGTCAAAAAGAGATTTCGTAGCATTTTCAATTTGTTTTGAAAAATTCTAAAGCGGCGCAATTCACGTTGAAACGAGCATTGAAACGAGCGTTCTGATTGGATTATTAGAATGTAACAAGATGTTTTTTTATATATGAGGAACAATCATAATCCAATCAGAACGCTCGTTTCAACGCTCGTTTCAACGTGAATTGCGCCGCTTTAGAATTTTTCAAAACAAATTGAAAATGCTACGAAATCTCTTTTTGACGTACATTTTTGCCGAATAAACATACAGGTTAGTGGAAACACATTTTATTGATAATGTTATTCACAGTTAAAACTCTCCCGTCGAAGATTTTTTTTGTTGCTGACAGAACCCGTGTCCTAGTATGGAAATGTGACCTGCTATGGCCAATGTATGTGGCAATTGTTTGCAAAGTATACATGCATGCAGCTTAAAGTTGTGTTTTATTTGAAGAACAATATAAAGACTCGGGATAGGCGTTATATTTGGACAGCTTTGTACAAAATTGTTTCAGATAGGGCCATTTTACTAATCGATGCGAAATCTGACATCCCACAGAGTAGAATCCCTGTACTTAAATATATATACTAGTACCCCCAAACGTGCCGAATCCCTGTGTGATTGAACACTGCAAACACATGTTCGCTGATGGGCTGTACAATTACTAACTGCGACTAATAAAAGCAAAGAGTATTTACCTTATAGTATTTGATGAAAGACGACATAAGAGTGTCTGCATTTTCCAACGTGACAGCTTTGATCTGTGGTGCCTGTGCATTCTGCTAATAATATAATAAATAAATAAGAATCAATATACACATGTAACAATGCGAAGACATATTGTTAGAATGTTACCCCTCAGGATTCATGTCACATAACTCATATATTTGTATACGCTGAGATTTACTAAAGTTATAACCCTGTTTCCTGTTGACACACTGTTTATCAAGACGGGTCGGTATTGTGGACACACTGTTTATCAAGACGGGTCGGTATTGTGGACACACTGTTTATCAAGACGGGTCGGTATTGCTGACGCACTGTTTATCAAGACGGGTCGGTATTGTTGACACAATGTTTATCAAGACGGGTCGGTATTGTTGACACAATGTTTATCAAGACGGGTCGGTATTGTTGACGCACTGTTTATCAAGACGGGTCGGTATTGTTGACACACTGTTTATCAAGACGGGTCGGTATTGTTGACACACTGTTTATCAAGACGGGTCGGTATTGTTGACGCACTGTTTATCAAGACGGGTCGGTATTGTTGACGCACTGTTTATCAAGACGGGTCGGTATTGTGGACACACTGTTTATCAAGACGGGTCGGTATTGTTTATTTCTGTAAAGTTGTCTTTATCAGAGTATTTACTAAATTAATGTCAGTCATAAACTTTGTGTGTGTAAAATGCTACAATTTGAGGGTTAATGAATCAGATCAGCGATGGCTCATACAAAAACTTGGACTGGAGGTATCGGCTGTGGTGCAGTATCAGAAATGGCGCATCTACTTTGAATGCTTAAATTCTGTGCTTGGCATGCGCGCAGTGACATACTATTTTTGGAAAGTTGCAAACTTATGGCGTCCTTGTCTACAAAAGGTCATGTGACTATTATGTCCCAGGCACATGTCAATGTGTAGAAATATTGTGTCCGTAGGGCACATGTTAATGTGTAGAAAAATTGTGTCCGTATGCACATGTCAATGTGTAGAAAAATTGTGTCCGTATGCACATGTCAATGTGTAGAAAAATTGTCTCCGTAAGGAGTAATGTTGTTATCTCTGAAAATTACAATTTTTGCCTAAAATTGACTAGTTATGATTCACGTGTGCACTCCAGTATAGTCAATACCGTGACAATACGGTTATAAGGTTTCTTTTGTTTTTCCGAGTAAAGCTACATACAGATTACAGAGTTTAGCCATTTGCTTGCCCATGTCACAAGGTCATACTATGTGCAAATAACATTATAGCATTTGTTGGACATCGGAGTTGGTAGTAATTTGACTACGGTATATTGTGTGTAAATAGACTGTGATATAATATATATATGATGTAATATGGTGCCTAAATATTCAGTCTATTTCAAGAAAAATGCATAACAAATATCCGAGTGACATGAAAAATATTGATATTTGTCGGAAACGATTGATTAATGATTTAATCATTTCAATTTCTACAATTTTATGTCATAAAAACTCATATGTGTCGTTTCATATATCCGTGTGTAAATTAACAAGGTAATTATACCATCGTTATTCGTTTCTGACTGAAAATACAAAGTTTGAAACATCCAAATTTTATGTCAACTTGGGACAACAAAAGTGTTCTGTTGTGTGCTACCGGTTTTTAAAATAAATGATACACTTTGATTATGTTATATCTAAGTAAATTCTCCAGTGCTCCATTTCCAAAAGCATGTGCGACATATTTGGACTATGTAATCACAAGAATATCGGTATATCATTGGACCTCTACTTTACATAGAGTGGTGGAACCTATGCTCGGTGTATTTTCCATTTCCATCCGTATTTAAAATATTTATATAGTTCTAGGCTAATTTCACTGAAGCATGGTTCAATAGCATTCCGTTGTGTGTATCGGTAGGCTGATGCAAATCTCACGTGACTAGTCCAGCAGACGAACATAAACAAGCAAATCATTGGGAGAATATTTCCACCGAAACTGATATGGTGTATGTGCAATTCATGTAGCTATCCGAATTTAAAAAATCTACAACTAACCCGAAAAATAGTTGCTATACCATTTCTGAATAAAGATCAATAAGTGTTTTTATTCAATGATGTACTATATCAAAATAAGATATTCAACAAGTTATGGTGGATAAATAAAAAAATTAACAAGTATGCTGTGCATAGGTGCCCTGAAGTATTCAGTTCCCCATATAAACAGGTGCCGACCGACAGTGTTGCGATAGCTGTATTGAGCAGCAAGGTTACGTGATGAATCTAAAACTGTCAACAAGAGTGTTCTGCAAGTTGTTTTCACAACTTAAGAAAATAATAATATAAGTGCAATTAACATTTTATACTATCGTCCAACTCCTTATAACGACGCTCACATGAAACGACGCGGCTTATGTTTTGACCTCGTTTTCAATATTCACAATATCCGGTGACGTTATTTTCATCTGCAGTGGTTGTAAACATGATACGGGATTCCCCAGACTAAATGTGGAAAGTGAGAGATTACAAGATAATTTTTATATCAATGTTATTGCAATCAGTCTGTTTTAACAGCAAAATTCAAATGCAACTTTGTGCATTACATTAAATAGCTACTATTTTGCAATATGCTACTGCAAACATAACAATGTGTGGTCTATCTGCTCAGCTAAGCTCTGCGTATCGGTAGGTCACATGACAATTGATTCACTGTTAGGAAAGGTGTATGCGTTATATACGTTATTGCTGTGATAGTAAAATAGATCTCGAACTAATCAATATCTGTGCAGGCTCACAAATGCAAGAATAAACAGCATGCAGCAACTTCTATGACCACTGTTTTTATGCATGTACGGACTACTGGGAGTGCTATAAGGACAACAGCGAGGCATAATTTCTAGTTAAATGTTATTTTCAAATTGTTTGTAGTTATAGTTTATATACGGCAAAACATGGACACTTTTCCTGTTTATTAGCATAATTAAATAAAGGCATGTTGTACACTCAGTTTTAATGTAATTTAGTGATGCAGAATTAATTTTCAGGCTAGTTTGAGCACAGGGATTCGGCACGTTTGGGGGTACTAGTATATATATTTAAGTACAGGGATTCTACTCTGTGGGATGTCAGATTTCGCATCGATCAGTAAAATGGCCCTATCTGAAACAATTTTGTACAAAGCTGTCCAAATATAACGCCTATCCCCGAGTCTTTATATTGTTCTTCAAATAAAACACAACTTTAAGCTGCGTGCATGTATACTTTGCAAACAATTGCCACAGACATTGGCCATAGCAGGTCACATTTCCATACTAGGACACGGGTTCTGTCAGCAACAAAAAAATATCTTCGACGGAAGAGTTTTAACAGAGAATAACATTATCAATAAAATGTGTTTCCACTAACGTGTAGGTTTATTCGTCAAAAATGTACGTTTAGTGGAAACACATTTTATTGATAATGTTATTCACTGTTAAAACTCTCCAGTCAAAGATTTTTTTGTTGCTGACAGAACCCGTGTCATAGTATGGAAATGTGACCTGCTATGGCCAATGTCTGTGGCAATTGTTTGCAAAGTATACATGCATGCAGCTTAAAGTTGTGTTTTATTTGAAGAACAATATAAAGACTCGGGATATGCGTTATATTTGGACAGATTTGTACAAAATTGTTTCAGATAGGGCCATTTTACTGATCGATGCGAAATCTGACATCCCACAGAGTAGAATCCCTGTACTTAAATATATATACTAGTACCCCAGGGCCTGCACTAAGAAAATAATTCAGGAAGTCTGGACTTCCAGCCATGACAATTTGGAAGTCCCAGGCAAAATGTTTGGAAGTCCCATCCACCAGATCATTTTACGTGTTAAACAAGCATGCGAAATCGCATTGGTCGTGTAACATGTACATGCTAGCAACTTAATTTCAAACATTTGTTTACCACCTCAACATTCCATGCCATTCAATTAATGAACTTGGATAATATATTTATAATAAAATACATATACTTTCAACATTCTTTATTGTTTCTTGCCATACTTCTTGGTTTTTAATATATACATAAATGTGGATAAATTTTATCGACCAGTCAATGTCTCTATGTAGCACACATGAGCATGTTCACTTCTTCGGTTGGTATAGTCTCGCCAGACGCCGTCTCTTCTCACGCCTCCAATGACCGATGGCCAGCTCGTACGGGAATGAGTCCATGCCAGGTCCCTTGGCGATCTGCATCAGTGTTTCCAAGTTCTCCGGGCTCAGAGAGGTTCGCGACTTCACCTTAATTCGGTTCTGGAGACTAAATCCACGTTCACAGGCTACACTTGTCACAGGAACACACAGTCCAATTGCGCATATTTGTGAGGTCAGTGGATACTCAGATTTGTGACGCGTAATAAGCAGCTTCGAGAAATCCTGAAAACTCATGTTTTTGTATGAGCCGGTCATGAGGGCCTTCACTCCGCAGTACTCTAGCTGTAGTTTCTTGCTGTCTACCTGATATTTGTCACTGAGAGTTTTTAACGTGTCATTCGTGACAACTTCCTCATCCAATGACGCAGCTTTAGGTTCGTACACGCTGAAGGCTTCCAACACAGGACTAGACTCGGTTGATAGTCTTTCGTCGACGTGATGTACCACAGTCTCAATGTAACTAACCCGAAGTGCTTCAACCTGTGTTTTCTCATTGACGTGGGTGAGCTGGATCCCCTTGTAATATATCTTTGACCCAGTCGTCGTCACAGCCTCTTTGAATGTTTCTGTGCATTCCCCATCCACCGTTTTCAGTCCATTCAACCGGCCTAGTGTACTCTCCTTCATTGACGTAAACTGACTAAGATCTAAACTGTCCGACTGTAGTTGCCGACACAATACACCAATCACTCCCAGGACATCTGACAACACAGCAGTGAATGCTGGAAACTGTGTTCAATATAAACAAATATAAAAATACCCTCATGACAGCCAATTTTAGAGACAAGCAGCAGGATCCACGGATCCAATACACATTTCGGTTTTCTTGATAAGTTATGGTGGCCCTCTTACTGGGATGATTTCACCCCCACAAATAACTATTTTAAACTTACTTTTGTTTATTATTTGTTGTGATGATGTTATTATAAAATATTATTGCCGAATCTATCCAAATAAAAGTTCATTAATGTGCATGCGCAGACTTTAAGCTAAGCCCCACGGATCGGGGCTAGTTATCTCCCTTCACTCCAGGTCAGTACACCACCGGCGAGATGACACATGTATATTTATGTGTGTGTGTGTGTGTGTGTGTGTGTGTGTGTGTGTGTGTGTGGTAAATAGGTCGTGATTTCCAAAAACTGAACCAATAATTTGAATGCCAAAACGGCTCATAAAATGCGGCGTCCTTTCAGTTTCGGTTTGACATGGAAGTGACGTAATTCGAACAGTACCGATAAAATAATGGCACGGATTAAAATGTCGTGACCAAATGTAATGACGGAACAATATTTATATATATTTGATTCAAAAGTGAATAAATATTGTTTAAACTAAGTGTATAATTGAATATACTGTACGCATTGAGTTTTAATTATTCACCCAAATGTATGTGTACGTTATCGTGGTCTACGACTACGTGCAGGAATGCACGAAACGCTATCTGAATGTGTAGGTAGGAATTGGCGGTACTTATGCACTAAGTTCCTCCCGTTATATTACCTGGAAAAAAAGACGCACAATACTCAATTAATATACCATACCTGCTCCTTCTTTGGTGAACGAGTTTTGTACGCCAGCAGCGCGACATACTTTGCAGAACATGCGATTGCTATTTGAATTATGTTCTAGCCAGTCAAATTGCGTGAGCCATGTTTTCTGAAAGACGCGCGATTTCGAATCTGGCTTCAGAACTTTACTCGGACTTCTAACAGACTCGACGTTAACGGACGCGACATTGTCAATTTTACGTTTTATTGCATGCGAGACGCCAAAATCTAGTAACGAACGTTGCGACATTTTGACATGCTATGGAAGATGTGGAGAAATTGAGACTGGAATTGAATGAAATGTGTGAAATCACCGAGCATAAAATGAATGCTTAATGACGATAATTGTTGTGTAAACAAAATGCGGCGGCGTTTATGTCTTCTCATTAGTCTAATTTAGCATTCGTTAAGAAAATATGTGTGTCCCAATTAAAGTTGTACGACTGATGCACACACGAAAATGCCGAAATCAAGTCGGACCGATCGTCTACTAATTTGTTTTCTATTGTTGTTGTATACTATAATTGCGTGTTAATTGTCTTTACGACACGCGAGAAATCATACAGGTATGTGAGCTACTGTATATTGGAAATTACGGGACGCACGTGGCTTCACTTCCCTGTCGAGTAAAGGGCGGGGCTTAATCCTGTCACTGCGCCTATCAGAGTCATGATTGACAGCATACAGAGTGGAATCGGGCTGTCGGCGACACAAAGGTTGTTTGGTACTGATTGGATTAACGAATACCCTATGGCGTGAAAGGAGCACTTATTAATCCGAGAATTGGATATATTACAAAATGGTATTTGAAGTGGACGTCCGGGGGCTGACATTTCGGCGTATTTGGAAAAATATGGACGTCTGATGTACGCCGCCAGGTGTAATTTTGGACGTACGACAGCAATTTCTCGGCGTATATTACGCCCGTACGCCCGCTAACGCGAGCCCTGGTACCCCCAAACGTGCCGAATCCCTGTGAGTTTGAGATGACGTATAATACATGTAATGCGCAGAGCAGATACAAGAGAGTGAATTAACTATATTTAGAACGACATTAGTCAACCAATGAAATGCGTCGTAATAAGACGTTTCTCGGCTCAGAGGAATTCCCAATAGCTGCATGAGTCTATGTGATATGTTGACACTAAATTAGCGTAATAAGCATAATTTCTCGCGTTAAATATGTAGAAAAGGATATATTTATACAGATAATACACTATTTACACGAGTTCATTCGTTTTATGTTAAGTCATTGTTGATTCTTCGCTTATATGCATCGGAACTCGGTATTCAAGGATAGTCATTGTATGTGGGATTTACGCTGAGCATATGTTTCACCACTAGTAATATTTCATCTGCTATAAAATGAGACTGATTGCAGGATATTCAGACAAACCATAACTGATACGCCCATTGTAATGATAATACTAATAGACCGTAGGACAGACAAACTCCGTCATGGGTACGAAACGTCCATGGTTCGAATTGATCTGCATCCTGTATCGCAAACTAGCCGTTGAAATAATGAAAACGTGATGTTCTGACACCATCGTGCATCTTCGTGATTGTCTGACTAAACATATCTTTGCATTACCTTCTTTTTCGGCTTTTGTGGCATTTTTGTTCAGCTTTTTTTGTTGAACTGTAAAACAAAGCGTGTCGGCTAATATGTCTGCTTGATTTAATATTGATTTGATGATTTTTTGTTCCACATGTTAATCGAATATTGACCGTTACAGACAAAGGAATATAAAGTAGATGAATGTTGATAACAAGTCTGACCCTCGCCCACGTGGTTTGCCGGAGTCGAGGGTAAATAAGCTCAATCATCATCATCTAACAAGTCTGGCTAATGATAGCTAATCCTGAAAATAGTCAAGCTACATTTATAACAATAGGCAAAAAAACACAATACCAATATGTTCATTGATCTGGATAATATAGATATTAAATGTGAAGATGTAGTTATCTTATATTCCTACTAGGAGTAACAATAGACTTTAAATTAAATTTTAACACACACACATTTATAATACTTGTAGAGAAGCATCAAAACAGTTAAATGTTACCATATTTGTAAATTAGGAAGCTAAATATATAGTATTCCTTCATTCTACCAGATTTCAATTAGTGCCCATTAACATGGCATTTTTGTGGGGAGGTTAATACAACGAATATTAAAAAATCGAAGAAAAAACACTACGATTTATTCACAATGATTATATTTCAAATAACTACTCCTTAATGGATAAATCTAACTTCGATCTCTTAAAATAATACGTAAACGTACAATGGCAATTGAAACATTTAACATCATAAAAAGGCAATGTCCATTATATCTACAATATCGACTTAATTCAAGTTAAAGGAAATAAATGTTATACTTTTAGGTATATATATATATATATATATATATGAACACTGCTGAAATACCTCAGTTGAGAACTACCAGCTATGGGCCTAGCACATTCCGTTCCGGTGCTGCAATACTCGTTGGAACATCATTTCCGTGGAGAAAGCAGCTTTAACCAGTTCCGGGTCTAGTAGCGCCCTGGGCCGATGTGAGCTGTATCTGTAGTTTATGTGTTGGTGTTATGGTGTGATTCTTATAATTCACTTCATCTGTTTGGAATTTGTTTGCATTCATGTATTACTTGATTTATTTATGTTTGCTTTCTAGTGTTGTGGATGTATGTGTGTTGATTCAATTACTTGTCATTAAAATAAAACTTGGTAAAACTTGGTAAACTTTGTACTATGCGAGGAAACTGTTGATTCGCTTTATGCATCATAGTTTGCTTCCATTCACAATAACAACGCTATGGTTCACTGTGAGGCATGTATGCTCTTCAAAACTTGAAGGAAAATAAAGTAGTAGTATTTCTATTAGTTCTGGACAAAATCTCATTTTGGGGATACATGTATATTCCATTAAAACAGTTCTTAATATACACACGGGATACTAATTTTGTTTAGTGCACTTCTTAAATCAGTGGCATCATCATCATCATCATCATCATCATCATCTTTGAACAGTCATTGCATACCTCTAGAAGCGTATGCTCGCAATAGTTATGCAATACTGTACATGTGCAGCAATCGTGGCACTATAAAATTAAGATTCCCTCTTTCTATATTTGATTAAAATATAATAAAAGCTGTGACATTCTAGAGAGTTACTGTCGACTTGAAGCTTTCAAGCGTTGACTGGTTAACAGCTGTTTGGGGCAGTTTGTTCCACATGCAAATAATTGCTGGAAAGAATGTGTGTTGGTATATAGCTTTCTTGCAGTTGATTTGTGGTTAATGGCGTGAATGACCTCCCGTAGATCGTAATGGTGGATTAGGTGAAATGTTAACAAAGTTGTTCATAATCCTCAGTGACGCTCTATATTTTGAAAGTGTTAAATGTGTGTATAACCACTATTTAATACGTTTATTACTTTGATAATATTTAGTTTATGTTTATGACTCATCAAGTTGTGACTCATAGGTCATTGACTTGAGAATGCGTACACGTATGAACCTATTTGAACACACCAGAACAGATACGGCCGCCTCCGTGGTAGAGTGGTCAAGGTCGCTGACTAGTATACTACTGTAACCTATCATCACTGGTTCGAGCCCTGCTCAAACTGTGTCATTTATATGAAACAACTGGCCGTTTCTTTCGAAGGTTGGTGCACCAAGTACTGGTTAACCGCTGGAGCCTGCCCATGACAGGTGTTGTTAGGTAAACTGCCCTTCGCTGAAATGGGTAACCGGTAGCGACGTTATGTAAACTTAAATATAAAAACCCAGAACATTGTAGAAGAATACAGTGTGTTCTGGAACGTGCTTTAAAAGAGTTTGAACCAGGACCTTTGATTGGCATCTATCTATATTCACGTTGGGACATACTAGAACCTTATAGAAGAATGCAGTGTATGCTGGATCATTATTTCAATAAGAAATATATATATGGGTTTGCTTGCTATGCAATTCATTTATTTCTATAGTTTGTTTCCAAAGGATAAAGCGAACACCAAGTCTTTGTATGCATTCAAGTTTATCGATGTCTTTTTTTCAAATAGGAATCCGTAGTAATTGAACCATCTTCCAGCTTAGACCTTACCAAAACTACGAAGGGTCTCTTTCTGCAGGTACGAGGACAATTCTTCGCAGGAATCCTAATATGGAGCTAGCCTTGTTGCAGATAATTGTGATATGACTCGACCATGTTAGATCTTCCCAAATTAAAAGTCCGAGGTATAGGTTGGAATTAATTCATTTTGGTATGGTTTTGTCATGTTCATAAAACTTACTTGATTTACTAGAATGTAGCATTTTTTGGCATTAAATTGCCTCACAGTTCAACCCACTTTTCGAGTGATGGGGGTCTTTTTGGATTTGGTCTTATATGTTCTTGATTGATCTCGCAACAGACACTCATTTACACAGGGACGTACTTGTGATTTGACAACAACATTGATTAATCGGTCTTTCAGAAATGCAGATATATTATGATCATTTATGCAATTGGCCTTTAACCCTGTAGTTTGTCATCGTATGAAGGAGACGGTCATTTTTTGAAACTTTATTTGTTTTACAACGATTGCGATAGCAAGTTTTAACTACTTATATTAATCACTCTTGTTGGCTCGGATGAAAGCGTATATGTGGTCATTCGTGTGGGAGGAAACAGGAGTACCTGGAGAAAACCCATCTGTCCGATATGGCGACCATCGTACCATCTGACATACTTCCCGGTCCGAGGATCGAGCCTGGGTCGTATTGGTGAGAAGCGAGCGCACTAACCACTGTGCTAATTGGACAGCCTTGCTAGGAGACGTCATGGGGCACCGTAACGAAGGCTTTTACTGAAATCCAGAATTGACACATCGACTTTTTGTTTATCCAACTTATCTTATCTTTACTTCATTCCTTCTGTTACGGATACGAATCTAAAGCTCTGCAATCCAACTACCAATCGACACACATATATTGTCATGTAACATAATCTTTATATTTTGATTAAGAAATGGAACAACTAAAATAGTGATTTAGTTCAAAATCAAGCTGAGATACACCGGGCACGCGGAAGAAACGAACAACAAAATGCCTCAAAAACCTAAAAAAAAGGTCTGCAAGAATAGTTTTAGCCAAATTATGAATGTATTCTCCAAGCTGTAGATTGTTTATTAATTTGCACGACACACGATGTCAAGCTAGCTAAGCTATTTTCCTGCATCACTGCATAAATTATCTAAAATTCCCATTATAAATTCACAATAACCACAGGAACTTGAGATTGAATATATCAACCATGTTTTAAGGACCTAGAACCGTGTACCTATATTCCAGGATACACCCTCTTGTATAAACTATAGAATGCAATGCCATAAACCACCCATCAAATGCTAGCGAACTCTTGTGGTGACGACCAAATAACTGGGCTTATTCATCATCGTCTGTTATCCCCAGTGACCCTAGCTTGGGTTCCAGTCTGTCGATTTTTAACTTCTAGCCAAATGACAATCTGGGGAAATTGGATTTCCGGTCATAGCGCCATCTACTTGCACCCACTTTTTTGAGGGTGTAGATTTGAAGAACGACAACTCTTCTCTACAAGAGCCAGCACCTAATCGTCATAAATGAAGAAGTGCTGTATAAATATAGAAACGGAATTCTATCGGAAATCGCCGAACAGGCTAGATTATACACGATCATTTCCGAATATACACGAATGTTCCCGTATACTCATTTACATATAATGTGTGGCGTCCGTGGTCCAGTGGTAGAGCGTCGGATTTGGAATCGAACTGTCCCGGGTTCAATACTCGGTCAGGCCACGTATGTAGTGTCATTGAGCAAGGCACATCACACACATTGCTTAGTACTGGTTAATCGCTTAGGTCGGCTAAGCCTGCCCAGGAAAAACATGTCTAAGTCCCCGCGAGGGGTTTGACATTAAAGGAACATACATACATGTCCCGTTTCTGTGTTATATCGACGAAATGGCGGATTTTAAATATTACTTTACTTATTTAGATGGTAATGGATCGATTCGGCGTAATTGAACTAAGGACGACTTAAATATTTAGTAAATATGTCAAATCAGACGCACATTGTACTTTTTAAAACTATTTATCGTTACGTTGACCCATAAACAATGGCGGCCAATTATAAAGTTTTATCAGCATTGCAGTGCCTCACTTTCGATTCAAGTACGTCATTACTTAAGTCACATGCTAATAGGCCTATTAATAGGATTAATAATTTCACGGGAAACACCGCCATTTTCCCCAGTCGTTGATATGTTAAGAAACTCAATACGGCCCAATTAATAGGCTCGGTGTTAAAATATATTTATTTCACTGACCAGGCAAAATATATCAACGCCTGTTCCCAGGCTACAGTGACCCTAATATCGATGAATACTAATTAGCGGTGATATCCGAATAAATGCAATGAACAGCACAGGCCTTTGATACACCATCAATCAGATAATTACAATGTATAATCTTAGCTATCAACTAATCCCCCACTCCATTATCTGTTTATCGCATGTGAAGAAACGCGACTGCGTTGTCTGTTTTATTGATGCTAATGGCAACAAATTGCTGAAAATATCAACCAGATAAAAACGTGGGTTTATGATTAATTTTTACCTCATGGGATTCACAGAAACTATTTGGTAATTTTCGGCATCCCATTTTTCTTGTGCCAATTCTATATCTTTTAGTTTAAACAGTATTTATTTGTTCTATTACATATTTATGTATACATATACAAATGTCATAAAATAATTGTAATACAAAAAGGATCTGAAAACAAGCTTTATACAAAGCTTATATAAATTCATTTCCATATATATCTTTTGAGTCAATTGGTGAATGCGGCATGCCAGAGGGAGCCCCGACTTATCAGTAGCATGGAGACAATTGGTGAATGCGGCATGCCAGAGGGAGCCCCGACTTATCAGCAGGAGATAAATGAGTAATTGACCTCTTCTGTTGTGTGTATTACATGTAAATTGTTAAATGACGTGACTGGAAGATTTTTATGGTATGTAAATCTTACTTTTATTTCCATTGTAGAATCAACAGCCAAAGCCAATCGATAACGTCACCTTGCAGAATGCAGAGACCGTCATGGCAACGTTCATCAAATACTATAAGGTAATTCGTGTGTCAAAGGAAGTGTTTGTTATAGGACTTGTCACAATTAAACTATACTAGCACTGTGGTGTCTTGTATTCTGGACAGTCCGAACTTTTCATGATAAGATATTTTCTGGACACTGACATAACTGTCTATATGTTTACTCAATGTCTATACTAGCACAGTGGTGTCTTATATTCATGTACACATGTAATTGTTTACTCAATGACATACACCATCTTTGATCATGTTAACTAATGGAAGATATCTGAAGACGTTTTTGGAACAAGTATGTGTTAATGTATCGGTTAGTATTGTTTGAAATCTTAGTACCTTGAGAATTAGGTATACCATTGCAAAATTGAATCCAAGTATTTTAGCTACCATAAAATTAAAAGGGATCAGTTCAAACACAGCTCCTGAATCAGGTATATATTGTAACACTATTTGTAAAAATAGAAATTACATTCTCTAGAAATTTGCTTTTTGCACCGATGTAGTGTCGCTTAAACAGATTGTGAATAAATATTTTTCAGGGCATTGGCCTTGTACCAGAGGATGAGTGGACACATTTCTTTCAAAGTTTGTTCACAGATTTGCCTTTTACCTTCCGTATCTGCGAAAACCACCGAAAGATCAACAATGTTCTAGAAGGGAAACCAGGAACTCTCGGGTAACTAAATTTATTCACCTAGTTCACAGTTATTTAATTTAAAATGGCGGAACCTGATCTAATTGCCTCACTTTTCTCATTTTTTTCTCCAGTAGAAATTTTGGCAAAGGGATATTGATTGGATAATGTAACAAGATGTTTTTTTATATATGAAGAATAATCATAATCCAATCAGAACACTCGTTTCAACGTGAATTGCGCCGCTTTAGAAATGTTCAAAACAAATTGAAAATGCTACGAAATCTCTTTTTGACGTACATTTTTGCCGAATAAACCTACACGTTAGTGGAAACACATTTTATTGATAATGTTATTCACAGTTAAAACTCTCCCGTCGAAGATTTTTTTTGTTGCTGACAGAACCCGTGTCCTATGTCCTAGTATGGAAATGTGACCTGCTATGGCCAATGTCTGTGGCAATTGTTTGCAAAGTATACATGCATGCAGCCTAAAGTTGTGTTTTATTTGAAGAACAATATAAAGACTCGGGATAGGCGTTATATTTGGACAGATTTGTACAAAATTGTTTCAGATAGGGCCATTTTACTGATCGATGCGAAATCTGACATCCCACAGAGTAGAATCCCTGTACTTAAATATATATACTAGTATCCCCAAACGTGCCGAATCCCTGTGGCTTATAACTATCAGAATTTTATGTTTTTTATCTAAAAATATTAATATTACTTTTAGTAATTTACATGGTAGATGTTATAATCCTTATGCATAGCATGTACACTTGTGATAACTTTCAGACAAGCTGAAGTGTTGAGGGAATTCCTGAGGAACATTGTACTCCCTAAGGTTGCCGACGTGAGTGTGGAAGATGTACCGTTTGAAGTAACACCATTGCCCTGGTAAGCTCAATTGGCAACCAATATTTATATTGTGGATGTGTCAACCTGTAATAAAGGGAACTTGTAATTACTGAACAAAAGCAGTGGAATCATTTTTCAAAGGGATTGCGTGTAACAAGTGAATGGGAAATGTGTAACAAGTAAATGTGAATGGGAAATGTGTAACAAGTGTATGAGAAATGTGTAACAAGTGAATGGGAATGGGAAATGTGTAACAAGTGTATGAGAAATGTGTAACAAGTGAATGGGAATGGGAAATGTGTAACAAGTGTATGAGAAATGTGTAACAAGGGAATGGGAAATGTGTAACAAGTGTATGAGAAATGTGTAACAAGTGAATGGGAATGGGAAATGTGTAACAAGTGTATGAGAAATGTGTAACAAGTGAATGTGAATGGGAAATGTGTAACAAGTGTATGAGAAATGTGTAACAAGTGAATGGGAATGGGAAATGTGTAACAAGTGTATGAGAAATGTGTAACAAGTGAATGGGAATGGGAAATGTGTAACAAGTGTATGAGAAATGTGTAACAAGGGAATGGGAAATGTGTAACAAGTGTATGAGAAATGTGTAACAAGTGAATGGGAATGGGAAATGTGTAACAAGTGAATGGGAAATGTGTAACAAGTGAATGGGAAATGTGTAACAAGTGAATGGGAAATGTGTAACAAGTGTATGGGAAATGTGTAACAAGTGAATGGGAATGGGAAATGTGTAACAAGTGAATGGGAATGGGAAATGTGTAACAAGTGAATGGGAAATGTGTAACAAGTGAATGGGAATGGGAAATGTGTAACATGGGAATGGGAAATGTGTAACAAGTGAATGGGAAATTGGCAACACATAAGCAGGAAACTGGTAACATGTTTTTTTTGCACAGCATGTTTTGTCAAATACATGGCTTCAAATATTTATCTGTGAACTATATGGCTCTTAGTTTTTCAAATTGGCTCCATTTGTTTCAATTGGCGACAGAAGTGGCGCAGATAAAAAATTCAGTTCCCTGGGTTATTGATTTAAACTTCTCCCTGTTTTGAATGTCTAGCTTAAAGCTAGGAGTTTGAAATGGCCCCTTGCAATCTCATTCTCAACTTCCATTGGGCTGTTACCACTACATGTAAGATAACATGTGTTACTTATAGGTTTCCAAAACAGCTGGCCTGGAAGACAAATGTGAGCAGCACGATTTTCCACGAAAGTGCAGATCTGAAGCCAATCAGTAACTTTGTGAGCCAGGAAGAGAAAGCTGTAAGAGATGTTCATCACATATTGTACACTGCCTCTCTGTCTATCACATATTGTACACTGTCTCTCTGTCTATCACATATTGTACACTGCCTCTCTGTCTATCACATGTTGTACATTGTCTCTGTCTATCACATATTGTACACTGCCTCTCTGTCTATCACATATTGTACACTGCCTCTCTGTCTATCACATGTTGTACATTGCCTCTGTCTATCACATATTGAACATTGCCTCTCTGTCTATCACAAGTTGTACATTGCCTCTCTGTCTATCACATATTGAACATTGCCTCTCTGTCTATCACATGTTGTACATTGCCTCTCTGTCTATCACAAGTTGTACATTGCCTCTCTGTCTATCACATATTGTACACTGCCGCTCTGTCTATCACATATTGTACATTGCCTCTCTGTCTATCACATATTGTACATTGCCTCTCTGTCTATCACATATTGTACATTGCCTCTCTGTCTATCACATATTGTACATTGCCTCTCTGTCTATCACATATTGTACATTGCCTCTGTCTATCACATGTTGTACATTGCCTCTGTCTATCACATGTTGTACATTGCCTCTCTGTCTATCACATATTGTACATTGCCTCTCTGTCTATCACATATTGTACATTGCCTCTGTCTATCACATATTGTACATTGCCTCTCTGTCTATCACATATTGCACATTGCCTCTGTCTATCACATATTGTACACTACCTCTCTGTCTATCATGTAGTATACATTGACTCTGTCTATATTACATATTGTACACTGCCTCTGGAGTTATAAAACTTTTCTCCAATCTCAAACTTGATCTCAAGCTTTCTGATTGGTTCAGCCGAGTGTAAAACTCAGAATCAACCAATCAAATCACTTGAGTTTGAGATTTGAGAAAAATTCTGGAAACTGGACAGAAACAATGTGGACATACTCCCCTTTGTGTTGAAATAACCACATGGACATAACCCCCTTAATGATTTTACAGGGTCAACAAGACCCCCTGCAGAGTCTTCACAAGGTTGACATTCTAATAAAATGGCCGTTGTACAGACATTGTACGTCTTATTCTTTAAAATTTGACTCTGCAATAGTATTAACCTGCAAGTTAGATTTATTCTTGTGTGGAAAAATGGGCAGGGTGGGTCAGAAAAGAGGCAGGGTGCATTTCGTGTTGCGAAGGGGGTCAGTGCAGGATGGGGGTATTTGGGAGTAACCCCCTAGAAAATTTTGCTAACTTTATGTGATTGACAACTATGTCTGATTAAAGAAGCAGTAGGACAATATATATCGGTTAAAGGACGTACAAGCTCAAGTTTATAATGTCTGTTCGCCCGAAGGCACTTATGAACAAAATTTAGAAAAGGCAAATGGGGCGACATAAAGGACAAAAGGGTGGGATTAAAAAGGGACTCGTGCCCTGTCATTCCGCTCTAGAAAAAACCCTTGTGTAGTTAACTGAGTAGTGTAAACATACAGGTGTGTATTTACAGGCTTTTATCTCGAAGGCTGCTGTAAGCAGTTTGATTCCTCCACTATTGGTAGACATCTCTCCCAGTCACAAGGTAAGTACCTGCATATCTAAATCGTTTTATCAATTGTCACATGGAGTTTAATTCAACGGTCACGTGGAGTTTAATTCAACAGTCACGTGGAGTTTAATTCAACAGTCACGTGGAGTTTAATTCAACGGTCACGTGGAGTTTAATTCAACAGTCACGTGGAGTTTAATTCAACAGTCACGTGGAGTTTAATTCAACAGTCAAGTGGAGTTTAATTCAACGGTCACGTGGAGTTTAATTCAACGGTCACGTGGAGTTTAATTCAACGGTCACGTGGAGTTTAATTCAACGGTCACGTGGAGTTTAATTCAACAGTCACGTGGAGTTTAATTCAACAGTCACGTGGAGTTTAATTCAACAGTCACGTGGAGTTTAATTCAACGGTTACTTGGAGTTTAATTCAACAGTCTCGTGGAGTTTAATTCAACGGTCATGTGGAGTTAATTCAACGGTCACGTGGAGTTTAATTCAACGGTCACGTGGAGTTAATTCAGCGGTCACGTGGAGTTTAATTCAACTGTCACGTGGAGTTTAATTCAATGGTCACGTGGAGTTAAGGATAATGAAATTCCTTATGGATGGAACTAGCTGGAAACATTAGTCAGTAGATGTAAACTGTGGTACAATCTTGCAGGATGTCTCGTATATACCGTGGCCTTGTAATTAGGCGTCCGCCTTCAGAGTGGGAGGTTGAAGGTTCGAACCTTGTCATGGGTTCGTTCAGATATGGCCAGTTGATGAGTCGCCAGCTAGTTAAATAATGGTTACCGATTATACTGATGTTGATAAAAAAAGTGTCTCATAAGTCAGTAATGGCTGGCCCTTTCAATATAATTATGGTGACATTATAATAAACAAACAATACTTTTTTATGACACAGTCTCAGGGCTAGATTTAGTTTTGAAATATGTTCGTTTTTGTATATAACATGCATTCATCATGTCAGTGATACGTTGATTCTATAAATTAAATCATAAATGTATCAAATTGTAGATACTGGAGCTGTGCGCTGCCCCAGGATTTCAGACCACACAAATTCTTGAACAAATATACAACAGCCCCAAAAAACTGCCAGGTAAGTAGCCGTCAAGCAGATATTTGGCATTTAGTTTCTCTATTGCTCATTATTGTTAAGTGATCGTACATTATTGAATCAATTGAGCATATAGCAAAGTAAACTGCAGAAAGTATGAGAATTGTGAAAAACTGGCCTGGAGGTTATAAAACGTTTCTCCAATCTCAAAACTCAGTCTCAATCATGTGATTGGTTCAGCCGACAGTAACACTCAGAATCAACAATCAGATCACTTGAGCTTGAGTTTGAGATCTGTGAAAAGTTTATACTATAAACGAGTCATTTAAACTAGGTCACCAGGACAGTTGGAAAGCACTGATCAACAGCCATCCAGGCAATAACTTGTAATAAATTTGCTCCAAATATGTCTGTAGACATGTTTGACCTTATTAGGGGTGAGGTGGTGATAATGGAGCTATGTTTGACTGTATTGGCGGTTGACGGTGCCAATATGGACTATGTTTCACTGTATTGGGGGATGGGGATGTGCCAATGGGGCGATATGTGTGACTATTAGTGGTGGGTGATGCCAATGGCGACTATGTTTGACTGCATTGAGGTTGGAGTGGTGCCAATGGCAACTATGTTTGACTGCATTAACTATGTTTGACTGCATTAAGGGTGGGGTGGTGGTGCCATGGCGACTATGTTTGACTGCATTGAGGGTGGGGTGGTGGTGCCATGGCGACTATGTTTGACTGCATTGAGGGTGGGGTGGTGGTGCCATGGCAACTATGTTTGACTGCATTGAGGGTGGGGTGGTGGTGTGCCATGGCAACTATGTTTGACTGCATTGAGGGTGGGGTGGTGGTGCCATGGCAACTATGTTTGACTGCATTGAGGGTGGGGGTGGTGGTGCCATGGCAACTATGTTTGACTGCATTGAGGGTGGGGTGGTGGTGGTGTCAATGGAGACTATGTTTGACTGCATTGAGGGTGGGGTGGTGGTGCCATGGCAACTATGTTTGACTGCATTGAGGGTGGGGTGGTGTCAATGGCGACTATGTTTGACTGCATTGAGGGTGGGGTGGTGCCAATGGCGACTATGTTTGACTGCATTGAGGATGGGGTGGTGCCAATGGCGACTATGTTTGACTGCATTGAGGGTGGGGTGGTGCCAATGGCGACCATGTTTGACTGCATTGAGGGTGGGGTGGTGCCAATGGGGCTATGTTTTGACTGCATTGAGGTTGGGGTGGTGCCAATGGCGACTATGTTTGACTGCAATGAGGGTGGGGTGGTGCCAATGGAGACTATGTTTGACTATTGGGGGTGAATCGTTCAAAATGGGCCTCTGCTATTTATTTGAATAAACAAAAGCTTGTATTAATGATAGTTGACATATATGCATAGATTGTTGCAGGTGTGATTGTTTGTATGGGCAAAACAGAATTCATCTAACAATGTGTCCTCCTCCGTGGTCGAGTGGTTATGGTCGCTGACTTGTATACCACTGTAACCTATCACCACTGATGGTCACGGGTTCGAGCCCTGCTCAGGCAGTGTCTCATTTATATGAAAAAGTTTAGCAGTTTCTTACGGAGGTTGGTGCACCCAAGTACTGGTTAACCGCTGGAGCCTGCCCAGGAAAGGTGTTGTTAAGTAAACTGCCCGCCAGCGATATAGCCCGAAATGGTGCTGATGCAGGTGTAAAACCCGAAATATAACATATAAGTTATAATAACATATCATCTAACAATGTGACTCTTTTCAGATGGATTTGTTGTGGCTAATGACATAGAAAGTCGGATCAATTACAGATGGTCACTGGGGCCTAACTCGTTATACACACACGAGGACGCCAAGAAATTCCCTGATCTCTACACTACTGAACAGGTAACTTTCCACATAATATCGTAGATAGGGACTTTTGCGTATGGAACGTCCAACCGCAGAGCATTTGAATCCGCCTACGCACTGCCCCTATGACCTCCCTTGCGTCTGCTAGAGTTACTCATCTGTTAATTCCTGTGCTAGTTAGATGTTTATGTTTCATTATTTTAGCTGCATGGGCAGACAGCTTTAGTGGGGATGGGAGGTTGGAATATGTTCTATATATATATTACTGTAAATATTATTTATGCTTATGTCTTCACACATTCAAGTGTTCAGCATAATGAATTTGTTAACCCTTTCAACACCACAGACCTCTAAATTGGCTTACAAAAAAGTGTAGATCCAGATGAGCCGGCTCGTGATGAGCCGTCTCATCAGGATCTGCACTTTTTTCATGTAAAATAACTATTTTTAGAATTTCTTTTACCCATTTTGATAAATGAACTGATCCAAATGTAATTTTGTTATTAATTTATTGGTCTAAAAATATCATGGACCAGTCCATGTCAGTTACTTGGTGTTGGATGGGTTAAGCTTAACATGTTAAACTTACGACAAACAATAATTTGATTATTGCGTCCTATTCTAGCAATTACCCTCTTCGGCGCGGGATCCAACAAATTGCTTATTTGGTTTTTGTTTACTTTTATTTTAACTTGCTGGTATCCCGGTGTTACGCATGAATTTGACGATAAGCTGAAGATAAAGTACATTGCCGGGACAATTTTTGTTCAGTATACGATGCTGTATGTATAACAATGTTGTAATATCCATACACGTGTTTCAGCACACCCCTGACAGCAAGCTCCAGTATGACCGAGTGTTTATTGATGCCCCAACTAGGTAAGCCCCAAGAAACATGTTGCTTTATGTTATGTTGTTGTGTACAAGCCGCTGGACCGTCGCACATGTATGTTTTATGTTATATTGTTGTGTACAAGCCGCTGGACCATCGCACAGGTATGTTTTATGTTATATTGTTGTGTACAAGCCGCTGGACCATCGCACATGTATGTTTTATGTTATATTGTTGTGTACAAGCCGCTGGACCATCGCACATGTATGTTTTATGTTATATTGTTGTGTACAAGCCGCTGGACCGTCGCACATGTATGTTTTATGTTATATTGTTGTGTACAAGCCGCTGGACCATCGCACATGTATGTTTTATGTTATATTGTTGTGTACAAGCCGCTGGACCATCGCACATGTATGTTTTATGTTATATTGTTGTGTACAAGCCGCTGGACCGTCGCACATGTATGTTTTATGTTATATTGTTGTGTACAAGCCGCTGGACCATCGCACATGTATGTTTTATGTTATATTGTTGTGTACAAGCCGCTGGACCATCGCACATGTATGTTTTATGTTATATTGTTGTGTACAAGCCGCTGGACCGTCGCACATGTATGTTTTATGTTATATTGTTGTGTACAAGCCGCTGGACCATCGCACATGTATGTTTTATGTTATATTGTTGTGTACAAGCCGCTGGACCATCGCACATGTATGTTTTATGTTATATTGTTGTGTACAAGCCGCTGGACCATCGCACATGTATGTTTTATGTTATATTGTTGTGTACAAGCCGCTGGACTGTCGCACATGTATGTTTTATGTTATATTGTTGTGTACAAGCCACTGGACCGTCGCACAAGTATGTTTTATGTTATATTGTTGTGTACAAGCCGCTGGACCATCGCACATGTATGTTTTATGTTATATTGTTGTGTACAAGCCGCTGGACCATCGCACATGTATGTTTTATGTTATATTGTTGTGTACAAGCCGCTGGACCGTCGCACATGTATGTTTTATGTTATATTGTTGTGTACAAGCCGCTGGACCGTCGCACATGTATGTTTTATGTTATATTGTTGTGTACAAGCCGCTGGACCATCGCACAAGTATGTTTTATGTTATGTTGTTGCGTACAAGCCGCTGGACCATCGCACATGTATGTTTTATGTTATATTGTTGCGTACAAGCCGCTGGACCATCGCACATGTATGTTTTATGTTATATTGTTGTGTACAAGCCACTGGACCATCGCACATGTATGTTTTATGTTATGTTGTTGTGTACAAGCTGCTGGACCATCGCACAAGTATGTTTTATGTTATGTTGTTGCGTACAAGCCGCTGGACCATCGCACATGTATGTTTTATGTTATGTTGTTGTGTACAAGCCGCTGGACCATCGCACAAGTATGTTTTATGTTATATTGTTGTGTACAAGCTGCTGGACCATCGCACATGTATGTTTTAACTATGAGAACTATGTACTGCATCAACAGGATATTGCATTATGGCAATGTACATAGAGTTACTGTGATTAGTTACATAGAGTTACTATGATTAGTTACATAGAGTTACTGCGATTAGTTACATAGAGTTACTGTGATTAGTTACATAGAGTTACTGTGATTAGTTACATAGAGTTACTGTGATTTGCTATATAGATTTACTGTGATTAGTTACATAGAGTTACTGTGATTAGCTACATAGAGTTACTGCGATTAGTTACATAGAGTTACTGTGATTAGTTACATAGAGTTACTATGATTAGTTACATAGAGTTACTGCGATTAGTTACATAGAGTTACTGTGATTAGTTACATAGAGTTACTGTGATTAGTTACATAGAGTTACTGTGATTTGCTATATAGATTTACTGTGATTAGTTACATAGAGTTACTGTGATTAGCTACATAGAGTTACTGCGATTAGTTACATAGAGTTACTGTGATTAGCTACATATAATTACTGTGATTAGTTACATAGAGTTACTGTGATTAGCTACATAGAGTTACTGCGATTAGTTACATAGATTTACTGTGATTAGTTACATAGAGTTACTGTGATTAGTTACATAGAGTTACTGTCATTTATAACATAGATCTTATCTACTTTAATCTCATCTTCTTGCAGCGATGATGGATCTATGAGGAGTAACAAGAAAGTAAAATCTAACTGGAATGTCACCAAGGCACAGAGAAATCACAAGTTTGTATCAGTTCTAATCTCACAAGTTCATGTATCCACTGTTTCATCCAATCTACGCATTGTGTACTGGTTATCTGTTTTGCTGACCATGCAATGCAGCAAGCCCTGGCAGTATTTGAAAATCTCTATGCCATTAAGCTCGAGTGGCAAATGATGGCATTAGTTTAAGCTGTCAGTCGAGGCTATAGTAGAATGAGGACACTCGAGCAGTTAGTACCGCCTTCGTGGTCAAGTGGTTACGGTCACTGATGGTCACAAGTTCGAGCCCCGCTCAGGACGTGTCTCATTTATATGAAAAAGTTGGCAGTTTTTTGCGGAGGTTGGAGCACCAAGTACTGGTTAACCGCTGGAACCTGCCCAGGAAAGGTGTTGTTAGGTAAACTGCCCGCCGGCGATATAGCCCAAAATGGTGCTGATGCAGGCGTAAAACCCAAACAAACAAACTTGAGCAGTTAGAAACTGATTATGTTATTCAGGTTGCCAGCTTTATAGGGGTTGATAATAATACTGATATGCATGCCATGTTGACTAAAGTTACTATACGACCTACGGTGATGGCGTGACTTTACACCCAAAATAAACAATATCTGGATGGCAAAAGTTAATTATATAGGCGTCGTGCCAGGTATGAACTGCACCGTCGCCTAGCAACTACTTATTTGACTGCTCTAATGTGGCTAATAGGTGCTGACCTTGG
The DNA here is from genome assembly GCA_014843695.1 of Archivesica marissinica. NCBI lineage: Eukaryota > Metazoa > Mollusca > Bivalvia > Venerida > Vesicomyidae > Archivesica > Archivesica marissinica. The sequence continues at coordinate 9,697,734 of CM026395.1, forward strand.
GAATGTAGTTAATGCTCTTCTGTTCCATTCTTCCTGTAATAGACATGTGATGTATTATAAAATGGTGCTGATGCAGGCGTAAAACCCGAAATATAACATAACATAACAATTATACTCTGCTACCATATTCAGGAACTCTGGGTGTTTTGTGTTATTTTAGGGATCTGAAGGACATGCTGCGTCGTGGACTGGAACTTCTCCAGTTAAACGGTCAACTGGTTTACTCAACTACCTCGTTAAATCCCATTGAGAACGAGGCTGTAGTAGCAGCACTGCTGAAGGAAGCACCAGGTACAATCCTTTACTTACATTCTCTGTATAAACCAAACAACACAGTCCCAGGAACACATTCTCTGTATAAACCAAACAACACAGTCTAACCAGGAACACATTCTCTGTATAAACCAAACAACACAGTCTAACCAGGAACACATTCTCTGTATAAGCCAGACAACACAGTCCAACCAGGAACACATTCTCTGTATAAACCAAACAACACAGTCTAACCAGGAACACATTCTCTGTATAAACCAAACAACACAGTCTAACCAGGAACACATTCTCTGTATAAACCAAACAACACAGTCTAACCAGGAACACATTCTCTGTATAAACCAAACAACACAGTTCAACCAGGAACACATTCTCTGTATAAACCAAACAACACAGTTCAACCATTGATATGTGTATCACTGATTTTGAGTTATCTTTTTCATTGATTTTGAGTATGTTTATCATTGATTTTGAGTATGTTTATCATGTTTATTGGAGACCTGGTGACAGATGTATATATTTTCGAAGGTAAAAGAAACATTATTTCCTGTATTAACAGAGACGCTGGAGTTGGTTGATGTAAAGAATCGCTTGCCAGACTTTCATGCCAGACCAGGGATGACAACTTGGAAGGTAGGATCATTCCATTAATGATTTCTCAATGACATGCCCATATAAAAGAGCGAAGCCTTGTCTGTAATAGCAGCAACAGGTGCATGCGAGTTATATACAGTGTCTATATACACAACAACAGGGAGTGATCATTATGAAAAAGTTGGAAGTTTCTTACGGAGGTTGGTGCACCCAAGTACTGGTTAACTGCTGGAGCCTGCCCAGGAAAGGTGTTGTTAGGTAAACTGCCCGCCGGAAATATAGCCCAAAATGGTGCTGATGCAGGTGTAAAACCAGAAATCTAACATAACATAAGGGAGTGATCATTTTCTGGCCTTAGTCTGATTTCAGGCTGCATTTTGAATTTTCCTTATGTGTGTATAGTAAAAATACAGTTATCTGGCTTTCTGTCCATGGTTTTCAGGCCTGGAAAGCCTGATGTGTTATTACCGCAGTTAATAGGGAACCAGGAACTTTATTCTCTATTACCGTATACATGGCAAGCCAGTTTATGTTATTGGCACTAAGGAAATAGATTTTTGCTGATCGGAATTTCATTTCAAGTTTTTCCCTCTGATCAGGATGTCATCGGGGTACCTTCAAGTTCAAACATTGTAACTTCTGATGGAAGTCTGGATAGTGTAGTGGTAGTGCGTTCGCTTCAGGTGCGAAAGGCCCAGAGTTTGAACCCCGCTGTAGCTGTTACGATTGTGCCCTTAGGCAAAGCATTTAAATTGCACATTGCCTCTTCTCTCCATAGTGGCAATGGATTCCATTTGGAATGAGGTCTCGAGAGTGATTAATATAAGTTGTGAGAACTTGTTTCGCAATCCAGACTTGTTACATTCAATTGTAGACTAGCTAAAGTGTGTTGACACAGCACAGTGGCTAGAGCGACAAATGCCTAATTAGTTGAGTGCTGTGTCTTACCACGTCCACTCTGGCAACAGATCTGTTAATGAAGCATTGTAGTTCTACTGAAAGTAGTCCGCCTCCGTTGTCGAGTGGTTAAGGTCGCTGACTTGTATACCACTGTAACCTATCATCACTGATTCGAGCCCCGCTCAGGCCGTGTCTCATTTATATGAAAAGTTGGCTGTTTCTTACGGAGGTTGGTGCACCCAAGTACTGGTTAGCTGCTGGAGTCTGCCCAGGAAAGGTGTTGTTGGAAAGGTAAACTGCCTGCCGGCGATATAGCCCAAAATGGTGCTGATGCAGGCGTAAAACCCGAAATATAATAAATATAGCATAATCTACCGAAAGAATGTTATTGAATATATTTTGATTATGTATTTACTTATGGTATAGTGTGTTAGTGTGTGGCAGTTATTTAAGTTAAATGTTTTAACATGTAATAAGGACATGATGAATGTATTTATGATGTAACTATTTCGCCCCATGTCGCTCGCTAGAATGAGCCCTGGGTGTAGGTAACAAAGCTGAGCTTGCAAATCATGTGAATGAACAGAATAGCAATGAATAGATACAACTGTTATATAACGGTTTGCTAGTTTAATTTACCATATAGTTTATGTAACCTCTACTGTGTCTTGTATGACCGATCTGTAAGTGACATATATTCACACGATTGTGTTACATCTTTGCCGAGATATGTTTTACCATATAGCTTATGTAACCTCTACTGTGTCTTGTATGACCGATCTGTAAGTGACATATATTCACACGATTGTGTTACATCTTTGCCGAGATATGTTTTACCATATAGCTTATGTAACCTCTACTGTGTCTTGTATGACCGATCTGTAAGTGACATATATTCACACGATTGTGTTACATCTTTGCCGAGATATGTTTTACCATATAGCTTATGTAACCTCTACTGTGTCTTGTATGACCGATCTGTAAGTGACATATATTCACACGATTGTGTTACATCTTTGCCGAGATATGTTTTACCATATAGCTTATGTAACCTCTACTGTGTCTTGTATGACCGATCTGTAAGTGACATATATTCACACGATTGTGTTACATCTTTGCCGAGGTATGTTTTACCATATAGCTTATGTACCCTCTACTGTGTCTTGTATGACCGATCTGTAAGTGACATATATTCACACGATTGTGTTACATCTTTGCCGAGGTATGTTTTACCATATAGCTTGTGTAACCTCTACTGTGTCTTGTATGACCGATCTGTAAGTGACATATATTCACACGATTGTGTTACATCTTTGCCGAGATATGTTTTAATAAATAAAAAAAAGAGACCTTTATTTGTGCCCGAATGTTGGGCGACATTGGTATTAGAACACCATATATGACGTTCGTCTGAAACCCCTGCAGGTTAATTACCCGGTTTAATCATATTTATGTTCTATCATGTACACGGTTATTTACAACAATTGAAATACGGAATTGGACAGAAAGCTATACAGCTTATGGTTGTCCTCTCCTTGGTTTAATCATAATTATTTTCTATCATGTACACGGTTATTTACAACAATTGAAATAAGGAATTGGACACAAAGCTATACAGCTTATGGTTGTCCTCTCCTTCGGTTAATTACTTAATTTCACATACCGGTACAAGAGTTGCATGGAAGATGCATTAAATTACTTGGAGATCAAGTACTTAAATGGAGGATTTGAAGTAGATTGAGGTCAATTCGGGCAATGTTAGCCATAGCTCGAGAGAAGTTATTATTAGCATCTAACGTTTTATCAGTGTACCTTTCAAGTTCAAGGTTGTATTTGGAGGGATGTTCAATTCAATTGTGTAATGAAATTAGTTGGAAGCTGCTGGAGGAATATTCATCAACCTTCAAAGAAGTATTGAGGATGGTCAACAGGCGTGTCACAGGCAACATTTCGGTCCGTCCTGTACACGGTCAAGGGCATACGTAGAGGTCATAGAGGTCAAACAGTTCTGAAACCCAGATATAAAATGTGTCTCTGCCAAACTGCATCAGAGAAGTCGTCATTTAGTATATGTTAAAATCAAATTTGTGACTTTTGTGAGGTCCGGTCGGTCGATCGATCGCAAATCGATTTTATTGACCCCTAACTATTTACGGGAAATATATCAGTTTGAGGATATCGAGAAGATTCACTTATGCAATACCCAGATGTGTGTCAAAATGAACCCAATCTAGACTCTTTAAAGAATACAATGGCAGATCAAAAGATTCCTGTGTTGATATATAATAAATTTGACTGTCAAATACATATATCTTATTCCACATGAAGCATTTTTGCGCACAGTGTTTTTCATTTCTTGTTATTATATACTAAAGGCGATGTACAGGTTGACGCACAGTTATGTTTGTTTTTCATTTCTTGTATTTATTTTTCAGCGTCATCCCTACTACATGTCTCTGTGATATAATTGTATTTTCTAGTAGACTTCTACCCTTGCACATGACAGAGAGCATCTATGCAGGAGGTATAGTGGCATTACCAATCACAATTGTCAGATTTAAGACATGTCCGTTTACAAGGAAACACACCTATGTAGCCTGGTACTACATTATTGGCTTGCATTGAGATATTGAGACAACTTTAGTGAATGCTTTATGGTGTGGGCTTTATCAACGGACATCTATTCAGTGGTAGCCACAGGGTTGTAGCTTCACTTTCAGAGTAGGGAGAAGCTTAAGGTATACAAGGGAGCAGTCTGTCGACTCCACTAATTGTACTCTATATATTCTATATGAAAAAATACTGCTCCTTGAGTTTATAATCGTTCGAAGTGAGGCCGGTCGCCGGGACTATTTCTCCCAACTCGCGATCTAGATTAAGTTGTAGTCGGGGTCTATTGAGGCAGTGTTGGCATAGTGGGCTGCCAATCATTGCCCCTCACTAATGTGATCAGATTAGACTGGGAGCTATCTGTGTGGCTTGTGGAAGTCAGTGGTTCTACCTGGAAGCCTGAAGCTGTGCCTAGCACGCACATGGTGTCTGCCTGTACCACTTTCAAGCTGAAAGGTAGTCGAGTGGTAAATGCCATTGACTTCAAATCACTTTATTTTATTTGCACATCCTACTTGGTGTGTCGAATGAGGCAGATATCCAGATGGCTTGCAAAATGTTGGATGGTCTATCTGGGTCTACCTAAATCCAAACAACGAACCGTGTAGTGTTTGAACCTAAATCCAAACAACAAACCGTGTAGTGTTTGAACCTAAATCCAAACAACAAGCTGCGTAGTGTTTGAACCTAAATCCAAACAACGAACCACGTAGTGTTTGAACCTAAATCCAAACAACAAACTGGGTAGTGTTTGAACCTAAATCCAAACAACGAACCGTGTAGTGTTTGAACCTAAATCCAAACAACGAACTGCGTAGTGTTTGAACCTAAATCCAAACAAGAACCGTGTAGTGTTTGAACCTAAATCCAAACAACATACCGCGTAGTGTTTGAACCTAAATCCAAACAACAAACTGTGTAGTGTTTGAACCTAAATCCAAACAACAAGCTGCGTAGTGTTTGAACCTAAATCCAAACAACGAACCGCGTAGGCCAATAATGCTGTATCCGGATGCATAGGTGTGAAATGTAAGATATGTTTTGTTAAAATTCAATCAATATTGGACTTATCGACCATGTACATGACCGACAATCGACACACCCAGACGAGATCTTACGAAGTTTTCTGTTAATGTTAATTTTTTAGGTCACTATGCTTGTGTATAGGTGAAACGTGCACATTTCTATAGGTCAGATAATTGACTTAGAGAACATTGATGCTGTGTGATACCTTATTGGTACACTGATACACCCTTGTATTTCATGATGTACTAATACGCAATTGTGTTCACTTGTTCTTTTTTATTGTTTATCAGGTTATTGTCTGAATCATCCGATATTTTGTGTATTTGCACTACTTACATTAGATGCTACCTCCAGTTCTATTATACAGCCACCTGCAAAGAAATGGTTAAGTCAATTAGTCCTAGATGACTCCTGATAGGTTAACACGAACACCTGTTACATGTTTCCGACACACTGCAACAACACGCGCGATATGCCCAACCCACACTTGGTATCGGTCGGTGCTCAAAACATGAAATGGATCCATATTGTGAACAGAGAAGATCACTACACAGCCCAAGAGACAAATATATTAGCACAAACTCTTCTGCAAATCTAATTGGCAGTTTAGGTTTGCCAATTATTGCCACAAAACACAATGGATTTATTGTAGTCATCGTGTGTTAGAATGAAGGACATTTAATTCCGTGATGCCACTTGCTTGTACCTACCCAATGTGAATATTCCAGCAAGAATATTATAATGAACACTTAATAAACACATTTGTGGCAATGCTTTTGACTTGTTTGACTGTGGTTAAACCACTGTTAGTTCAGTATCATACATACTGTTTGTCTAACCATCTAGGATGTGTTAGTTGCAGTTGTATCGTACGAAATGAGTGTTGTTTGACACAATTATGTTCTGTAATAGGTCATTGTGGCCTTCTAGGTAGAGGTTGTGGCCATTTATTTGTATACATATAAGTAATGTTGTTACAACACTCTCGGTCTGTTGTAGGACACGTACTGTAGGACACATACTGTAGGACACGTATAAATGAGAGATTGAAGGATTAATAACTGGTATTTCCATGTCCCATGTTTTATTTGGATGTTAATTGGACGTGGTGTCGTATAGCTTGTAATATGCTGCTAATGCCATGAAACATAAATTGTCATCCCCTTTAAACAACTGAATTGTAAATATAATCACGCCACAAGTTGTTTGTGCAATCAAATGAAATTGATGGAATACCCATCCCCCCCTCCCCATTTATTATGTGCTATGTGAACACAGTTGGTAAGTTGTTCATGTGGACTGTAATTCAAGTACACTAACTAGTCACCGGGGGTGATATCTCAGACAGGTACACTAGTCAACAGGGGGCGGGGTCTCGGACAAGTACACTAACTAGTCACCGGGGGTGATATCTCAGACAGGTACACTAGTCAACAGGGGGGGGGTTCTCAGACAAGTACACTAACTAGTCACCAGGGGTTATATCTCAGACAGGTACACTAGTCAACAGGGGGGGGTGGAGGTTCTCAGACAAGTATTGGGGGAATTTCTCATAAGCAAATACACCTAGTCAATTGGGATGGAGATTTCTCAGAAAATATGGGGGAATATCTGGGCCATGTACACTACCGGTAGTTAATAGGAATTTAAGATTTATGAAGCAAATATGTCAATACATTTCCAATGACCTACGATAGTAAAAGAAGTTAATTGGTGTCGTATCACCCAAATTGACAAAATTTGCAAGGGCTTTTGTCAATTTTATTGTTAACTGCACGACTTTGACATTAATAAAGAAGGCATGTTTATATTTGTTAATGAATTGATTATATAAGTATTATGAATAATGATTCCACTTATTACATAACATTCTGTAATTTATTTAATGTTACTCTTTTATAATTTGCTAGAATGTTTTCGATGTCCATAAAATATGTTTTCAGTCAAATAATTGTATTAAGCAAAGTGCATCCTGGGATTCAAATTAATTGTTTAGTTATTTTTCAAAGGTAATGAGCCAGGGACAAGTGTTTTATGACTCGTTCGAAGCGAGCCCGCACTGGTTCCAGAAAGAGAATCATGACTCGCTGTTTCCTCCAGCCGAAGACCAAGTAGGCATCTATAATCTGAGCAGATGGTAGGTTTTCATCAAATTTAATTTTGTGAGCCAAGGCTTAGTTTTCCATACGAAGTTGGTAGTAGAGTCTGTACTGGTTGCAGAAGGGGAGAAAAACATCTGCTGTCCCGCTTAGTTGATGAAGCGCACATACTGGAGATGAAAAATGAATCAATGGCATTATAACGGACATGCGCAAACCTAGGATAGATGTTAGGTTATGCTGAAAAATGACTCCATCCTGTAAGCTCTGGACAGATGGTAGGTGAAGCTCAAGATGATAAATGACTCCATGATATTATAGTGGACATGTAAACTCTGGACAGATGGTAGGTTATTCTTGAGATGATAAATGACTCCATGATATTATAGTGGACATGTAAGCTCTGGACAGATGGTAGGTTATTCTTGAGATGATAAATGACTCCATGATATTATAGTGGACATGTAAACTCTGGACAGATGGTAGGTTATTCTTGAGATGAAACATGGAGTCAATGACATTATACCCCTAGTAGTATATAGTGTAGAGCTGAGTTGAAACTAACAGTTGATGTATGAGATACATAAACATTAATAAAAGGATGGCAATTATTGTGAAGTTTTGTTGCTGTTGTTAATAGCTTTTTCAATATACTGATTACTATTTTACTAACCATTAACCCCTTTGATTCTGGATACCGTTCAAACAGTATTTGCAAAGAACATAGAGCCAGATCAGCCGCCATGGAACGTGCCGTCTGATCAGGCTCTATGCTGTTTGCTATTCAGATGATCTTGCTAAGACACTTGACTATGTAGCAAACAACATAGATCCTGATCAGCACGCAACGTCGTGCATGTATCCAGAATGAAATGGGTTAACATCACTCAATACACTTGGCACATCTCGAATAAGACAAAACCTATATTTTACTCTATTTTAATTGTACATCGATTTTAATTGTACAGTTTGAGGGTGATGCCACATGACAACGATTCGGGAGCTTTCTTTGTGGCCGTCTTTACCAAGTTCGGGCCTCTGCCATGGCAGAAAGAGGCCGAGGGTGAGTTGAATTTTGAACAAATCTTAGCTTGTATATGGTGTACCATGTCAGTATGGCCAGAATGTTGTCTTGTGTCACCCTGATTGCACCATATTGAGGAACCACTGCCTTTACCCTTGTATGAGAAGGGCTGTAACTTCGGGAAGGGCTGTACCTACTATTGCTAGAACTTGTGGCCAGCCCCAGTTGCTTTTCTTAAAATTGTCATATCTTGTATTATATATATGTAAAATGAATCAAGCAATAAAATATGATTAAACTAAACTATTACCGGTATTTACTTGTACACCATACAACCCCTCCAGCATCCATGAAAAATAGACAACCGGTAGTTCTCCGAACAAAAACCTGGATTTGAGGCATCTTTGTCTGACCGCAATTTAGATTGTTGACAACTTTCTCAGTATCTTCATGAAGATCATAGATAATACTTAGTGAAGCCACGGCACCAAATTCATAACGATCTGGCAAAATACTCCGGTTTCCTCGCACACGAATGACCACAAATATGCTGTTATCCGTGTCAACGAGAGTGATTAAATATAAGTTGATAAAGCTTGTTTCGCAATCGTTGTAAAATTTTAAACATTTTTGTATGAGACTAGGTATTTGTCTTCACACAATTTCATGTATCAGCCCTGTTGTAAGCAGCCAATCAACGGAACTACAGAAAGTGACTTGTTAACACAGTTGGCTGCTCGATAAATATTAGTTATATAACAAAATGGCACTTATAGAATCTGGAAACTGGCTGCTTAATAAATGTGACTGCTAACTCAGGTTTGACTGTTTATGCATGTTGCCAAAATGTTTTCTACAGAGGAAGAAATGGAGACGGAAGCAAAAGAAGAAACTAAGGATGAAGCAAAGGAGGGTGAGAAGAAGAAATGCCCATACAACCTGCCTGTACGTGTAGACGTCAACGTGTGCGTGTCCGAGATAGAGTGGACTACAGAGACCACCAACGCAGCTCTGAAAACATCCGAGAAAACGGCCAAAAGTCAGTACGAGCTGGCACCAATGAAAATTTCAAAATCGTAAGTTTTTTTTATGTCTGAATGAAAATGTTTAATTAACTTGTTCATTGCTTAAAACAAAAGCTCTTCATATGAAAGCAATAAATCTGTGAACAATTTAATCTGTTGTATTAGATGCAAATATAAAGTACTACATATAATACTATATATACTACATATTTGTAAGCCTAATGTATATTTAACATGTATGTTTCCTAACCTTGCCATTTCCACTATTGGAGGAAAGTGGTATATTAGGCGTCACAAAAACTGTTGCCTGCTAGGAAATATCAACCACGTTGAATGTTGCACCAAGTAACGTGAATGTTGCACCAAGTAACGTGTCGGTGTATGTTGCATGATACTGTCGTGTTCAAGGACCATAATTTATGTAGTTTGTGTGGTGTAAGGGCCATATGTAGTTTATGTGCTGTAAGGGCTACATGTAGTTTGTGTGGTGTAAGGGCTACATGTAGGTTGTGTGGTGTAAGGGCTACATGTAGGTTGTGTGGTGTAAGGGCTACATGTAGGTTGTGTGGTGTAAGGGCTACATGTAGGTTGTGTGGTGTAAGGGCTACATGTAGTTTGTGTGGTGTAAGGGCCATATGTAGTTTATGTGCTGTAAGGGCTACATGTAGTTTGTGTGGTGTAAGGGCTACATGTAGTTTGTATACTGTAAGGGCCACATGTAGTTTGTATACTGTAAGGGCCACATGTAGTTTGTATGCTGTAAGGGCCATATGTAGTTTGTATGCTGTAAGGGCCATATGTAGTTTGTGTGCTGTAAGGGCCATATGTAGTTTGTGTGGTGTAAGGGCCATATGTAGTTTGTGTGCTGTAAGGGCTACATGTAGTTTGTATGATGTAAGGGCCATATGTAGTTTGTGTGCTGTAAGGGCCATATGTAGTTTGTATGCTGTAAGGGCCATACGTAGTTTGTGTGGTGTAAGGGCCATATGTAGTTTGTATGCTGTAAGGGCCATATGTAGTTTGTATGCTGTAAGGGCCATATGTAGTTTGTATGCTGTAAGGGCCATATGTAGTTTGTATGATGTAAGGCCCATATGTAGTTTGTGTGCTGTAAGGGCCATATGTAGTTTGTATGATGTAAGGCCCATATGTAGTTTGTGTGCTGTAAGGGCCATATGTAGTTTGTATGCTGTAAGGGCCATATGTAGTTTGTATGCTGTAAGGGCCATATGTAGTTTGTATGCTGTAAGGGCCATATGTAGTTTGTATGCTGTAAGGGCCATATGTAGTTTGTGTGCTGTAAGGGCCACATGTAGTTTGTATGCTGTAAGGGCTACATGTAGGTTGTGTGGTGTAAGGGCTACATGTAGGTTGTGTGGTGTAAGGGCTACATGTAGTTTGTGTGGTGTAAGGGCTATATGTAGTTTGTGTGCTGTAAGGGCCATATGTAGTTTGTGTGCTGTAAGGGCCACATGTAGTTTGTATGCTGTAAGGGCCACATGTAGTTTGTATGGTGTAAGGGCTACATGTAGTTTGTATACTGTAAGGGCCACATGTAGTTTGTATACTGTAAGGGCCACATGTAGTTTGTATGCTGTAAGGGCCATATGTAGTTTGTATGCTGTAAGGGCCATATGTAGTTTGTGTGCTGTAAGGGCCATATGTAGTTTGTGTGCTGTAAGGGCCATATGTAGTTTGTGTGCTGTAAGGGCCATATGTAGTTTGTATGCTGTAAGGGCCATATGTAGTTTGTATGCTGTAAGGGCCATATGTAGTTTGTATGCTGTAAGGGCTATATGTAGTTTGTATGCTGTAAGGGCCACATGTAGTTTGTATGCTGTAAGGGCCATATGTAGTTTGTATGCTGTAAGGGCCATATGTAGTTTGTATGCTGTAAGGGCCATATGTAGTTTGTATGATGTAAGGGCCATATGTAGTTTGTATGCTGTAAGGGCCATATGTAGTTTGTATGATGTAAGGGCCATATGTAGTTTGTGTGCTGTAAGGGCCATATGTAGTTTGTATGCTGTAAGGGCCATATGTAGTTTGTATGCTGTAAGGGCCATATGTAGTTTGTATGCTGTAAGGGCCATATGTAGTTTGTGTGCTGTAAGGGCTACATGTAGTTTGTATGATGTAAGGGCTATGTGTAGTTTGTGTGCTGTAAGGGCCATATGTAGTTTGTATACTGTAAGGGCCACATGTAGTTTGTATGATGTAAGGGCCACATGTAGTTTGTATGATGTAAGGGCTATGTGTAGTTTGTGTGCTGTAAGGGCTACATGTAGTTTGTATACTGTAAGGGCCACATGTAGTTTGTATACTGTAAGGGCCACATGTAGTTTGTATACTGTAAGGGCCTTTTTTTTTTGTATGCTGTAAGGGCCACATGTAGTTTGTATACTGTAAGGGCTACATGTAGTTTGTGTGGTGTAAGGGCTACATGTAGGTTGTGTGGTGTAAGGGCTACATGTAGGTTGTGTGGTGTAAGGGCTACATGTAGGTTGTGTGCTGTAAGGGCTACATGTAGTTTGTGTGGTGTAAGGGCTACATGTAGTTTGTATACTGTAAGGGCCACATGTAGTTTGTATACTGTAAGGGCCACATGTAGTTTGTATGCTGTAAGGGCCATATGTAGTTTGTATGCTGTAAGGGCCATATGTAGTTTGTGTGGTGTAAGGGCCATATGTAGTTTGTGTGCTGTAAGGGCTACATGTAATTTGTATGCTGTAAGGGCCATATGTAGTTTGTGTGCTGTAAGGGCCATATGTAGTTTGTATGCTGTAAGGGCCATATGTAGTTTGTATGCTGTAAGGGCCATATGTAATTTGTGTGGTGTAAGGGCCATATGTAGTTTGTATGCTGTAAGGGCCATA
>CM026395.1:9711160-9738330 GCA_014843695.1 Archivesica marissinica
GCCATATGTAGTTTGTATGCTGTAAGGGCCATATGTAGTTTGTGTGCTGTAAGGGCCATATGTAGTTTGTATGCTGTAAGGGCCATATGTAGTTTGTGTGCTGTAAGGGCCATATGTAGTTTGTGTGGTGTAAGGGCCATATGTAGTTTGTGTGCTGTAAGGGCTACATGTAGTTTGTATGATGTAAGGGCCATATGTAGTTTGTGTGCTGTAAGGGCCATATGTAGTTTGTATGCTGTAAGGGCCATACGTAGTTTGTGTGGTGTAAGGGCCATATGTAGTTTGTATGCTGTAAGGGCCATATGTAGTTTGTATGCTGTAAGGGCCATATGTAGTTTGTATGCTGTAAGGGCCATATGTAGTTTGTATGATGTAAGGCCCATATGTAGTTTGTGTGCTGTAAGGGCCATATGTAGTTTGTATGATGTAAGGCCCATATGTAGTTTGTGTGCTGTAAGGGCCATATGTAGTTTGTATGCTGTAAGGGCCATATGTAGTTTGTATGCTGTAAGGGCCATATGTAGTTTGTATGCTGTAAGGGCCATATGTAGTTTGTATGCTGTAAGGGCCATATGTAGTTTGTGTGCTGTAAGGGCTACATGTAGTTTGTATGATGTAAGGGCTATGTGTAGTTTGTGTGCTGTAAGGGCCATATGTAGTTTGTATACTGTAAGGGCCACATGTAGTTTGTATGATGTAAGGGCCACATGTAGTTTGTATGATGTAAGGGCTATGTGTAGTTTGTGTGCTGTAAGGGCTACATGTAGTTTGTATACTGTAAGGGCCACATGTAGTTTGTATACTGTAAGGGCCACATGTAGTTTGTATACTGTAAGGGCCTTTTTTTTTTGTATGCTGTAAGGGCCACATGTAGTTTGTATACTGTAAGGGCTACATGTAGTTTGTATGCTGTAAGGGCCACATGTAGTTTGTATGCTGTAAGGGCCATATGTAGTTTGTATACTGTAAGGGCCATATGTAGTTTGTATGCTGTAAGGGCCATATGTAGTTTGTGTGCTGTAAGGGCCATATGTAGTTTGTGTGCTGTAAGTGCCATATGTAGTTTGTATGCTGTAAGGGCCATATGTAGTTTGTATGATGTAAGGCCCATATGTAGTTTGTGTGCTGTAAGGGCCATATGTAGTTTGTATGCTGTAAGGGCCATATGTAGTTTGTATGCTGTAAGGGCCATATGTAGTTTGTATGATGTAAGGGCTATGTGTAGTTTGTGTGCTGTATGGTCCATATGTAGTTTGTATGGGCCACATGTAGTTTGTGTGCTGTAAGGGCCACATGTACTGTGTATGCTGTAAGGGTCACATGTAGTTTGTGTGGTGTAAGGGCCATATGTAGTTTGTGTGCTGTAAGGGCCATATGTAGTTTGTATGCTGTAAGGGCCATATGTAGTTTGTATGCTGTAAGGGCCATATGTAGTTTGTATGCTGTAAGGGCCATATGTAGTTTTTGTGCTGTAAGGGCCATATGTAGTTTGTGTGCTGTAAGGGCTATATGTAGTTTGTATGATGTAAGGGCATATGTAGTTTGTGTGCTGTAAGGGCCATATGTAGTTTGTATGCTGTAAGGGCCATATGTAGTTTGTGTGCTGTAAGGGCCATATGTAGTTTGTATGCTGTAAGGGCCATATGTAGTTTGTATGCTGTAAGGGCCATATGTAGTTTGTATACTGTAAGGGCCATATGTAGTTTGTGTGCTGTAAGGGCCATATGTAGTTTGTATACTGTAAGGGCTACATGTACTGTGTATGCTGTAAGGGCTACATGTACTGTGTATGCTGTAAGGGTTACATGTACTGTGTATGCTGTAAGGGCTACATGTACTGTGTATGCTGTAACGGCTACATGTACTGTGTATGCTGTAAGGGCTACATGTACTGTATGCTGTAAGGGCCATATGTAGTTTGTATGCTGTAAGGGCCATATGTAGTTTGTATGATGTAAGGGCCATATGTAGTTTGTGTGCTGTAAGGGCCATATGTAGTTTGTATGCTGTAAGGGCCATATGTAGTTTGTGTGCTGTAAGGGCCACATGTAGTTTGTGTGCTGTAAGGGCCATATGTAGTTTGTATACTGTAAGGGCCATATGTAGTTTGTATGCTGTAAGGGCCATATGTAGTTTGTGTGCTGTAAGGGCCATATGTAGTTTGTATGCTGTAAGGGCCATATGTAGTTTGTATGCTGTAAGGGCCATATGTAGTTTGTGTGGTGTAAGGGCCATATGTAGTTTGTATGATGTAAGGGCCATATGTTGTTTGTGTGCTGTAAGGGCCATATGTAATTTGTAAGAAGTAAGGGCTACATGTAGTTTGTATGATGTAAGGGCTATGTGTAGTTTGTGTGCTGTAAGGGCCATATGTAGTTTGTATACTGTAAGGGCCACATGTAGTTTGTATGATGTAAGGGCCACATGTAGTTTGTATGATGTAAGGGCTATGTGTAGTTTGTGTGCTGTAAGGGCTACATGTAGTTTGTATACTGTAAGGGCTACATGTAGTTTGTATACTGTAAGGGCCACATGTAGTTTGTATGCTGTAAGGGCCATATGTAGTTTGTATGCTGTAAGGGCCATATGTAGTTTGTATGCTGTAAGGGCCATATGTAGTTTGTGTGCTGTAAGGGCCATATGTAGTTTGTGTGCTGTAAGGGCCATATGTAGTTTGTATGCTGTAAGGGCCATATGTAGTTTGTATGCTGTAAGGGCCATATGTAGTTTGTGTGCTGTAAGGGCTACATGTAGTTTGTGTGCTGTAAGGGCCATATGTAGTTTGTATGATGTAAGGCCCATATGTAGTTTGTGTGCTGTAAGGGCCATATGTAGTTTGTATGCTGTAAGGGCCATATGTAGTTTGTATGCTGTAAGGGCCATATGTAGTTTGTATGCTGTAAGGGCCATATGTAGTTTGTATGCTGTAAGGGCCATATGTAGTTTGTGTGCTGTAAGGGCTACATGTAGTTTGTATGATGTAAGGGCTATATGTAGTTTGTGTGCTGTAAGGGCCATATGTAGTTTGTATACTGTAAGGGCCACATGTAGTTTGTATGATGTAAGGGCCACATGTAGTTTGTATGATGTAAGGGCTATGTGTAGTTTGTGTGCTGTAAGGGCTACATGTAGTTTGTATACTGTAAGGGCCACATGTAGTTTGTATACTGTAAGGGCCACATGTAGTTTGTATACTGTAAGGGCCTTTTTTTTTTGTATGCTGTAAGGGCCACATGTAGTTTGTATACTGTAAGGGCTACATGTAGTTTGTATGCTGTAAGGGCCACATGTAGTTTGTATGCTGTAAGGGCCATATGTAGTTTGTATACTGTAAGGGCCATATGTAGTTTGTATGCTGTAAGGGCCATATGTAGTTTGTGTGCTGTAAGGGCCATATGTAGTTTGTGTGCTGTAAGTGCCATATGTAGTTTGTATGCTGTAAGGGCCATATGTAGTTTGTATGATGTAAGGCCCATATGTAGTTTGTGTGCTGTAAGGGCCATATGTAGTTTGTATGCTGTAAGGGCCATATGTAGTTTGTATGCTGTAAGGGCCATATGTAGTTTGTATGATGTAAGGGCTATGTGTAGTTTGTGTGCTGTATGGTCCATATGTAGTTTGTATGGGCCACATGTAGTTTGTGTGCTGTAAGGGCCACATGTACTGTGTATGCTGTAATGGTCACATGTAGTTTGTGTGGTGTAAGGGCCATATGTAGTTTGTGTGCTGTAAGGGCCATATGTAGTTTGTATGCTGTAAGGGCCATATGTAGTTTGTATGCTGTAAGGGCCATATGTAGTTTGTATGCTGTAAGGGCCATATGTAGTTTGTATGCTGTAAGGGCCATATGTAGTTTGTGTGGTGTAAGGGCCATATGTAGTTTGTGTGCTGTAAGGGCTACATGTAGTTTGTATGATGTAAGGGCCATATGTAGTTTGTGTGCTGTAAGGGCTATGTGTAGTTTGTATGCTGTAAGGGCCACATGTAGTTTGTGTGCTGTAAGGGCCATATGTAGTTTGTATGCTGTAAGGGCCATATGTAGTTTGTGTGCTGTAAGGGCCATATGTAGTTTGTATGCTGTAAGGGCCATATGTAGTTTGTATGCTGTAAGGGCCATATGTAGTTTGTGTGGTGTAAGGGCCATATGTAGTTTGTATGATGTAAGGGCCATATGTTGTTTGTGTGCTGTAAGGGCCATATGTAATTTGTAAGAAGTAAGGGCTACATGTAGTTTGTATGATGTAAGGGCTATGTGTAGTTTGTGTGCTGTAAGGGCCATATGTAGTTTGTATACTGTAAGGGCCACATGTAGTTTGTATGATGTAAGGGCCACATGTAGTTTGTATGATGTAAGGGCTATGTGTAGTTTGTGTGCTGTAAGGGCTACATGTAGTTTGTATACTGTAAGGGCTACATGTAGTTTGTATACTGTAAGGGCCACATGTAGTTTGTATGCTGTAAGGGCCATATGTAGTTTGTATGCTGTAAGGGCCATATGTAGTTTGTATGCTGTAAGGGCCATATGTAGTTTGTGTGCTGTAAGGGCCATATGTAGTTTGTGTGCTGTAAGGGCCATATGTAGTTTGTATGATGTAAGGGCTATGTGTAGTTTGTGTGCTGTATGGTCCATATGTAGTTTGTATGCTGTATGGGCCACATGTAGTTTGTGTGCTGTAAGGGCCACATGTACTGTGTATGCTGTAAGGGTCACATGTAGTTTGTGTGGTGTAAGGGCCATATGTAGTTTGTGTGCTGTAAGGGCCATATGTAGTTTGTATGCTGTAAGGGCCATATGTAGTTTGTATGCTGTAAGGGCCATATGTAGTTTGTGTGTGTAAGGGCCATATGTAGTTTGTGTGCTGTAAGGGCCATATGTAGTTTGTATGCTGTAAGGGCCATATGTAGTTTGTATGCTGTAAGGGCCATATGTAGTTTGTATGCTGTAAGGGCCATATGTAGTTTGTGTGCTGTAAGGGCCATATGTAGTTTGTATGCTGTAAGGGCCATATGTAGTTTGTATGCTGTAAGGGCCATATGTAGTTTGTATGCTGTAAGGGCCATATGTAGTTTGTATGCTGTAAGGGCCATATGTAGTTTGTATGCTGTAAGGGCCATATGTAGTTTGTATGCTGTAAGGGCCATATGTAGTTTGTATGCTGTAAGGGCCATATGTAGTTTGTGTGCTGTAAGGGCCATATGTAGTTTGTATGCTGTAAGGGCCATATGTAGTTTGTATGCTGTAAGGGCCATATGTAGTTTGTATGCTGTAAGGGCCATATGTAGTTTGTGTGCTGTAAGGGCCATATGTAGTTTGTATGCTGTAAGGGCCATATGTAGTTTGTGTGCTGTAAGGGCCATATGTAGTTTGTGTGGTGTAAGGGCCATATGTAGTTTGTGTGCTGTAAGGGCTACATGTAGTTTGTATGATGTAAGGGCCATATGTAGTTTGTGTGCTGTAAGGGCTATGTGTAGTTTGTATGCTGTAAGGGCCATATGTAGTTTGTGTGCTGTAAGGGCCATATGTAGTTTGTATGCTGTAAGGGCCATACGTAGTTTGTGTGGTGTAAGGGCCATATGTAGTTTGTATGCTGTAAGGGCCATATGTAGTTTGTATGCTGTAAGGGCCATATGTAGTTTGTGTGCTGTAAGGGCTACATGTAGTTTGTGTGCTGTAAGGGCCATATGTAGTTTGTATGATGTAAGGGCCATATGTAGTTTGAGTGCTGTAAGGGCCATATGTAGTTTGTATGCTGTAAGGGCCATATGTAGTTTGTATGCTGTAAGGGCCATATGTAGTTTGTATGCTGTAAGGGCCATATGTAGTTTGTATGCTGTAAGGGCCATATGTAGTTTGTGTGCTGTAAGGGCTACATGTAGTTTGTATGATGTAAGGGCTATGTGTAGTTTGTGTGCTGTAAGGGCCATATGTAGTTTGTATACTGTAAGGGCCACATGTAGTTTGTATGATGTAAGGGCCACATGTAGTTTGTATGATGTAAGGGCTATGTGTAGTTTGTGTGCTGTAAGGGCTACATGTAGTTTGTATACTGTAAGGGCCACATGTAGTTTGTATACTGTAAGGGCCACATGTAGTTTGTATACTGTAAGGGCCTTTTATTTTGTATGCTGTAAGGGCCACATGTAGTTTGTATACTGTAAGGGCTACATGTAGTTTGTATGCTGTAAGGGCCACATGTAGTTTGTATGCTGTAAGGGCCATATGTAGTTTGTATGCTGTAAGGGCCATATGTAGTTTGTATGCTGTAAGGGCCATATGTAGTTTGTGTGCTGTAAGGGCCATATGTAGTTTGTGTGCTGTAAGGGCCATATGTAGTTTGTATGCTGTAAGGGCCATATGTATTTTGTATGATGTAAGGGCTATGTGTAGTTTGTGTGCTGTATGGTCCATATGTAGTTTGTATGCTGTATGGGCCACATGTAGTTTGTGTGCTGTAAGGGCTATGTGTAGTTTGTATGCTGTAAGGGCCACATGTAGTTTGTGTGCTGTAAGGGCCATATGTAGTTTGTATGCTGTAAGGGCCATATGTAGTTTGTGTGCTGTAAGGGCCATATGTAGTTTGTGTGCTGTAAGGGCCATATGTAGTTTGTATGCTGTAAGGGCCATATGTATTTTGTATGATGTAAGGGCTATGTGTAGTTTGTGTGCTGTAAGGTCCATATGTAGTTTGTATGCTGTAAGGGCCACATGTAGTTTGTGTGCTGTAAGGGCCATATGTAGTTTGTATGCTGTAAGGGCCATATGTAGTTTGTATGCTGTAAGGGCCATATGTAGTTTGTATGCTGTAAGGGCCATATGTAGTTTGTATGCTGTAAGGGCCATATGTAGTTTGTGTGCTGTAAGGGCCATATGTAGTTTGTGTGGTGTAAGGGCCATATGTAGTTTGTGTGCTGTAAGGGCTACATGTAGTTTGTGTGGTGTAAGGGCTACATGTAGGTTGTGTGGTGTAAGGGCTACATGTAGGTTGTGTGGTGTAAGGGCTACATGTAGGTTGTGTGGTGTAAGGGCTACATGTAGTTTGTGTGGTGTAAGGGCCATATGTAGTTTATGTGCTGTAAGGGCTACATGTAGTTTGTGTGGTGTAAGGGCTACATGTAGTTTGTGTGCTGTAAGGGCCATATGTAGTTTGTATGCTGTAAGGGCCACATGTAGTTTGTATGCTGTAAGGGCCACATGTAGTTTGTATGCTGTAAGGGCCATATGTAGTTTGTGTGCTGTAAGGGCCATATGTAGTTTGTATGCTGTAAGGGCCATATGTAGTTTGTATGCTGTAAGGGCCATATGTAGTTTGTGTGGTGTAAGGGCCATATGTAGTTTGTATGCTGTAAGGGCCATATGTTGTTTGTGTGCTGTAAGGGCCATATGTAATTTGTAAGAAGTAAGGGCTACATGTAGTTTGTATGATGTAAGGGCTATGTGTAGTTTGTGTGCTGTAAGGGCCATATGTAGTTTGTATGCTGTAAGGGCCATATGTAGTTTGTATGCTGTAAGGGCCATATGTAGTTTGTGTGCTGTAAGGGCTACATGTAGTTTGTGTGCTGTAAGGGCCATATGTAGTTTGTATGATGTAAGGGCCATATGTAGTTTGTGTGCTGTAAGGGCCATATGTAGTTTGTATGCTGTAAGGGCCATATGTAGTTTGTATGCTGTAAGGGCCATATGTAGTTTGTATGCTGTAAGGGCCATATGTAGTTTGTATGCTGTAAGGGCCATATGTAGTTTGTGTGCTGTAAGGGCCATATGTAGTTTGTGTGCTGTAAGGGCCATATGTAGTTTGTATGCTGTAAGGGCCATATGTAGTTTGTATGCTGTAAGGGCCATATGTAGTTTGTATGCTGTAAGGGCCATATGTAGTTTGTATGCTGTAAGGGCCATATGTAGTTTGTATGCTGTAAGGGCCATATGTAGTTTGTATGCTGTAAGGGCCATATGTAGTTTGTATGCTGTAAGGGCCATATGTAGTTTGTATGCTGTAAGGGCCATATGTAGTTTGTATGCTGTAAGGGCCATATGTAGTTTGTATGCTGTAAGGGCCATATGTAGTTTGTATGCTGTAAGGGCCATATGTAGTTTGTATGCTGTAAGGGCCATATGTAGTTTGTGTGCTGTAAGGGCCATATGTAGTTTGTATGCTGTAAGGGCCATATGTAGTTTGTGTGCTGTAAGGGCCATATGTAGTTTGTATGCTGTAAGGGCCATATGTAGTTTGTATGCTGTAAGGGCCATATGTAGTTTGTGTGCTGTAAGGGCCATATGTAGTTTGTGTGCTGTAAGGGCCATATGTAGTTTGTGTGCTGTAAGGGCTACATGTAGTTTGTATGCTGTAAGGGCCATATGTAGTTTGTGTGCTGTAAGGGCCATATGTAGTTTGTATGCTGTAAGGGCCATATGTAGTTTGTGTGCTGTAAGGGCCATATGTAGTTTGTGTGCTGTAAGGGCCATATGTAGTTTGTATGCTGTAAGGGCCATATGTAGTTTGTATGATGTAAGGGCTATGTGTAGTTTGTGTGCTGTATGGTCCATATGTAGTTTGTATGCTGTAGGGCCACATGTAGTTTGTGTGCTGTAAGGGCCATGTATGTAGTTTGTGTGTGTAAGGGCATATGTAGTTTGTGTGCTGTAAGGGCCATATGTAGTTTGTATGCTGTAAGGGCCATATGTAGTTTGTATGCTGTAAGGGCCATATGTAGTTTGTATGCTGTAAGGGCCATATGTAGTTTGTGTGCTGTAAGGGCCATATGTAGTTTGTATGCTGTAAGGGCCATATGTAGTTTGTATGCTGTAAGGGCCATATGTAGTTTGTATGCTGTAAGGGCCATATGTAGTTTGTATGCTGTAAGGGCCATATGTAGTTTGTATGCTGTAAGGGCCATGTAGTTTGTATGCTGTAAGGGCCATATGTAGTTTGTATGCTGTAAGGGCCATATGTAGTTTGTATGCTGTAAGGGCCATATGTAGTTTGTGTGCTGTAAGGGCCATATGTAGTTTGTATGCTGTAAGGGCCATATGTAGTTTGTATGCTGTAAGGGCCATATGTAGTTTGTGTGCTGTAAGGGCCTATGTAGTTTGTATGCTGTAAGGGCCATATGTAGTTTGTGTGCTGTAAGGGCCATATGTAGTTTGTATGCTGTAAGGGCCATATGTAGTTTGTGTGGTGTAAGGGCCATATGTAGTTTGTGTGCTGTAAGGGCCATATGTAGTTTGTGTGCTGTAAGGGCTACATGTAGTTTGTGTGCTGTAAGGGCTACATGTAGTTTGTGTGCTGTAAGGGCTACATGTAGTTTGTATGCTGTAAGGGCCACATGTAGTTTGTGTGCTGTAAGGGCCATATGTAGTTTGTATGCTGTAAGGGCCATATGTAGTTTGTATGCTGTAAGGGCCATATGTAGTTTGTATGCTGTAAGGCAATGTAGTTTGTGTGCTGTAAGGGCCATATGTAGTTTGTATGCTGTAAGGGCCATATGTAGTTTGTGTGCTGTAAGGGCCATATGTAGTTTGTATGCTGTAAGGGCCACATGTAGTTTGTGTGCTGTAAGGGCCATATGTAGTTTGTATGCTGTAAGGGCCATATGTAGTTTGATGCTGTAAGGGCCATATGTAGTTTGTATGCTGTAAGGGCCATATGTAGTTTGTATGCTGTAAGGGCCATATGTAGTTTGTATGCTGTAAGGGCCATATGTAGTTTGTGTGCTGTAAGGGCCATATGTAGTTTGTATGATGTAAGGGCCATATGTAGTTTGTGTGCTGTAAGGGCCATATGTAGTTTGTATGCTGTAAGGGCCACATGTAGTTTGTATGATGTAAGGGCCACATGTAGTTTGTATGATGTAAGGGCTATGTGTAGTTTGTGTGCTGTAAGGGCCATATGTAGTTTGTATACTGTAAGGGCCACATGTAGTTTGTATGCTGTAAGGGCCACATGTAGTTTGTATACTGTAAGGGCCTTTTTTTTGTATGCTGTAAGGGCCACATGTAGTTTGTATACTGTAAGGGCTACATGTAGTTTGTATGCTGTAAGGGCCACATGTAGTTTGTATGCTGTAAGGGCCATATGTAGTTTGTATGCTGTAAGGGCCATATGTAGTTTGTATGCTGTAAGGGCCATATGTAGTTTGTGTGCTGTAAGGGCCATATGTAGTTTGTGTGCTGTAAGGGCCATATGTAGTTTGTATGCTGTAAGGGCCATATGTAGTTTGTATGATGTAAGGGCTATATGTAGTTTGTGTGCTGTAAGGGCCATATGTAGTTTGTATGCTGTAAGGGCCACATGTAGTTTGTGTGCTGTAAGGGCCATATGTAGTTTGTATGCTGTAAGGGCCATATGTAGTTTGTGTGCTGTAAGGGCCATATGTAGTTTGTGTGCTGTAAGGGCCATATGTAGTTTGTATGCTGTAAGGGCCATATGTAGTTTGTGTGCTGTAAGGGCCATATGTAGTTTGTATGCTGTAAGGGCCATATGTAGTTTGTGTGCTGTAAGGGCCATATGTAGTTTGTGTGCTGTAAGGGCCATATGTAGTTTGTATGCTGTAAGGGCCATATGTAGTTTGTATGCTGTAAGGGCCATATGTAGTTTGTGTGCTGTAAGGGCTACATGTAGTTTGTGTGCTGTAAGGGCCATATGTAGTTTGTATGATGTAAGGGCCATATGTAGTTTGTGTGCTGTAAGGGCCATATGTAGTTTGTATGCTGTAAGGGCCATATGTAGTTTGTATGCTGTAAGGGCCATATGTAGTTTGTATGCTGTAAGGGCCATATGTAGTTTGTATGCTGTAAGGGCCATATGTAGTTTGTATGCTGTAAGGGCCATATGTAGTTTGTGTGCTGTAAGGGCTACATGTAGTTTGTATGATGTAAGGGCTATGTGTAGTTTGTGTGCTGTAAGGGCCATATGTAGTTTGTATACTGTAAGGGCCACATGTAGTTTGTATGATGTAAGGGCCACATGTAGTTTGTATGATGTAAGGGCTATGTGTAGTTTGTGTGCTGTAAGGGCTACATGTAGTTTGTATACTGTAAGGGCCACATGTAGTTTGTATACTGTAAGGGCCACATGTAGTTTGTATACTGTAAGGGCCTTTTTTTTTGTATGCTGTAAGGGCCACATGTAGTTTGTATACTGTAAGGGCTACATGTAGTTTGTATGCTGTAAGGGCCACATGTAGTTTGTATGCTGTAAGGGCCATATGTAGTTTGTATGCTGTAAGGGCCATATGTAGTTTGTATGCTGTAAGGGCCATATGTAGTTTGTGTGCTGTAAGGGCCATATGTAGTTTGTGTGCTGTAAGGGCCATATGTAGTTTGTATGCTGTAAGGGCCATATGTAGTTTGTATGCTGTAAGGGCCATATGTAGTTTGTGTGCTGTAAGGGCCATATGTAGTTTGTATGCTGTAAGGGCCATATGTAGTTTGTATGCTGTAAGGGCCATATGTAGTTTGTATGCTGTAAGGTCCATATGTAGTTTGTATGGGCCACATGTAGTTTGTGTGCTGTAAGGGCACATGTACTTTGTATGCTGTAAGGGCCACATGTAGTTTGTGTGGTGTAAGGGCCATATGTAGTTTGTGTGCTGTAAGGGCCATATGTAGTTTGTATGCTGTAAGGGCCATATGTAGTTTGTATGCTGTAAGGGCCATATGTAGTTTGTATGCTGTAAGGGCCATATGTAGTTTGTGTGGTGTAAGGGCCATATGTAGTTTGTGTGCTGTAAGGGCTACATGTAGTTTGTATGATGTAAGGGCCATATGTAGTTTGTGTGCTGTAAGGGCTATGTGTAGTTTGTATGCTGTAAGGGCCACATGTAGTTTGTGTGCTGTAAGGGCCATATGTAGTTTGTATGCTGTAAGGGCCATATGTAGTTTGTGTGCTGTAAGGGCCATATGTAGTTTGTATGCTGTAAGGGCCATATGTAGTTTGTATGCTGTAAGGGCCATATGTAGTTTGTGTGGTGTAAGGGCCATATGTAGTTTGTATGCTGTAAGGGCCATATGTTGTTTGTGTGCTGTAAGGGCCATATGTAATTTGTAAGAAGTAAGGGCTACATGTAGTTTGTATGATGTAAGGGCTATGTGTAGTTTGTGTGCTGTAAGGGCCATATGTAGTTTGTATACTGTAAGGGCCACATGTAGTTTGTATGATGTAAGGGCCACATGTAGTTTGTATGATGTAAGGGCTATGTGTAGTTTGTGTGCTGTAAGGGCTACATGTAGTTTGTATACTGTAAGGGCTACATGTAGTTTGTATACTGTAAGGGCCACATGTAGTTTGTATGCTGTAAGGGCCATATGTAGTTTGTATGCTGTAAGGGCCATATGTAGTTTGTATGCTGTAAGGGCCATATGTAGTTTGTGTGCTGTAAGGGCCATATGTAGTTTGTATGCTGTAAGGGCCATATGTAGTTTGTATGCTGTAAGGGCCATATGTAGTTTGTGTGCTGTAAGGGCCATATGTAGTTTGTGTGGTGTAAGGGCCATATGTAGTTTGTGTGCTGTAAGGGCTACATGTAGTTTGTATGATGTAAGGGCCATATGTAGTTTGTGTGCTGTAAGGGCTATATGTAGTTTGTATGCTGTAAGGGCCATATGTAGTTTGTGTGCTGTAAGGGCCATATGTAGTTTGTATGCTGTAAGGGCCATACGTAGTTTGTGTGGTGTAAGGGCCATATGTAGTTTGTATGCTGTAAGGGCCATATGTAGTTTGTATGCTGTAAGGGCCATATGTAGTTTGTGTGCTGTAAGGGCTACATGTAGTTTGTGTGCTGTAAGGGCCATATGTAGTTTGTATGATGTAAGGGCCATATGTAGTTTGAGTGCTGTAAGGGCCATATGTAGTTTGTATGCTGTAAGGGCCATATGTAGTTTGTATGCTGTAAGGGCCATATGTAGTTTGTATGCTGTAAGGGCCATATGTAGTTTGTGTGCTGTAAGGGCCATATGTAGTTTGTATGCTGTAAGGGCCATATGTAGTTTGTATGATGTAAGGGCTATGTGTAGTTTGTGTGCTGTATGGTCCATATGTAGTTTGTATGCTGTATGGGCCACATGTAGTTTGTGTGCTGTAAGGGCCACATGTACTGTGTATGCTGTAAGGGTCACATGTAGTTTGTGTGGTGTAAGGGCCATATGTAGTTTGTGTGCTGTAAGGGCCATATGTAGTTTGTAAGCTGTAAGGGCCATATGTAGTTTGTATGCTGTAAGGGCCATATGTAGTTTGTGTGGTGTAAGGGCCATATGTAGTTTGTGTGCTGTAAGGGCTACATGTAGTTTGTATGATGTAAGGGCCATATGTAGTTTGTGTGCTGTAAGGGCTATGTGTAGTTTGTATGCTGTAAGGGCCACATGTAGTTTGTGTGCTGTAAGGGCCATATGTAGTTTGTATGCTGTAAGGGCCATATGTAGTTTGTGTGCTGTAAGGGCCATATGTAGTTTGTATGCTGTAAGGGCCATATGTAGTTTGTATGCTGTAAGGGCCATATGTAGTTTGTGTGGTGTAAGGGCCATATGTAGTTTGTATGCTGTAAGGGCCATATGTAGTTTGTGTGCTGTAAGGGCTACATGTAGTTTGTATTCTGTAAGGGCCACATGTAGTTTGTATACTGTAAGGGCCACATGTAGTTTGTATGCTGTAAGGGCCATATGTAGTTTGTATGCTGTAAGGGCCATATGTAGTTTGTGTGCTGTAAGGGCCATATGTAGTTTGTGTGGTGTAAGGGCCATATGTAGTTTGTGTGCTGTAAGGGCTACATGTAATTTGTATGATGTAAGGGCCATATGTAGTTTGTGTGCTGTAAGGGCTATGTGTAGTTTGTATGCTGTAAGGGCCACATGTAGTTTGTGTGCTGTAAGGGCCATATGTAGTTTGTATGCTGTAAGGGCCATATGTAGTTTGTGTGGTGTAAGGGCCATATGTAGTTTGTATGCTGTAAGGGCCATATGTAGTTTGTATGCTGTAAGGGCCATATGTAGTTTGTGTGCTGTAAGGGCTACATGTAGTTTGTGTGCTGTAAGGGCCATATGTAGTTTGTATGATGTAAGGGCCATATGTAGTTTGAGTGCTGTAAGGGCCATATGTAGTTTGTATGCTGTAAGGGCCATATGTAGTTTGTATGCTGTAAGGGCCATATGTAGTTTGTATGCTGTAAGGGCCACATGTAGTTTGTATGATGTAAGGGCTATGTGTAGTTTGTGTGCTGTAAGGGCTACATGTAGTTTGTATACTGTAAGGGCCACATGTAGTTTGTATACTGTAAGGGCCACATGTAGTTTGTATACTGTAAGGGCCTTTTATTTTGTATGCTGTAAGGGCCACATGTAGTTTGTATACTGTAAGGGCTACATGTAGTTTGTATGCTGTAAGGGCCACATGTAGTTTGTATGCTGTAAGGGCCATATGTAGTTTGTATGCTGTAAGGGCCATATGTAGTTTGTATGCTGTAAGGGCCATATGTAGTTTGTGTGCTGTAAGGGCCATATGTAGTTTGTGTGCTGTAAGGGCCATATGTAGTTTGTATGCTGTAAGGGCCATATGTATTTTGTATGATGTAAGGGCTATGTGTAGTTTGTGTGCTGTATGGTCCATATGTAGTTTGTATGCTGTATGGGCCACATGTAGTTTGTGTGCTGTAAGGGCCATATGTAGTTTGTATGCTGTAAGGGCCATATGTAGTTTGTGTGCTGTAAGGGCCATATGTAGTTTGTGTGTTGTAAGGGCCATATGTAGTTTGTATGCTGTAAGGGCCATATGTAGTTTGTGTGGTGTAAGGGCCATATGTAGTTTGTATGCTGTAAGGGCCATATGTAGTTTGTGTGCTGTAAGGACTACATGTAGTTTGTGTGCTGTAAGGGCCATATGTAATTTGTAAGAAGTAAGGGCTACATGTAGTTTGTGTGCTGTAAGGGCTACATGTAGTTTGTATACTGTAAGGGCCACATGTAGTTTGTGTGCTGTAAGGGCCATATGTAGTTTGTATGCTGTAAGGGCCATATGTAGTTTGTATGCTGTAAGGGCCATACGTAGTTTGTGTGGTGTAAGGGCTACATGTAGTTTGTATGATGTAAGGGCTATGTGTAGTTTGTATGCTGTAAGGGCCATATGTAGTTTGTATGCTGTAAGGGCCATATGTAGTTTGTATGCTGTAAGGGCCATATGTAGTTTGTGTGCTGTAAGGGCCATATGTAGTTTGTGTGCTGTAAGGGCCATATGTAGTTTGTATGCTGTAAGGGCTACATGTACTGTGTATGCTGTAAGGGCTACATGTACTGTGTATGCTGTAAGGGCTACATGTACTGTGTATGCTGTAAGGGCTACATGTACTGTGTATGCTGTAAGGGCTACATGTACTTGTATGCTGTAAGGGCTATAGGTTGTATGCTGTAAGGGCCATATGTAGTTTGTATGCTGTAAGGGCCATATGTAGTTTGTATGATGTAAGGGCCATATGTAGTTTGTGTGCTGTAAGGGCCATATGTAGTTTGTATACTGTAAGGGCCATATGTAGTTTGTGTGCTGTAAGGGCCACATGTAGTTTGTGTGCTGTAAGGGCCATATGTAGTTTGTATACTGTAAGGGCCATATGTAGTTTGTATGCTGTAAGGGCCATATGTAGTTTGTGTGCTGTAAGGGCCATATGTAGTTTGTATGCTGTAAGGGCCATATGTAGTTTGTATGCTGTAAGGGCCATATGTAGTTTGTGTGCTGTAAGGGCTACATGTAGTTTGTATGATGTAAGGGCTATGTGTAGTTTGTGTGCTGTAAGGGCCATATGTAGTTTGTATACTGTAAGGGCCACATGTAGTTTGTATGATGTAAGGGCCACATGTAGTTTGTATGATGTAAGGGCTACATGTAGTTTGTATACTGTAAGGGCCATATGTAGTTTGTATACTGTAAGGGCCACATGTAGTTTGTATGCTGTAAGGGCCATATGTAGTTTGTATGCTGTAAGGGCCATATGTAGTTTGTATGCTGTAAGGGCCATATGTAGTTTGTGTGCTGTAAGGGCCATATGTAGTTTGTGTGCTGTAAGGGCCATATGTAGTTTGTATGCTGTAAGGGCCATATGTATTTTGTATGATGTAAGGGCTATGTGTAGTTTGTGTGCTGTATGGTCTATATGTAGTTTGTATGCTGTATGGGCCACATGTAGTTTGTGTGCTGTAAGGGCCATATGTAGTTTGTGTGCTGTAAGGGCCATATGTAGTTTGTGTGCTGTAAGGGCCATATGTAGTTTGTGTGCTGTAAGGGCCATATGTAGTTTGTATGCTGTAAGGGCCATATGTAGTTTGTATGATGTAAGGGCTATGTGTAGTTTGTGTGATGTAAGGGTTACATGTAGTTTGTGTGCTGTAAGGGCCACATGTAGTTTGTATACTGTAAGGGCCATATTGTATTTGCAGGAGTCTATCAGCAGCCATGCAGAAGAAACTATTGGAAAATATGTCGCGCTATGAGGAGGTCACAGCTACTGATGCTCAGTGGCTAGAATACAGGTATATATGTCACGCTATGAGGTCACAGCTACTGATGCTCAGTGGATAGAATACAGGTAAATATGTCACGCTATGAGGTCACAGCTACTGATGCTCAGTGGCTAGAATACAGGTAAATATGTCATGCTATGAGGTCACAGCTACTGATGCTCAGTGGATAGAATACTGGTAAATATGTCACGCTATGAGGTCACAGCTACTGATGCTCAGTGGCTAGAATACAGGTAAATATGTCACGCTTATGAGGTCACAGCTACTGATGCTCAGTGGATAGAATACAGGTAAATATGTCACGCTATGAGGTCACAGCTACTGATGCTCAGTGGCTAGAATACAGGTAAATATGTCACGCTATGAGGTCACAGCTACTGATGCTCAGTGGCTAGAATACAGGTAAATATGTCATTTCTATTGTATTTTCAAGACTGATCTGGGTACAGCTCAGATGTTGAAATGAACTACTAGTGATCATTTGGTGACCTTTCCAACTGAGATAACACTATACAAGTTACAATGTAACATCAAACTTACTAGTAAGGTCCTAAACCCAGATGCAAAGCTCGGCAAACTACCTGTAGTCAATGTTTTCTCTAGTTCTGATAAAAAAAACTAACATCACTACACATCTAGTGGCAGACTGATCTGTCAGCACACACCTTGATCTAGAGGTTGTTATACACATGTAGTGTCTGGAAAAAGTTACCTGTACGGAAAGTACCAACATGCATATTGACTCTTGAATAATCCAGCTTGACTCTTGAGATTTTGACCTCAAGGGTCATTGACTCTTAGTTTAAACCATATTTTTATTCAAGAATGGTACATAACATAGGAATAGTTGCAACAGCACAGTTAGGATTGGGGAGAAAGTTACATAGTAACTTATTCGAATCCCTTTCCTTGAATGATTATTTAGCTTAAACAATATTTTATTCAAGAATGGTACATAACATAGGAATAGTTGCAACAGCACAGTTAGGATTGGGGAGAAAGTTACACAGTAACTTATTCGAATCCCTTCTTGACTAGTCTAGTGAATGCCCTGTTAAAATTGCCAGTATGCATGGATAAGCCATGAACCATTCACTAAATTGACTACCAGCATCATACCATGTAACATCAATACACAAAGGCTTTCAACAAGACCTTCAACAAGACCTGGAATAGGAAGATGCTTTTGCTATCATTCTAGGAATTCTTCTGACATTTCCCGTACAAAGTTATATACTGTAAATCACTTTATATTTGCGTGAGCTTTATTTCGCGAATTCGACCACCAAACTTATTTCGCGGATTTATGAATTCGCGGACAACGCTGTAAATCATAAATTCGCGTAAGACCAAAAATTCGCCGGAAAAAAAAACGAGAACTCAAAAACCGGAAATACTGTTATGCAGTTTATTGTCCGGTAGCAGTGTCCCGTATGCGGTTCAATAACTCTTAGATGACGCTTTGATCAATTATCGCCTTTACGAGTGATATTTGATTGATATTGCAAGCTTGTTTTTTTCCAGTTTTGTGCTCACTTTGATTTCCAATAAGTACAAGAAAAAGCTAAATTTTCATTACAAGTGCAACCATGTCTACCAGTCGGATAGACTACGTGCTATTGTATTGGACTTTGAATGTTTGTGATAATTGAACAAACGTGTGACAAATTCCCCATAAAGTTCAATGGTTGTCTACAATTAGATAATTGTTATGTTAGGATTAACTTTAAGTCAGGTTTTATTGAATAAACATTCCACACACTATCATGGAATGACAGGTAAACTTTTGCATATTTTCGGACAACAGTTTTCGGATACGTTGTTTCGGACATACCCTTTGCAGTAAAATATACGCGATATTTATGAATTCGCGAGGCAGTCCATTTGCGAATAATAGCGAAAATAAAAACACCGCGAATAATACCAGATTTACAGTAACAATCTGACAGAACTATCACTCATTGTCCAACTGGCTTGCAGACGGTTTGTTGCTTGGCCTGTGTGAATGGTTATACCTGAAATACTGCCTGGAGAAACCAGAACTATCACTCATTGTCCAACTGGCTTGCAGACGGTTAGTTGCTTGGCCTGTGTGAATGGTTGTACCTGAAATACTGCCTGGAGAAACCAGAACTATCACTCATTGTCCAACTGGCTTGCAGACGGTTAGTTGCTTGGCCTGGGTGAATGGTTATACCTGAAATACTGCCTGGAGAAACCAGAACTATCACTCATTGTCCAACTGGCTTGCAGGCGGTGTGTTGCTTGGCCTGTGTGAATGGTTATACCTGAAATACTGCCTGGAAAAACGCCTTCATTGACCAATAATGTGGAAAGTTGACCTATGACCTGAGTTCCAGATGCGACCTTAAACCCAATGTAAACTGTATAATAGAAGACTTTATATTGTATAGGGACATGTTTGATGTGAAGAAGATAAACCCGCTACCAAATATGCTGAAGTTTGTACAAGAGGGGAGGTTTGCCCTCTACTATTTCTACACCCAGGCTGTGCGCACTCTTATCAAGTCCAACCCAGACGTTGCTGTAAGTATCCAGTCGTCCAGTAGCTATTGGCGGATCACTAATCCCAAAGTTGCTGATTTTACTGATAAAAACAGAAATTT
This sequence comes from Archivesica marissinica, assembly GCA_014843695.1. Classification (NCBI taxonomy): domain Eukaryota; kingdom Metazoa; phylum Mollusca; class Bivalvia; order Venerida; family Vesicomyidae; genus Archivesica; species Archivesica marissinica. Next base: position 9,730,283 of record CM026395.1, read on the forward strand.
GGTGAATGACACGATTTCAAAATTGACGACAAAGTTTGAAATATGATTGTGTAGTTATCTACCATGAATAGAAATATGCCTGTGTGATGTAATGTATATGGAGACTGCGATGCAACATAGGGGTTGTGACCTTCACCCCGGCCAGGACCACTGCGCTTGTGTCCTGTACAGACACTCGTATCCAAATTGCTCCTTCTCTCCCTCGTCGTAATGGATTATACCGGAATTGTGTCTTGAAAGAGTTAAGTTGTAAGAACTTGTTGCACAATTGTGTTGACCCGTAACCTGCCGAATAAATTGGACGGAATGTGCAAACAACATAGGTCCAGATCAGCCGCGGCGTAATGCCATGTATGATGAGGATATATGTTGTTGCTATTCAGACACAGTGTTTTAACTCCACTATCCGAATTGCATACAGCATAGAGCCTGATCAGACGGTACATTCTGTGCTGTCTGATCTGGCTGTTTGCAAATGCGACATTTATTGTGATTGGCAAGTTACGGGTGAAAAGAAATTTGTATAATCTAATTTTGTTTCTGACATTTGACAAGCATTGTTGTATGTATTGTTGAATATAGTGCATAAAGAACGGCAGAAGGCAATGCAATATTTTGGGATCTATTTACAAACAACTTCTCTAAAAGGTGAATCATTTGGCCACAAGAGCATTCCCATTCTAAAATCAGTCTTTTCCTTTATTTCTCTTCTATTCTGAACCTCATTTTGATCTCTGTTCTTATTATCTAATCTAATCTTCGTTTTATCTAGGTTAAATCTTATCGCATCTATTTTAGCTATCATAAAATAACAACTTACATATCACTGTTCTTCCACACTTAAGACAAAGTGGAGTGATTTTCTTACTATTATCTATGACTATTACTTTTCTTATACATTTAGTTGTCAATGATAGTTATATATTCGCCAACTTATGCACAGTTGTATACCATTGGAGAGGATTTTTAATAAGTTTTTAACTTTCAATCCAATCCACCTAAATACTTTGTATGTTACACTATGTCGAATGTTTGATTCTTGAAATAAAATATGTTTAAACTAAGAGCATGCAACTCTTGTACCTGTATTACTGCAGTTTTGTCAATATGCACTTTTTATTGATCTAAAATGAATACAATTAATTGTGGATAAAAGATATAAGGATATGTGATGTTCAGGTATTGTTTAGCTAGATGATGAAAGATGTATGCATAATTTGTGATATACATAGTGAGTGTTTATTGTTACAGAGGAAGAGCAAGGCACAGTGTGGTGGTATGCTGATGATGAGATATGCAGACTTGGGAAAAATAGAAGTGAAGGTGAGATCTTATTTCTTGCATTGTTTAATAAATTCCTCTTCCTAATGAATATAGATAAATTACCCACAGATAAACAGCTTCTATTAGCCTGGGTTCCAGTCTGTCGATTTTTCACTTTTTAACTTCTAGCTAAATGACAGCCTTGGGAAACTGGATTTCCGATCATAGCGCCATCTACTTACACCTACTTTTTTGAGTCTTCTATAAAACTCATTATTGACGCGCAGGGTTTATCTAATAACCGTTTCAGCTGGAGTTATTGTACACACAATTTCATTGAAACATCAAGTAACAAATGTGAACATCAAGAAATTCATGTACATTATGTTTCCGTATTTTAGAGTGTTCTACCGCTACTGCAGTATGTCGGCAAACGTCTCATCAACATCACGCGGGCCGACCTCATCCATATGTTGGAAAATAAGAACGTGGATATGGAGAAACTTTCTGACAAATTGCGGAAAGAAATAGAAGCTGTCTGTAAGTTTCTTGTGCATCTAAGGAAAAAATACAAACATGTAAAAATACAAGACGTTGTGGAGAAATAGTCACTTGCATGCCAATGATGTGATTTTGAGTTCTACGAGTGTAGGATATCTCCAAAGGAGAAATATAGCCAGCTGGTCTGGTGCTTGGTATAGGATATCTAAAGGAGAAATATAGCCAGCTGGTCTGGTGGTTGGTATAGGATATCTAAAGGAGAAATGTAGCCAGCTGGTCTGGTGCTTGGTATAGGATATCTAAAGGAGAAATATAGCCAGCTGGTCTGGTGCTTGGTATAGGATATCTAAAGGAGAAATATAGCCAGCTGGTCTGGTGCTTGGTATAGGATATCTAAAGGAGAAATATAGCCAGCTGGTCTGGTGGTTGGTATAGGATATCTAAAGGAGAAATGTAGCCAGCTGGTCTGGTGCTTGGTATAGGATATCTAAAGGAGAAATATAGCCAGCTGGTCTGGTGCTTGGTATAGGATATCTAAAGGAGAAATATAGCCAGCTGGTCTGGTGGTTGGTATAGGATATCTAAAGGAGAAATGTAGCCAGCTGGTCTGGTGCTTGGTATAGGATATCTAAAGGAGAAATATAGCCAGCTGGTCTGGTGGTTGGTGTAGGATATCTCCAAAGGAGAAATATAGCCAGCTGGTCTGGTGCTTGGTATAGGATATCTAAAGGAGAAATATAGCCAGCTGGTCTGGTGCTTGGTATAGGATATCTAAAGGAGAAATATAGCCAGCTGGTCTGGTGGTTGGTGTAGGATATCTCCAAAGGAGAAATATAGCCAGCTGGTCTGGTGCTTGGTATAGGATATCTAAAGGAGAAATATAGCCAGCTGGCCTGGTGGTTGGTATAGGATATCTAAAGGAGAAATATAGCCAGCTGGTCTGGTGCTTGGTATAGGATATCTCCAAAGGAGAACTATAGCCAGCTGGCCTGGTGGTTGGTATAGGATATCTAAAGGAGAAATATAGCCAGCTGGCCTGGTGCTTGGTATAGGATATCTAAAGGAGAAATATAGCCAGCTGGCCTTGTGCTTGGTATAGGATATCTAAAGGAGAAATATAGCCAGCTGGTCTGGTGCTTGGTATAGGATATCTCCAAAAGAGAAATATAGCCAGCTGGCCTGGTGCTTGGTATAGGATATCTCCAAAAGAGAAATATAGCCAGTTGGCCTGGTGCTTGGTATAGGATATCTCCAAAGGAGAAATATAGCCAGCTGGCCTGGTGCTTGGTATAGGATATCTCCAAAAGAGAAATATAGCCAGTTGGCCTGGTGCTTGGTATAGGATATCTCCAAAAGAGAAATATAGCCAATTGGCCTGGTGCTTGGTATAGGATATCTCCAAAGGAGAAATATTCCAAAAATGGACAAATACATGTACATCGTAAACTGAAATGATATATTGTAGCCTGATTAGAGAGCAACGTGTATTTTATTATATTAACCCATAACCTGCCAATCACAACTAAAGTCGCTTTTGCCACCAGCATAGAGCCAGATCAGATGACATAAGAGCCAGATCAGATGACACAGAATGCGCCCTCTGATCTATGCTGTTTACTATTCAGATAGTGGAGCTAAAACAATTGTACGGAATGTGCAAAACAACATAGATCCTTATCAGATGTGGCGTTACGCCATGGCTGACCTGGATCTATGTTGTTTGTACATTCCGTCCAATTTACTCGACAGATTACGGGGTTAATATTCAACGTGTTGTTCCTTCATTATTTCTCTGTTATATTTCAGCTGGAAATGGTGTAGTCTACTTTGTGTATGAACCAAAGGGAAAGTAAGTGTTTTTCTCCTTTGTGCAATTGTGTGCCGGCCTCTCAACGGCACCCAATACATTTCCTGGCACAAAGCCAACATTATGGGAACTAGCGTTATATTGATGATCAGTTAACAGTAATAACATTTAAGCCGTCTTTAAGTCGCTAAGAATATTTGCATTGCCCGACTATTGTGGCAAGCTGTGTATGTTTAGCATAATCAGTCAACCGCGTCAGACTCGTAGATAGGATTTCAAGTGACAGCCAATCGGTGACGACTACATTCGGGGGGTGGATCCAGTGTAAAATATAACCCCAAGCAACTAAACAAGTCTGCCTTACTGCAATGAGCAATTTTGTATTTGTACCTTCGTGCTACAGAATTAGTTGTGGGTACAGATCTGTATGCCATGAAGACACCCCCACAAGTACTTTTGGATTTGGAGCACATTTATTAACTATGTTAAATGTTACTGGCAGAGATATATTGTCAATTTTATCTAGTCTTTGAATATCATGCCTGGTAATTGCCATGAAATGAAATTATAAATGGGGGGGGGGACGTAGTGCAGTAAAACCTGTGTTATAAGACTGCTTCCAATCGAATACCAACCTGAAGTCATGATAGCGCAGTGGATGCGTGTTGGCTTCAGGGGCGAAAGGTCCGGAGTTCGAGCCCCGCTGGAGCCGTTACGATTGTGCCCTTAGGCAAGGCATTTAATTTCCACGTTGCCTCTTCTCTCTCCCTCGTGGCGATGGATTCCATCAGGAATGAGGTCTCAAGAGTGATTAATATAAGTTATAAGAACTTGTTTCGCAATCGAGCTAAAATAAATTTGTATAGACTAACCTGATGCTAGTTTATACAAAATTATTTTGACAAGGCATTTAAATTCCACATGCCTCTTCTCTCCCTTGTGGCGATGGATTCCATCAGAAATGAGGTCTCGAGAATGATTAATATAAGTTGTAAGAACTTGATTCGCAATCTAGCTAATGTAAATTTGTATAAACCAGCGATACTTGCCAATAACATCCACATGTTTGTTTACAGGAATGCAGATCCAAAATGCCCCATTCTGATTTGGCGGGAAAAATACGAGATGAATATAAAAGACACACGGGCCGAGCGTCAGCACTGTCTGCGTGTGTGTGGTGTGGATCCTGACAGTAAGTGTGAAATGTCCATCTTATATAGTATAGTCCATCCAATTAATTATTCCAATATAATATAATTGAAATTGTGCAGCCTGTGGTACATGAACATGATATTTAGTGTTACACACATACTGCTGTGAAGCTAGTATATTGGTCATGTGATCATATTGAAATTGTGCAGCCTGTGGTACATGAACATGTTATTTAGTTTTACACGAGCAGTCATCACACTAGTATATTGGTCACATATTGAAATTGTGCAGCCTGTGGTACATAAACATGATATTTAGTTTTACACGAGCAGTCATCACACTAGTATATTGGTCACATATTGAAATTGTGCAGCACAGTTTTTATGAGGGCTGCAGGCTTCATGTGATTTCAATGATGCAATTCTGAATGTGTCATTACCCGACACGAACACTGGTGTCGCTATTGGATTGGTTGCAGCCATATTTGGATATTTGCAGCGATTCCAGCAGAACATCTTGTTAACTTCCTGCTTGTATTTCGCCTTCTGATACAGTACTGACACCAATCTGGTGAATAAGCCATGGAAAGCTTTCCAGCTAATGCTGTTTGAAGTTTCTGTCGCGCTTCATGTTTGTCGTACATTCTGTATTTACTAACACTGTTACATAGTACCACTCTTTTATGTGATTCCTCGTCACATTCAGCTGGCTTCCTTTACATAGAATTATTTCTACTTTCCAGCAAACTCATTACATCAGCTTATGCTTGGAACAAATTTTGATAGAGACGATGTACCTATATGTAAATACACGTGGCACTATTTCATATTAACCATACTTGTTGAGACAATGTACCTATATGTATATACACGTGGCACTATTTCATATTAACCATACTTGTTGAGACGATGTGCCTATATGTAAATACACGTGACACTATTTCATATTAACCATACTTGTTGAGACGATGTGCCTATATGTAAATACACGTGGCACTATTTCATATTAACCATACTTGTTGAGACAATGTACCTATATACACGTGACACTATTTCATATTAACCATACTTGTTGAGACGATGTACCTATATGTATATACACGTGACACTATTTCATATTACCATACTTGTTGAGACGATGTACCTATATGTATATACACGTGACACTATTTCATATTAACCATACTTGTTGAGACGATGTACCTATATGTATATACACGTGACACTATTTCATATTAACCATACTTGTTGAGACGATGTACCTATATGTATATACACGTGACACTATTTCATATTAACCATACTTGTTGAGACGATGTACCTATATGTATATACACGTGACACTATTTCATATTAACCATACTTGTTGAGACGATGTACCTATATGTATATACACGTGACACTATTTCATATTAACCATACTTGTTGAGACGATGTACCTATATACACGTGACACTATTTCATATTAACCATACTTGTTGAGACGATGTACCTATATGTATATACACGTGACACTATTTCATATTAACCATACTTGTTGAGACGATGTACCTATATGTATATACACGTGACACTATTTCATATTAACCATACTTGTTGAGACGATGTGCCTATATGTAAATACACGTGACACTATTTCATATTAACCATACTTGTTGAGACGATGTGCCTATATGTATATACACGTGACACTATTTCATATTAACCATACTTGTTGAGACGATGTACCTATATGTATATACACGTGACACTATTTCATATTAACCATACTTGTTGAGACGATGTGCCTATATGTAAATACACGTGACACTATTTCATATTAACCATACTTGTTGAGACGATGTGCCTATATACACGTGACACTATTTCATATTAACCATACTTGTTGAGACGATGTACCTATATGTATATACACGTGACACTATTTCATATTAACCATACTTGTTGAGACGATGTGCCTATATGTATATACACGTGACACTATTTCATATTAACCATACTTGTTGAGACGATGTGCCTATATGTAAATACACGTGACACTATTTCATATTAACCATACTTGTTGAGACGATGTGCCTATATGTAAATACACGTGACACTATTTCATATTAACCATACTTGTTGAGACGATGTGCCTATATGTATATACACGTGACACTATTTCATATTAACCATACTTGTTGAGACGATGTACCTATATGTATATACACGTGACACTATTTCATATTAACCATACTTGTTGAGACGATGTGCCTATATGTATATACACGTGACACTATTTCATATTAACCATACTTGTTGAGACGATGTGCCTATATGTAAATACACGTGACACTATTTCATATTAACCATACTTGTTGAGACGATGTGCCTATATACACGTGACACTATTTCATATTAACCATACTTGTTGAGACGATGTACCTATATGTATATACACGTGACACTATTTCATATTAACCATACTTGTTGAGACGATGTGCCTATATGTATATACACGTGGCACTATTTCATATTAACCATACTTGTTGAGACGATGTGCCTATATGTAAATACACGTGACACTATTTCATATTAACCATACTTGTTGAGACGATGTGCCTATATGTAAATACACGTGACACTATTTCATATTAACCATACTTGTTGAGACGATGTGCCTATATGTAAATACACGTGACACTATTTCATATTAACCATACTTGTTGAGACGATGTGCCTATATGTATAAGTCTGAAATAAAAAATATGTTATGTTTGGAAGCTGTCGATGTTGTTGTCAACACATAAATGGAAATAAAACAAACAACAAGCTAACATTCAGATTGTATATTTCCAGTTATAGAGGTTGAGGACGAGGAAGAACCGATGGAATAAACCCGTGCAGAAGCGCGTCGTCATGTTTCACGCAACATACAGCTCACAACAAATTTACTACATCTATCTGCTTTGAATAGAGATAACGGACATTTATTGTGTAGTGGACACTGATCGATGCTTTGTACAAGGCATTTTTACAATACTGTGTGATTGCGGATATTTTAAATAACTTGTTATTCTTATTGTAAAACCCTTCAGGATCAGATTAGTGAATAGTTTCTCCAAATTATTATCTCTCTCATAAGTACACATGTTGTGTATTAAAAAAAGTTTCAAGGCATTGCTTTGATGTGTGGTTTACTGGTGTACCATAAAAGCTATATTTACATGTGGTTTGCTGGTGTACCGTAAATGCTGTATGTATGTGTGGTTTACTGGTGTACCATAAAAGCTATATTTACATGTGGTTTGCTGGTGTACCGTAAATGCTGTATGTATGTGTGGTTT
>CM026395.1:9739330-9769238 GCA_014843695.1 Archivesica marissinica
ACACGTGACACTATTTCATATTAACCATACTTGTTGAGACGATGTGCCTATATGTATATACACGTGGCACTATTTCATATTAACCATACTTGTTGAGACGATGTGCCTATATGTAAATACACGTGACACTATTTCATATTAACCATACTTGTTGAGACGATGTGCCTATATGTAAATACACGTGGCACTATTTCATATTAACCATACTTGTTGAGACGATGTGCCTATATGTAAATACACGTGACACTATTTCATATTAACCATACTTGTTGAGACGATGTGCCTATATGTAAATACACGTGACACTATTTCATATTAACCATACTTGTTGAGACGATGTGCCTATATGTAAATACACGTGACACTATTTCATATTAACCATACTTGTTGAGACGATGTGCCTATATGTAAATACACGTGACACTATTTCATATTAACCATACTTGTTGAGACGATGTGCCTATATGTATATACACGTGACACTATTTCATATTAACCATACTTGTTGAGACGATGTACCTATATGTATATACACGTGACACTATTTCATATTAACCATACTTGTTGAGACGATGTGCCTATATGTATATACACGTGACACTATGTCATATTAACCATACTTGTTGAGACGATGTGCCTATATGTAAATACACGTGACACTATTTCATATTAACCATACTTGTTGAGACAATGTACCTATATACACGTGACACTATTTCATATTAACCATACTTGTTGAGACAATGTACCTATATGTATATACACGTGACACTATTTCATATTAACCATACTTGTTGAGACGATGTGCCTATATGTATATACACGTGGCACTATTTCATATTAACCATACTTGTTGAGACGATGTGCCTATATGTAAATACACGTGACACTATTTCATATTAACCATACTTGTTGAGACGATGTGCCTATATGTAAATACACGTGACACTATTTCATATTAACCATACTTGTTGAGACGATGTGCCTATATGTATATACACGTGACACTATTTCATATTAACCATACTTGTTGAGACGATGTACCTATATGTATATACACGTGACACTATTTCATATTAACCATACTTGTTGAGACGATGTGCCTATATGTAAATACACGTGACACTATTTCATATTAACCATACTTGTTGAGACGATGTGCCTATATGTAAATACACGTGACACTATTTCATATTAACCATACTTGTTGAGACGATGTGCCTATATGTATAAGTCTGAAATAAAAAATATGTTATGTTTGGAAGCTGTCGATGTTGTTGTCAACACATAAATGGAAATAAAACAAACAACAAGCTAACATTCAGATTGTATATTTCCAGTTATAGAGGTTGAGGACGAGGAAGAACCGATGGAATAAACCCGTGCAGAAGCGCGTCGTCATGTTTCACGCAACATACAGCTCACAACAAATTTACTACATCTATCTGCTTTGAATAGAGATAACGGACATTTATTGTGTAGTGGACACTGATCGATGCTTTGTACAAGGCATTTTTACAATACTGTGTGATTGCGGATATTTTAAATAACTTGTTATTCTTATTGTAAAACCCTTCAGGATCAGATTAGTGAATAGTTTCTCCAAATTATTATCTCTCTCATAAGTACACATGTTGTGTATTAAAAAAAGTTTCAAGGCATTGCTTTGATGTGTGGTTTACTGGTGTACCATAAAAGAAGCTATATTTACATGTGGTTTGCTGGTGTACCGTAAATGCTGTATGTATGTGTGGTTTACTGGTGTACCATAAAAGCTATATTTACATGTGGTTTGCTGGTGTACCGTAAATGCTGTATGTATGTGTGGTTTACTGGTGTACCATAAAAGCTATATTTACATGTGGTTTGCTGGTGTACCGTAAATGCTGTATGTATGTGTAGTTTACCGGTATACTGTAAAAGCTATACATACCTGTGATTTGCTGGTGTACTGTAAATGCTGTATGTATGTGTGGTTTACTGGTGTACCATAAAAGCTATATTTACATGTGGTTTGCTGGTGTACCGTAAATGCTGTATGTATGTGTAGTTTACCGGTATACTGTAAAAGCTATACATACCTGTGATTTGCTGGTGTTCTGTAAATGCTGTATGTATGTGTGGTTTACTGGTGTACCATAAAAGCTATACATACCTGTGGTTTGCTGGTGTACCGTAAATGCTGTATGTATGTGTAGTTTACCGGTATACTGTAAAAGCATACATACCTGTGGTTTACTGGTGTACCGTAAATGCTATATGTATGTGTGGTTTACTGGTGTACCATAAAGCTATATTTACCTGTGGTTTACTGGTGTACCATAAAAGCTATACATACCTGTGGTTTGCTGGTGTACCGTAAATGCTGTATGTATGTGTAGTTTACCGGTATACTGTAAAAGCTATACATACCTGTGGTTTACTGGTGTACCGTAAATGCTATATGTATGTGTGGTTTACTGGTGTACCATAAAAGCTATATTTACCTGTGGTTTACTGGTGTACCATAAAAGCTATACATACCTGTGGTTTGCTGGTGTACCATAAAAGCTATACATACCTGTGGTTTGCTGGTGTACCGTAAATGCTGTATGTATGTGTAGTTTACCAGTATACTGTAAAAGCTATACATACCTGTGGTTTACTGGTGTACCGTAAATACTATATGTATGTGTGGTTTACTGGTGTACCATAAAAGCTATATTTACCTGTGGTTTACTGGTGTACCATAAAAGCTATACATACCTGTGGTTTGCTGGTGTACCATAAATGCTGTATGTATGTGTAGTTTACCGGTATACTGTAAAAGCTATACATACCTGTGGTTTACTGGTGTACCATAATTGCTGTATGTATGTGTAGTTTACCGGTATACTGTAAAAGCTACACATACCTGTGGTTTACTGGTATACCGTAAAAGCTACACATACCTGTGGTTTACTGGTATACCGTAAAAGCTACACATACCTGTGGTTTACTGGTATACCGTACAAGCTATGCATACCTGTGGTTTACTGGTGTACCGTACAAGCTACACATACCTGTGGTTTACTGGTGTAGTACCAAGTAGATGGACTGTATTTCAGATTAATGTTGTACAATGTATGTTGTTTTTATATTGTTACGATCATGTGTCAATTTAGCATCAATTTTAATTCGATTACAAATCATTTCATACGAACATTTGAATAAATTCATCATGTTTTGGTCCATCACTGTGACCTGGTGTCTGTAGAGACGGGCAATAAAGTTGGCTTCTTATTCCATTGTTGATTTCTTTATTCCATCAGCTTGATAAATAGCACTCCCATCAGTGAATACAATTCTGTAGAAAACGACTATTTCAAGAGATTGTGACGAGTTACTGATGTTTGGTCACACAGGCAGATATAGAGGATATTTGTGTTTATTAGAGTAAGATAACGCCACGAGTGCAAATACATATTTTGATGATCTCTCGATGAAATAATAAACACAAACCCCACAGGCCTCTAAATAGGCTTATGAAAAGTGTAGATCCAGATGAGCCGGCTCGTAACGAGCCGTCTCATCAGGATCTGCACTTTTTTTGCCAGTAATAATTATTACTATTTTTAGATGAAATTACCCATTTTGATAAATGAACTGGTCCAAAGGTAATTTTCTTATTAATTTATTGGTCTAAAAATAGCATGCACCAATCCGTGTCAGTTACTTGGGGTTGAAAGAGTTAATTAACCTGTCTGGAGTCTCATTGCACTACGTGACACAACTGAACAACCACTTCTGTTAGTGTGAACATCCTTAATAAGAAATAGTTCCTGTATAATTTTCTGTTTCCTGTCAATATTAAAAACTACAGACAAAACAAATTCATTAGAATATATTACTAGTACATAATAATTATGTACAAAAGTACACAGCTAACTGCGCAGGAATACGAAACACAACCAGTGGCAGAGAAAATGCCATCTTTCACTGTTTCAAAGCGGTGTAAGATGGAGTTTTCTTTCACTGAAAAAACTATCATTCATTGGAAAGCATAAAAGAAAATTACTAATATATATAATAATGAAAAATGGGGTACTTGGAAGATTCTACCAACCAAAGGGCCATAACTGTTGCTGGGATATTGAGAAACACACCAGTTGGGATGTGGACGAGTTCTGTTCACACATTTGTTTCCATTAATTGTTACCTCATTTTGTATTTTACTACATTAAAATATTGTACCTTTGACGAGTGAAGATAAGTACTCAAACAGTGGACAGTAGCACATTTGAACCAACCACTCCCGCTGTGTATTTGATGGCTCTGTCACAATGGTATAATTACCTTGGATACACCGTTATTGTCTCGACTACATTTCAGGGATGGAAAATTGTGAAAATCTGCAAAGGATCTAAAAACATAACTTTTTTTGAACAACTTTGCACGAAATCTGACAATATTTTGACCAAAAAAGGGCAAGATTCACAGCCGTGACATTTGTAACCGTTGATATTAAACAACTTTCAGGTCGAGGGTCATGGGTAATTATGCAATATTTTGTGTGCTCCATATCAGTTGAGAATATTGATATACCATATATTGCCCGGCCATAAGTCGATCAAATGTTGGCTTGAAAATGCTGATTATATGCTGGATTCTTCAATGAGTCGAGGGTACATTGTGCACTTCTAACTCGTCTTTTCTCTCATTTTTTAATATGAGATATTTGGTTGACTTTATAGATGTCCGCCTCCGTGGTCGCTGACTTGTATACCACTGTAACCTATCGTCATTGATGGTCACGGGTTCGAGCCCCGCTCAGGTCTTGTCATTTATATGAAAAAGTTGGCAGTTTCTTACGGAGGTTGGTGCACCCAAGTACTGGTTAACCGCTGGAGCATGCCCAGGAAAGGTATTGTTAGGTAAACTGCCCGTTGGCGATATAGCCCAAAATGGTGCTGATGCAGGCGTAAAACGCCGAAATATAATAATAATGACTATAGATGTTGTCTAAAACAAAAACGTGTGAATATTTCTATGAGGGGCATTAAATATATTCAGTCACTCGTCTTTGGCTATATAATATATTGACAAGAACAGGATTCAGGTCCTGTCGTGGTCGGGACACATCTCGCAGCAGGACGCGGTGGATCTTCAGCGTGTCGCACTCTTCCGGTGTACGCGAGCTTCGACTTGACCATGCTGAAGTATTCACAGTATTGTCAAGAAGATGAACACGTGCAGACTGGGATTGCAACGTGCTGATGTCTAACTACAAGGTCGGTTTCTATGCTGTTGCGAGATGACCAACAGTGAGGGGGTTGGCCATAAACAGGACCGTTTCGAAAGAAGAACTACAGGACTTGTCACCCTGCGAAGAGAGAAGATGTCTCCTGATGTCTACCAAGCAACTGAGATTCTACATAAACTGCTTTGAAGATTCACATCCACATGCCTTGGCGGAGGCGAGTATAAATAAAACTATTGGATTGGATTTGGTGATTCCCGTTGTTATACAGCTCAGACATTGAAACAATTGCAGAATCCAGGGCACTTCTAGTAGCATACCGTTTACTTGCAAGCATTTTTTAAACAACGGAAATAGGTCACGACCACTGCCCCCAAGGGTATCGCACCATGTTAGGTGTTGGTTCGCCGAAATTAAAAATGTAATATGCTTGCCAAATTTCAGGTTTAATGTCAGTGGTAGGTTTGTGAACTTACTGTGGGTAATTGAATTTTCATCTCGCTATATGATCACGGAGGTCCACCAAATACGGAACCACGTTATGCTACACTTGAGCGTCTATTTGTACAACAATTTTTGACAGATTTAAGTACTTTATCCTTGCAATTTTTCTACCCTCTGCAAGGGAATTTGTTCAACAGAACCACTAGAATTGAAGAAGACGGCATATAAACCTAGGATTTGCTGACAGGCCTAGCTGATCTTGCAGGTTATGTTGACCCTCTTTAAGCTATATCGTGTGGAACCACAATAATATCAAATATAAACTTCACGTACAGGTAGCGATGTTACTATTCTTTCTTCCAGTCCAATTTGAGTAATTATTTTCATTCAGTAAACGGTGTTTTTGCAATATATGAAAGTGAAAGTACAACTTTCCTGAATCAATTTGCTACAGACAATCGGAACTCGTCGCTCTCTTATCGGCAATCCGAACAAACATCTCCAACAAACTACACAAGTTTTTCAATTTATTACGAAACATTGTTGCAACGGAAAGGCATTACTGACAGGATTAACCCTTTCCTTCATAGAGATTTAGGTTAATATACTATTATATCTCCATACAAACGACAGCCATTTAGCTATCATGCAGTGGATATCTATCCTACCTCCATAGATATTACTGGGACTACACAAGATTCAGGCTTTTATTATAAACATTGGTTTGGCTACTACATTGTCAATGTATGTCGTATTGGTAATGGCGTCAAGAGGTGCTTCTATGAGGGAAAGGGTTAAATTGAATGCGCCTCAAATTTATTTGTTATTTCAAATTTGGTGGTATTCTAGAAAATACTATTTAATTTGATACTAAAGTTAACATTCTATCATTACTGGTTCCTATTTGTCTTTTCTATGTTTATGTTTTGATTTATTCGGCTTAGTTTTCTCTCTGACTTTACTTTTGTGATGCCTTTCATTTCTGTCTGTGCGTTTATGATCAGAGGTTTTGTCTACATCATGCACCAGACTTTTATCTACTCTCTCTTTACATTTCTTTGTTTTGTGTTTCTTGGAATACTTTTCGTGTTTGCTTTTCTCTCTAGAGTGATTAGGTCTTTCAGTCTTGTCTGAACATTCGGTTCTTTTGTCAGCACTACAATGTAATGTATTGCCTCTGCCACAATTTACACCTGTATCTACATGGTCTCTTTTTCGCTTCTTTGCTTTCCTGGAGTTCTGTCTCAACTGCTCCTCTATGTTACTGTTCATGTTGTGTGTCCTGTCACTAGAACCATCAGTTCTCTCTGTAGTTTTCTCAATCCACTTCTCCTTTACATGTTTGTTCTTCTTGGTCTTTTTCCGTTTTCTGTGAGGTGTATCAGACTCCACACTGGAATTCTCCGATGACTCTAATAAAGACTGAAGTTCTTTAACTCTGAAATTGTAGCAATACACTTTATATATCTGCATAGAAAAAGTCGTGATAGCTCAGTGGAAGTCGTGATAGCTCAGTGGTAGCACGTTCGCTTCACGTGCGAAAGGCCCGGAGTTGGAGCCGTTACGATTGTGCCCTTAGGCAAGGCATTTAAATTCAAAATGCCTCTTCTCTCTCCCTCGTGGCGATGGATTCCATCAGGAATGAGGTCTCGAGAGTGATTAGTATAAGTTATAAGAACTTGTTTCGCAATCAAGCTAAAATAAATTTGTATATAAACATAGAAAAAGAGGTAGCGGATGAAACCAAGAGGATGTGAGTTTTAGCCCCATCAGAACCATGGAGGTGATGTCCATAGGCTCGACACTAACATCCACATGGCCTCTTCTCTCCCCAATGTCGATGTATTCCATTGATAGTGATTACATCATTGTTGTAAAGAACTTGTTTCACAATCTAGCTAACTGAAATTTGTATAAACTAAACTGTGTTGCAGTTGTTGGAGCGTTGGAATGAATATTACAGAGAGGGGGGGGGAACAATCATTCAAGATAACAGACACATATCTCCACCAGAGTGGGGGACAATCATTCAAGACTAAGAGACACACATCTCTCCACCAGAGTGGGGGACAATCATTCAAGACTAAGAGACACACATCTCTCCACCAGGGGGGGGGGACAATCATTCAAGACTAAGAGACACACATCTCTCCACCAGAGGGGGGGGGAACAATCATTCAAGACTAAGAGACACACATATCTCCACCAGAGTGGGGAACAATCATTCAAGATAACAGACACATATCTCCACCAGAGTGGGGGACAATCATTCAAGATAACAGACACATATCTCCACCACAACACAAACAAACACACACCCACAAACAACACAAACAAAACAACACCCACCAACAACAAAAAAAGAGTGGGGGACAATCATTCAAGACTAACAGACACACATCTCTCCACCAGAGTGGGGGACAATCATTCAAGACTAAGAGACACACATATCTCCACCAGGGGGGGAACAATCATTCAAGATAACAGACATATATCTCCACCAGAGTGGGGGACAATCATTCAAGACTAACAGACACACATATCTCCACCAGAGTGGGGGACAATCATTCAAGATAACAGACACATATCTCCACCAGAGTGGGGGACAATCATTCAAGATAACAGACACATATCTCCACCAGAGTGGGGGACAATCATTCAAGACTAACACACACATCTCTCCACCAGAGTGGGGGACAATCATTCAAGACTAAGAGACACACATATCTCCACCAGGGGGGGGGAACAATCATTCAAGACTAAGAGACACACATATCTCCACCAGAATGGGGGGGGGACAATCATTCAAGACTAAGAGACACACATATCTCCACCAGAGTGGAGGGGACAATCATTCAAGACTAAGAGACACACATATCTCCACCAGAGTGGGGGACAATCATTCAAGACTAAGAGACACACATCTCTCCACCAGAGTGGGGGACAATCATTCAAGACTAAGAGACACACATATCTCCACCAGAGTGGGGGGTACAATCATTCAAGACTAAGAGACATACATCTCTCCACCAGAGTGGGGGACAATCATTTAAGACTAACTGACACATATCTCCATCAGAGTGGGGGACAATCATTCAAGACTAAGAGACACACATCTCTCCACCAGGGGGGGACAATCATTCAAGACTAAGAGACACACATATCTCCACCAGAGTGGGGGACAATCATTCAAGACTAAGAGACACACATCTCTCCACCAGGGGGGGACAATCATTCAAGACTAAGAGACACACATATCTCCACCAGAGGGGGACAATCATTCAAGACTAAGAGACACACATCTCTCCACCAGGGGGAGGGAACAATCATGCAAGACTAAGAGAACACATCTCTCCACCAGAGTGGGGGACAATCATTCAAGACTAAGAGACACACATCTCTCCACCAGGGGGGGGGACAATCATTCAAGACTAAGAGACACACATCTCTCCACCAGGGTGGGGAACAATCATTCAAGACTAAGAGACACACATATCTCACCAGAGTGGGGACAATCATTCAAGACTAAGAGACACACATCTCCATCAGGGGGGGGGGACTAAGAGACACAATCATCTCAAGACTAAGAGACATCACATGGGGGGGGGATGGGGGACAATCATTCAAGACTAAGAGACACACATCTCTCCACCAGAGTGGGGGACAATCATTCAAGACTAAGAGACAATCACATCCATCTCCACCAGAGTGGGGGACAATCATTCAAGACTAAGAGACACACATCTCTCCACCAGAGTGGGGGACAATCAAGACAATCAAGACTCAAGACTAAGACACACATCTCTCACATATAGAGTGGGGGACAATCATTCAAGACTAAGAGGGGGGACACACAAGGACAATCTCCACCAGAGTGGGGGGACTAAGAGACACATATCACCAGAGATGGAGGGACAATCATTCAAGACTAACAGACACACATCTCACCAGAGTGGGGGACCACCAGAGGACAATCATTCAAGACTAAGAGACAATCATTCAAGACTAACACCAGAGTGGGGGACAATCATTCAAGACTATCTCCACCAGGGGGGGGGACACACATCTCTCCACCAGAACAATCATTCAAGATAACAGACAATCATTCAAGACTAAGAGACACACATATCTCCACCAGAGTGGGGGACACTCATTCAATCAAGACTAACAGACACAGACTCATATCTCCACCAGAGTGGGGGACAATCATTCAAGACTCAAGAGACACAGACTACACATCCACCCACCAGAGTGGGGGGGGGACAATCATTCAAGACTAAGAGACACACATATCTCCACCAGAGTGGGGGGGGGGGGGACAATCATTCAAGATAACAGACACATATCTCCATCAGAGTGGGGGACAATCATTCAAGACTAACAGACACATATCTCCACCAGAGTGGGGGACAATCATTCAAGACTAAGAGACACCATATCAATCACATCTCTCCACCAGAGTGGGGGACAATCATTCAAGACTAAGAGACACACATAAGATCTCAGACAATATCTCCACCAGAGTGGGGGACAATCATTCAAGACTAACAGATAACAGACTATATCTCCACCAGAGTGGAGTGGGGACAATCATTCAAGACACAGACAGACACCATATCTCCACCAGAGTGGGGGACAATCATTCAAGATAACAGACACATATCTCCACCAGAGTGGGGGACAATCATTCAAGACTAACAGACACACATCTCTCCACCAGAGTGGGGGACAATCATTCAAGACTAAGAGACACACATATCTCCACCAGGGGGGGAACAATCATTCAAGATAACAGGAGTGGGGGACAATCATTCAAGACTAACAGACACACATCTCCACCAGAGTGGGGGACAATCACCAGAGAGTGGGGGACAATCATTCAAGATAACAGACACATAACCAGAGTGGGGGACAATCATTCAAGACTAACACACACATCTCCCACCAGGGGGGGACAATCATTCAAGACTAAGAGACACACATATCTCCACCAGGGGGGGGGGACAATCATTCAAGACTAAGAGACACACATTCTCCACCAGAGTGGGGACAATCATTCAAGACTAAGAGACACACATATCTCCACCAGAGTGGGGACAATCATTCAAGACTAAGAGAGGGGGGGACAATCATTCAAGACTAAGAGACACACCAGAGTGGGGGACAATCATTCAAGACTAACCATCTCTCCACCAGAGTGGGGACAATCATTTAAGACTAAGAGGAACAATCATTCAAGACTAAGAGACACACATATCTCCACCAGAGTGGGGGACAATCATTCAAGACTAAGAGACACACATCTCTCCACCAGAGAGTGGGGGACAATCATTCAAGACTAAGAGACACACATATCTCCCACCAGAGTGGGGGACAATCATTCAAGACTAAGAGACACACATATCTCCAAGGGGGGGAACAATCATTCAAGAGACATACCAGAGTGGGGGACAATCATCACACCACCAGAGTGGGGGACAATCATTCAAGATAAGACACATACCACTGACAATGAGACAATATCACCAGACAATGTCAATCTCATCAGAGTGGGGGACAATCATTCAAGACTTCTCACCAGAGTAGGGGACAATCATTCAAGACTAAGAGACACACATATCTCCACCAGGCAATCATTCAAGATAACACACATATCCACCAGAGTATCCAAGACACAGAGTGGGGGACAATCATTCAAGACTAAGAGACACAATATCTCACCAGTGGGGGGGTCAAAGACTAAGAGACACATCATAACAATCCACCAGAGTGGGGGACAATCAAGACTAACACATTCACAGAGTGGGGGACAATCATTCAAGACTAAGAGACACACATATCTCCATCAAGAGTAACAGAGGGGGGACAATCATTCAAGATAACAGACACATATCTCCACCAGAGTGGGGGACAATCATTCAAGACTAACAGACACACATCTCTCCACCAGAGTGGGGGACAATCATTCAAGACTAAGAGACACACATATCTCCACCAGGGGGGGGGGACAATCATTCAAGACTAAGAGACACACATATCTCCACCAGGGGGGGGGGGAACATCATTCAAGATAACAGACACATATCTCCACCAGAGTGGGGGACAATCATTCAAGACTAAGAGACACACATATCTCCACCAGAGTGGGGAACAAGCATTCAAGATAACAGACACATATCTCCACCAGAGTGGGGGGGACAATCATTCAAGACTAAGAGACACACATATATCCACCAGGGGGGGGGACAATCATTCAAGACTAAGAGACACACATATCTCCACCAGGGGGGGAACAATCATTCAAGATAACAGACACATATATCCACCAGAGTGGGGGGACAATCATTCAAGACTAAGAGACACACATATCTCCACCAGGGGGGGGACAATCATTCAAGACTAAGAGACACACATATCTCCACCAGGGGGGGGGACAATCATTCAAGACTAAGAGACACACATATCTCCACCAGGGGGGAACAATCATTCAAGATAACAGACACATATCTCCCCAGAGTGGGGGGACAATCATTCAAGACTAAGAGACACACATATCTCCACCAGGGGGGGGGGACAATCATTCAAGACTAAGAGACACACATATCTCCACCAGGGGGGGGGGCAATCATTCAATACTAAGAGACACACATATCTCCACCAGAGTGGGGGGGGGGACAATCATTCAAGACTAAGAGACACACATATCTCCATCAGAGTGGGGGACAATCATTCAAGATAACAGACACATATCTCCACCAGGGGGGGGACAATCATTCAATACTAAGAGACACACATATCTCCACCAGGGGGGGGGGGCAATCATTCAAGACTAACAGACACATATCTCCACCAGAGTGGGGGACAATCATTCAAGACTAAGAGACACACATATCTCCACCAGGGGGGGGGGGGGCAATCATTCAAGACTAACAGACACATATCTCCACCAGGGGTGTGGACAATCATTCAAGACTAAGAGACACACATATCTCCACCAGGGGGGGGGGGACAATCATTCAAGACTAAGAGACACACATATCTCCACCAGAGTGGGGGGGGGGACAATCATTCAAGACTAACAGACACACATATCTCCACCAGAGTGGGGGGGGGGGACAATCATTCAAGACTACACCAGAGTGGGGGGGGGGGGACAATCATTCAAGACTAATAGACACATATCTCCATCAAGTGGGGACAATCATTCAAGATAACATACACATATCTCCACCAGGGGGGGGGGGGCAATCATTCAAGACTAACAGACACACATATCTCCACCAGAGTGGGGGACAATCATTCAAGACTAACAGACACACATCTCTCCACCAGAGTGGGGGACAATCATTCAAGACTAAGAGACACACATATCTCAACCAAAGTGGGGGACAATCATTCAAGACTAAGAGACACACATATCTCCACCAGAGTGGGGGACAATCATTCAAGACTAACAGACACACATCTCTCCACCAGAGTGGGGGACAATCATTCAAGACTAAGAGACACACATATCTCCACCAGGGGGGGAACAATCATTCAAGATAACAGACACATATCTCCACCAGAGTGGGGGACAATCATTCAAGACTAAGTGACACACATATCTCCACCAGAGTGGGGGACAATCATTTAAGATAACAGACACATATCTCCACCAGAGTGGGGGGGAACAATCATTCAAGACTAAGATACACACATATCTCCACCAGAGTGGGGGACAATCATTCAAGACTAAGAGACACACATATCTCCACCAGAGTGGGGGACAATCATTCAAGACTAAGAGACACATATCTCTCCACCAGAGTGGGGGACAATCATTCAAGACTAAGATACACACATATCTCCACCAGAGGGGGGACAATCATTCAAGACTAAGAGACACACATCTCTCCACCAGAGTGGGGGACAATCATTCAAGACTAAGAGACACACATATCTCCACCAGAGTGGGGGGGACAATCATTCAAGACTAAGAGACACACATATCTCCACCAGAGTGGGGGACAATCATTTAAGACTAACTGACATGGCATACACCACTGTCTCCATCAGAGTGGGGGTACAATCATTCAAGACTAACTGACATGGCAGTACACACTGTATCCATCAGAGTGGGGGGGGGACAATCATTCAAGACTAACTGACATGGCATTACACACTGTATCCACCAGGGGGGGGGGACAATCATTCAAGACTAACATACATGTCATTACACACTGTATCCACCAGAGTGGGGGGGGACAATCATTCAAGACTAACTGACATGGCATTACACACTGTATCCACCAGGGGGGGGGGGACAATCATTCAAGACTAACTGACATGGCATACACACTGTATCCACCAGGGGGGGGACAATCATTCAAGACTAACTGACATGGCATTACACACTGTATCCACCAGGGGGGGGGGGACAATCATTCAAGACTAACTGACATGGCATACACACTGTATCCACCAGGGGGGGGGGACAATCATTCAAGATTAACGGACATGCCACACATAATATCTCCACCAGGGGAATGATTATTGACGACTAACCTTTCTTCCTTGTCCTTCATCCTCTGTAGCTTGATATAGTCCTGCATAGGATCTTCATAACTCTGTAAGGTAAAACATTATATACCTGATATAGTCATGCATGGGATCCTCATAACTCTGTAAGGTAAAACATTATATACCTGATATAGTCATGCATGGGATCTTCATAACTATGTACGGTAAAGCATTATATACCTGATATAGTCATGCATGGGATCTTCATAACTCTGTAAGGTAAAGCATTATATACCTGATATAGTCCTGCATGGGATCTTCATAACTCTGTAAGGTAAAGCATTATATACCTGATATAGTCATGCATGGGATCTTCATAACTCTGTAAGGTAAAGCATTATATACCTGATATAGTCATGCATGGGGTTACTCATCACACCTAACTAAATGATAGCTGTTAGATCCAAGGGCCATAACTCCGGTGACATGTATCATACCTGAATGAATAAATCTTTTTATTTCAAGGGCCATAACTCTGGAGAATCTTATCACACCTGACTGCATAAATAGGTTAATTAATTACAAGGACCATAACTCTGGAGAATCTTATCACACCTGACTGCATAAATAGGTTAATTAATTTCAAGGGCCATAACTTATCTGATCACACTTGACTGAATGGTAACTGTTAATGTCTATAACTGTAGTATCTGATCACACCTGACTGAATGGTAACTGTTAATGTCTATAACGGCAGTATCTGATCACACCTGACTGAATGGTAGTTGTTAATGTCTATAACTGTAGTATCTGATCACACCTGACTGAATGGTAGCTGTTAATGTCTATAACTGTAGTATCTGATCACACCTGACTGAATGGTAGCTGTTAATGTCTATAACTGCAGTATCTGATCACACCTGACTGAATGGTAGTTTTTAATGTCTATAACTGCAGTATCAGATCACACCTGACTGAATGGTTGCTGTTAATGTCTATAACGGCAGTATCTGATCACACCTGACTGAATGGTTGCTGTTAATGTCTATAACTGTAGTATCTGATCACACCTGACTGAATGGTAACTGTTAATGTCTATAACGGCAGTATCTGATCACACCTGACTGAATGGTAGCTGTTAATGTCTATAACGGTAGTATCTGATCACACCTGACTGAATGGTTGCTGTTAATGTCTATAACGGCAGTATCTGATCACACCTGACTGAATGGTAGCTGTTAATGTCTATAACTGTAGTATCTGATCACACCTGACTGAATGGTAGCTGTTAATGTCTATAACTGCAGTATCTGATCACACCTGACTGAATGGTAGCTGTTAATGTCTATAACTGCAGTATCTGATCACACCTGACTGAATGGTTGCTGTTAATGTCTATAACTGTAGTATCTGATCACACCTGACTGAATGGTAACTGTTAATGTCTATAACGACAGTATCTGATCACATTTTACTGAATAAATCTTTTAATTTCAAGGGCTATAACTCTGTAGTTAATATCACATCTGACTGAATGGTAGAATTTAGATATAACGCTGGATGATTATATAATGATTACAACTGGCTGTATGTTAGATTATATAATACGGATATAACGCTGGATTTATTATCACAACTGGCTGTATGTTAGATTATATATTACGGATATAACGCTGGATTTATTATCACAACTGGCTGTATGTTAGATTATATATTACGGATATAACGCTGGATTTATTATCACAACTGGCTGTATGTTAGATTATATATTAATAATTACGGATATAACGCTTAACTGTATACTAATAGCATCTACCCACCCATCTAAATCTGTCTGACTGTAGTTTGAACTTCATATCACCGTCACTGACGTTCTTCACTTCTGTTTTGGCATCACCTACAAGAAATAACGGTATAATCCTATTGGCCACATAGTATAATACAGTCTCAATGTCACTTGATGAAATCAACATCTCCTGTTTCTATGGCAACTACTTAGTCTACCAATATTAGGTGGGGGACCAGGTTAGCTCAATTATGTTGAACCCAGACTACATACATGGCTGTCCAATTAGCGCAGTGGTTAGTACGAATGCTTCTCACCAATGCAACCGGGTTCGATCCCTGGACTGGGCAGTATGTGAGATAGTATGGTGGTCACCAGATCGGACAGGTGGGGTTTCTCCAGGTACCCCGGTTTCCACCCACACGAATGACCACAAATATGCTTTCATCCGCACCAACGAGATTGATTAATATAAGTTGCTAAAGCTCGTTTCACGATCGTTGCAAAATATATTAAGTTTACTTTTTGATTTACATATATTTTCCTTGGGGCTAACAAAGCAGCATCTGTGAAGCATGCATAGTTCTATCAATGTCTGACTGTAGATACAATATATTTTAGTCAATTTCAATGGTTAATAAGATAAACTGGTCGAGTGGTTACGATCACTGACTTGTATACCACTGTAACCTATTATCACTGATGGTCACAGGTTCATGAAAAAGTTGGCAGTTTCTTACAGAGGTTGGTGCACCAAGTACTGGCTAACTGCTGGAGCCTGTCCAGGAAAGGTGTTGTTAGATAAACTGCTTGTGGCTCAAATGGACAACCGGTACCCCGTTAAATAGATTTAAAATTTTAAAAATAAATAAAAAAACACTACAAAATCTCTAGTAAAACCAATTTCAATTTTATATACAATAAACATTTCATGATTTCAGTTTATATCCTTTGTCATTGTCGCTTTAACATATTTGAACTGAACTTTTTTAATACTCAAATTCGGTATTTACTAGCCATGTTTACCCTGGCACTGTTTTGTGATTAAGTTTTGTGATTAAGTTGCAAATATTCAGCTTATTCAGTTATACATCATTGCATATATGAAAACATATTCAAACATACCAGATTCTGCAAAATGTTTGGTCTCCCTGTCTGAGGACATCCTGTTGGAGGTTCGCTGTATACGGTCAGGCCCTATCAAACAGAAACAGATGTGATATATTAGCTTAACTTTTATTATGTTATATTTTATGTTATATTTCGGGTTTTTACGCCTGCATCAGCACCATTTTGGGCTAAATCGCCGGCGGGCAGTTTACCTAACACCTTTCCTGGGCAGGCTCCAGCGGTTAACCAGTACTTGGGTGCACCAACCTCCGTAAGAAACTGCCAACTTTTTCATATAAATGAGACATGGTCTGAGCGGGATGGGACACGGTCTGAGCGGGGCTCGAACCCGTGACCATCAGTGATGATAGGTTACAGTGGTATACAAGTCAGCGACCTTAACCACTCGACCACGGAGGCGGTCTCTTAACCTTTATATATACTGGTATACTGTTGTATGCTGAGATGTATAAATACACTGTAATAACTCTGTAATTAATATGTTTACTCTGGAACACAATCCGTCCATGATTGCTACTATATGTACAACAATTGGGCAATCTGACATTGTTTGTGTGCAGCCACAAACCAATGCAACTAGAACGAAGCCCCACAATAGGAATATCTAACTCTGGAAGCATGCTGACACGGACATCCTGCATACTACCACCTCAGACTTCTCCACTGACATCTCGATACACCTCAACAACAGACATCAACACCATCTGGCAATCATTCAGGGACTTCACCATCGATGTTATTGACAAATTTATCCCTTCAAGCATGTTGTCCATACGCCTTTACCAGACCTGAGTCACAAGGAAGGTGAAACAACTTGCCACAAGAAGCGACCATATCGAAAAGCCAATGACTCGGGTACAGAACACGACATCAAATGTTACAAGATCATCCGGATCATGTAACAAATGCAGGCAGCTTACCATGCTTACATAAGGAACATCATCACTACGGACAGAAACCCCAAGAGGCTGTACTAGTGTGTGATGGGCAAGTGGTGTGACAGCATTGAAAGCTGAAGTACACAGTACACAGTACACAGAACACAGCGACCCACATATGAAGGCCAACATCTTATTACCAGTTCACCAGTGTATTCTCGGCCCAGACAACATACTAACACGCTACCTGAAGGATTACGCAGACAATTGGACATCTGCCTAAGACTGATATACCAGGCATTGCTGCAGCAGGGAGAAGTCCCATCTGATTAGAGGGAAGCCACAGTTACTCCCGTTTTCAAGAATGGCGACCATAGCAATCCTGCAAACTACATACTCATCTAGCTAACATCTGTTTGCTGCAAGATGCTTGAGCATATCATCCACAGATACATAATTGGGTATCTTGACACCCACCACATTCTGTCAGAGCAACAGCACAGATTCAGGAAGAAGAGGTCAATGGAAAGCCAACTATACTACTCATAACACTCCAAGACCATACGTCACGTCTTGACAAGGAAGCCAACTGCTCATAACACTCCAAGACCTTGCGTCACGTCTTGACAAGGGTGAACAGATCGACCATGTACTACAAGATTTATGTACAGTGTTCGACAAAGTTCCCTACGAATGTCAGTGACCCTATTCGTCACAGAACATCAACCAGTTAGAAATGATCTTGACCATGCTTCATGACCGTAGCTGGAACACACTTGCTGTTCGATGTGACAAAACCTACAAAACCTACAAAACCTACAAAGAAACAATCATGATGTTCAAAATTCACAACGACCCACAACGCATACTAACACCAACTGACTCAAGTACAAGAGATCATTACAAAAGATACAGACAAAACACTGATGTCTACCAACACAGCTTGATCCAACACTCCATCATCTTGGGGAACACACTCGCTAAAACCACCGTCGAGATGGCCACCTTGGATGCCTTCCGGTTGGTTCTGGTCATTAACACCCCTTAAATCGTCAGCCATTTTTATCGTTATTAACTTTTGTACAAAAAGACACTTTTAAATGTACAAAGATTCTTCGACTTGGTTCCCTGCCTGCTACCTCCCGCCCGCTGCCATGCATAGTATTTGTGAGTATACTCTATGAAGAGTACCGCAATCACTGAAGATGATCATACATTGTTTGCCTGCAAGAGGATTGCATAATTAAACCGATATAATTAATATATGTCACTGACACTCCTAAGCCTAAACTTGATACATGTATAACAAATAATTTCCAAAATAAAATGATGAAATTACCTGAAACACACAAACAATGAGATAAAAGCGAGTCAAATGATTGCAAATGCTTATATATGTTACTCTGCTTTTAAGCTAAACAGAGGGCGCTATATCAGAAAACCATTGTATAAGTTAACACAAAACAAAATAATTTATAATTTCATTAACACAGATAATCTGGGATTATTTTGACGAGAATATATTTTGTAGACACCGGATTGTTAAACAACGGACCACATTGCCGGTAAAAAACAACATTCTGCGTTATTTATCAGTCAAAAATAACGGTTGTTTCGTTTCATTTAATAGTCATATTCTATTGTATTTACTCTCTTTCAAACAGATAGAATACAGTGTCCATCAATAGCTAATGAACATGATGCAACAATATAGAAATGTACCAGATATTTCGGATAATTTTATTTTCGGACAACAAATAACTTTTTACTGACTATCAGTGTTATTTATTACTGGCTGGTGAAATCTGGACAAGGTCAGTTAATCTAAAATGATATGTGCAAAGATAAAAATATAAAGAGCCTTCGTCAGTTTATGGCAGAATGGTCTAATACCCAACCGTACCATATTTTAAATTAATATTCCTAACATATTGTTGTAAATTCGTTATATTGTGTTGGTTTTCGATAAGAATTATTAATATTCATAACATATTGTTGTAAATGTGTTGTATCGTGGTCGTTTTTGATACAGATTATTAGAATTTAGTCAGTTTACATGTATGTCACTAAATCGTTTTTCATTTTTACTATGTATTGTACAGTGTTATATATACAGTGGTACGCTTCGTGCGACATTCCCTTTCGACACTATCTCCAGGGCTGTGCGAGTTCACTCCGTATCACAATACAGGTACAAGTGATAAATGTTGATATGTGAAAAAGTTATCTGCCGCTAGCGTAGGTTGGCAAGTTCAGTACTGGTTAATACCCAGGAAATACAGGTTCCCGCTTTGATCGCCAATGGTGTGAATTGGCGAAAGTATTTGGTGACAATTTGTTTTGTCGGTATTAAATTGACATTTTATTCAGTACTGTATGGTGTTGAATACTGCCGAATATCATAGGTACATGTACTGTATATTTATTGGTCGATAACACAATCACAGATGATCCAGGTTGTGGCGTTTTGCGAATGGTGACACAAAGTTGTTAATCAGGGATTATAAATTGTTTGGGATTGTTGTTTTGATAAGAGATAAGATAATTTGTTAATTAATTGTACATGTATCTCCTATTTTATGGGAATTTAAGATTTAGACTGAGCCTCTTGTGTCTCTTATTTGTTTGTTACATGTACTCTTTTTTTTCCCATTGGCATTTTGTAGGTTTAATCTGGATTTGAATGAGTCAACAAAGTTTGCAGAAACTGCCCTCTGGCAGGTCATTCCAGGAATTCATGATTCTAATGCTGAAACAGTAGTCCTTTGTGGTTCCTCATATTGCTGAGTTTATCGTAGTTTATTTGATACTTTTGAATGCTTCAATTAAGTCCCCTCTTTAAGCGCCACTGTTTCAAACTGTAGATATGTTTTTTTCTAGAGCGGAATGACAGGGCTCCCCATCTGGCCCCTTTTAGCCCCGCTCTTTTGCCCTTAAGCCCTTTTAAAAAAACTATTTATATTTGTTTAATTATGTTTTTTAAATTTTGTTTATAATTTATATATACGCCTCAATGGGTGAATGCCATCGGCTGCCAGACCTATATAAACTAGAACTTGTACCAATATGTACTGCCCTATTGACTCTTTCAAGTGTTCGGTCAAGCATAATTAGCTGTCAATCACTGTAAGTTAGCCAAATTTTCAATGGCGACCCCAAATACCCGCCTCTTTTCGGCTGAAAATGCACCCTGCCTCTTAGGTTTAGTTTAAACAATATTTATTTCTGTGAATAATAGTAAAGTATAAATAATACATGTATGTATGTACATACATGTAGGATTGAGGAGAAAGCAACCTGCTTGTATGATTACCTTTTTCCTAGCCTCTTCTGACCCACCCTGTCCATTTTCTGACCCACCCTGCCCATTTCCTGACCCACCCTGTCGTTTTTTCCACTCTAGAATATACCCTATGTACAGGTTTAAACAAGTCATTGTTCTTCATACGTAGGGTTTGCTAAATCTGGAACAAGACGAGTAGCATATTTCTGAACCCTTTCCAACCAGTAAATATCCTTTAAATAGAGTAATAAGGATTCCATTAATGGTCTTACATACATGTACATTTTGTATGTTGGGTACACAACTTTTAAAACTTTCCATGTCAATATGTTTCAATATCCTATGCAATAGTCCAATCCGTTGTAGCGTGGCGCTTTCAGTGCATGACATTACTTACATTCACATTTTTGTAATTTGCAGACATCTGCACCATGGATACCAGTTTAACTGCTAACCAAATCCGGAACGTGTTTATAGACTTCTTCAAGGAAAAGGAACATAAATATGTGCACTCTTCCTCCACTATACCTCTGGATGATCCCACATTGCTGTTTACCAATGCTGGAATGAATCAGGTACCAGAATATGTACATTCTTCTCCTAAATCATGTCATCTTACAAATGTTGTTATTATTTGGCCATGATTTATGTCGTTTCTTTGTTTGCTCCTAATGGCTGTGTGTGGAGGTAGTGTGATCCTTTCTTGTCACATGGCACCAGGGATCAGTTTAGAGGGCGATGTGGGCGAAATTGTCGCCCTATGGACCCTGGCTTCGCCCTCTGGGGGCCCCACTTCTCCCTAATAAAAAAACAAAAACAATTTGGTTTTTACTATTTTCAAACAAAATTTTGTCTAGAAAGATACACTGGACCATTATAAAGCACTCCTTGTATTCAAATGTTGTATTTAATGGTTGTACTGTGCATTTTAACCCTATTTTGCAGAAGTATATAAAGAACACCATTTAAGGAAGCGATCACGCGCTTTCTCACCTAGAATGAACCCTGGGCACCAGAAGAGGGTCGTACATACATGGTACTACCATAGTGTATCTCCAAGCGATGAAGTTCGCAAATATCCAAAGTTAAATATTTGAAGGAATACATTGCTAAAGATTGTGCATATTACTTGCAAAGAACACTGTTAAATTAATACGTATCATTTCAGTTCAAGCCTGTATTTCTTGGAACTGTTGACCCAAATAGTGACCTCTCCAAGTATGTGCGTGTTACAAACTCGCAGAAGTGTATCCGAGCGGGCGGTAAACATAATGACCTGGATGATGTTGGTAAAGATGTCTACCATCACACGTTCTTCGAGATGTTGGGAAATTGGTCGTTTGGTGACTATTACAAAGTAAGTATTTCTCCAGTTTGAACTCACAGTTCAGGGCTGTAGCTAGATGGTGTTATTGGTAGAAGTACATGTAGTCTCCCTCACCTGTCACACTTTTCCATAATTTCACAGTTCAGGGCTGTAGCTAGATGGTGTTATTGGTAGAAGTACATGTAGTCTCCCTCACCTGTCACACTTTTCCATATTTCACAGTTCAGGGCTGTAGCTAGATGGTGTTATTGGTAGAAGTACATGTAGTCTCCCTCACCTGTCACACTCAATATAGTTGAGTCTACATATACAAACTACTTCTTTGTATACATTAAACCTCTTCCTATTTAATAGGATGAGCCTTGATGCATTTTACAAGTAACAAAAGGTTGATCTGGGGGCGGGCATTTGCTGTGCTTGTTGTATAGTTTTAAAATCTAGTTGTCTATGGACAAGTAATATTTCCTTGTGGAATTATCGGACCAAAATAATTATACATAATTATAGATATTTACATTCTGGCATTGAAATAAAACAAGCCATGGTTTAAATATTACTTCTTTATTTGATAACATTTATACATGCATAGTAAACATAATATAATATACATAAATTACAGAAAAATAACCAATTTATATCACAGGGATTCGGCGCGTTTGGGGGTACTAGTATATAAATGTAAGTACATGTATACTTAAATTTATATACTAGTACCCCCAAATGCGCCGAATCCCTGTGATTTATATGGGCAAATGATTTTTTAAAAGAATTTTTGGTATTATTTCGCCACCACTACATAGTGCTTGAACATTGCAGCAAGAGGTGTGCGTGTGGGCATGGGAGCTGTTGACAGAAAGAATCAAGATGGAGAAAGATCGGCTCTACGTGACATATTTTGGAGGCAATGAAGAGGCAGGGCTTGAGCCCGACCATGTGACTAGGGATATATGGCTTTCACTGGGGTAAGTTACATATGTGTAGGGAATGTGTGTGGTCTTCTCCACCACAACAGACTGACTTTGTACGATCATGCTCCAGAGTGGGTTTGGTACATATATCACTAACGGGGTGGAAGAAAGAAAGAAGTGGCTGTATCATGGAATGAATGCAGTTCTAGAGTTTCAGCAGGGGTTACAGATTTTCTCAGAGCAACTCTCATGAAGCTTCTCCCTCACATACATGAAGCTTCTCCCTTGTATACCTGATGTTTCTCCCTCATATACATGAAGCTTCTCCCTTGTATACATGAAGTGTCTCCCTTGTATACCTGAAGCTTCTCCCTTGTATACCTGAAGCTTCTCCCTCATATGCATGATGCTTCTCCCTTGTATACCTGAAGCTTCTCCCTCATATGCATGAAGCTTCTAACTTGTATGCATGAATCTTCTCCCTCGTATGCATGAAGCTTCTCCCTCATATACCTGAAGCTTCTCTCGTGTATTCCGGAACCTTATATCATGTGAGTTGTACATATATTAAATTTCTCCCTGATTTGGAAACCATTCAATAATAATAGATTCCCAAAGATGCTTAGTTTAACCCATTCAACACCAAGTAACTGACATAGACTGGTCCATGATATTCTTAGACCAATAAATGAATAAGAAAATTACATTCGGACCAGTTCATTTATCAAGATGGGTAATTTTGTCTAAAATTAGTAATACTACTTGCAAAAAGTGCAGATCCTGATGAGACGGCTCATCTGGATCTACACTTTTTGTAAGCCTATATAGAGGTCTGTGGTGTTGAAAGGGTTAATTAAAAAAAGTCTTCATAATATCTAATTCCTTCATGTTTAATCTAGGATACCTACTGAACGTGTTATGCCATTTGGAATGAAGGACAATTTCTGGGAAATGGGCGAAGTTGGACCATGCGGCCCATGCACGGAGATCCATTATGACAGATTGGGTGGGCGCGATGCTCGTGACTTGGTGAACATGGATGTACCTGACGTACTGGAGATCTGGAATCTCGTGTTTATACAGTATAACAGGTTAGTAACACGTACAACATGATCATACTCTAGAACTTTCAACTCTGTGTTTGCTATGTATTTGTTTGTTTTCTTATTATGAAGTGTGTTAAAAGGCCAGAGTATTATATTCAATCCTACGCATAAATGTACGAAATTAACAATTTTAGTTAGTAGGATCGTGTTATATAATGTAAGTGTGTGTGTTTTAATTTAACCCTTTCCTTCATAGAGATTTAGGTTAATATACTATTATATCTCCATACAAACGACAGCCATTTAGCTATCATGCAGTGGATAAGTAGTCGTCATATCTATCCCACCTCCATAGATATTACTGGGACTACATGAGATTCTGGCCTTTATTATGAACATTGATTTGGCTACTACATTGTCAATGTATGTCGTATTGGTAATGGCATCAAGAGGTGCTTCCATGAGGGAAAGGGTTAAATTAAGTAAGATATAAGCCTCAAACGGATCCAATATGTAAAATATTGGTACTGTTTTCGGCGCTACGCTTTCTAGTGTATTAGCCAAGACTGGTGAAAGTGGGTGTGAAAAATGAAAACAGCATATTGATACTACAGCTAGGGGAGTCTGGGGGCACCCCCACCCCAGAAAAATTTGAAATAATGTTGTTAAATGGTGCATTCTGGGGGAACGTACAGCATCTTAACCTGTAATGCAGTAATTGAAAATTTATAAGCTTTGTGATCAATGTTTATAGTCGTATTTGCTTAGCCGAAACATCTTTTAACATGTGTAGAAATTCTGCGGGCAATCAAGCATGGCTACATCCAATCACCAAGGGCTCGAGCTAGATACAAATGTTTGGTAGAAGTCACTTCTCTTTCCAGAGGTTAAGAGAGAAGTTGGAAAATTCATGATTTCAATGTGTTTGCTACATGTATATATATTCAGCCACTTGAGTGCACACGTATATATCAGTACTTGTGCTCGGTTCATATAGGCCATATCAGACAATATCTAACCCACAGAAGCCACCAAATCCCTTGTCAACTCGC
This sequence comes from Archivesica marissinica, assembly GCA_014843695.1. Taxonomy (NCBI): domain Eukaryota; kingdom Metazoa; phylum Mollusca; class Bivalvia; order Venerida; family Vesicomyidae; genus Archivesica; species Archivesica marissinica. Next base: position 9,764,906 of record CM026395.1, read on the forward strand.
TAGTAGTCATGGTTACAATCATAATGCTTAAGTTAGAGACAACATTTATAACCCCCGACTCTGCCTCATTGTTATAAAACAATTCTCAGATCTTAACTTCTAACTGATGTGATTTGATTGGTTGATTCTGAGATGTTCAACCAATTTGAAGCTTGAAACCTGAGTTTGAGATTGGTGTACATGTATATAATGTTCAGGCTAAGTAATTTGATCATAAACTATTTTAATGACCTACATATGACAGAGAATCCGAGACGGAGCTGAAGCTTCTACCGAAGGGTCACGTGGATTGTGGTATGGGATTGGAGCGTCTTGTGTCAGTGGTACAGAGGAAGAATTCCAACTATGATACAGACATGTTCCAGCCACTGTTTCAGTTTATACAGAAGGTTAGTCCTCGTGTATTAAACTGACATAGAAGATATTTGTGTTAATTAGTACAGTCGAACTTTGTTGCCTCGAACTCGGTTAACTAGAACACCACCATTGGCTCGATCATGTGGTCTCGTCCCGGCAATAATCTCTATATAATGCATGTTGTTCTACCTTCGTTGATTCGAACACGGATGACTGGAACTCTTGAACCAGATCACTTGTCCAATGAAATCAATTGCTACTTCAATTAACACCTTTGGGTCGAACACAATTGGCCGAGTATCCAGGTCCGTGTGTCACACAAAAGTTTTCTCCCCTTTCATTGATTGGATTGACATCTCTTGGTCGGTACACTCGCGTAATTTACACGTCGTGAAATTGGCAATTACTATTCTATTGTTAATGGGTTTCAATCAATTGAGCTTTTTTATCCATAGTTTAAATTGGTATTAAACGTAATTATGTATAGAACAAACATATTACACACTTATTGAGTTAAAGATGCCTAGCTACGGCATTTCAATATAAACAACCGATTTTGTTGTCTCTTCATCAATTCTTGATTAACCATGTCAAAACCAAATCCTACCATTCTTAACGCTGAGCAACTTAGCGAAGGACCGGGCAACGGGGGGATACCTACGTCTAGGATGCACCCTGGGCCACAGTTTATGTTCTACTATAGATCAGTTAGTTATGTTGTCATTGCTTGATCAGTTTGTACTGAGTGGTTGTAATTGATACTCTATTACACAGCAGTACATTCATCTTACAGAATACAGGAACTCGGCCATATGAAGGTCGTGTGGGCCATGATGATGTTGATGGTGTAGACATGGCTTACCGAGTGTTAGCGGACCATGCTAGAACACTCACCATAGCTCTGTCTGATGGGGGACGTCCTGATAATACAGGCCGAGGGTTAGTAACATTTTTCTAATCGTTTGTTAAGAAAGAAGTACAGTCAAACCTGTCTTATGCAGCCAGCCAAGGGAATCTTAGAAGGTGGCTGCTTAGCACAGGTGGCTGCTTAATAGAGGTCAATTGTATAATAAAAAACGACATATCAGAATCTGGAAACTGGCTGCTTAATACAAGTTAGCTGCTTAATTGAGGTGACCACTAACACAGGTTTGACTGTATGTGTGTGTTAATAAAGAAGTAAGAACTGTATACAGTCAAACATGTCTTAAACAGCCAGCCAAGGGAATCTCAGAAAGTGGCTGCTTAGCACAGGTGGCTACTTAATAGAGGTCAATTGTATAATAAAACGACATATCAGAATCTGGAAACTGGCTGCTTAATGGAGGTGACCACTACCACATGTTTGACTGTATGTGTGTGTGTGTTTCAAGTTTACATAGGCCTGTCCACATGAAGGCACTGAGTGAGGGACCAAAGAGTACTCATCTTTTGAGACTTTAAAAGTACATGTATAAACTTTATTTATGTTGCAACGATTGCGAAACAAGCTTTAACCACTTATATTAATCACTCTCGTTGGCTCGAATGAAAGCGTAAATGTGGTCATTCGTGTGAGAGAAACCGGAGGACCCGGAAAAAATCCACATGTCCGATCTGGCGACCACCGTACCATCTCACACCTTCCCAGTTTTCCTGTATTAAGAAATATGTTTCTGATACAATATATCTGTTCCACTGTATTCACATGTATGTTTATAATACAATGCATCTGTTACTCCGGTATTCAGATGTATGTTTGCGATGCAGAAGGTAGCTATTTATAGTCATAAAAATAGAATAAATCTTTTGTATGGAAAATAAAGAGACATAGCAACCCTATTTGGATGCTTGTTTTATATTCTAGATATGTATTGAGAAGAATATTACGTAGAGCTGTGAGGTATGCCACTGAAAAGCTTGGAGCTAAGCCAGGATTCTTTGCCTCCATGGTTGACTGTGTTGTTGGTCTCTTGGGTGGAGCTTTCCCCGAGGTTACCAAAGATCCAGAAGAGGTATGTACTGTGATGTATGACGTGTTGAGTTACAGACGGACAAATTGTCAAAAAAAATCTCATTTCAAAAAGTATCAAATTATTTAATTGCATGAACATACCTGTAGTATATCGTAAATGACTAATAAAAAACTTGTCCTCCTCCGTGGTCGAGTGGTTATGGTCGCTGACTTGTATACCACTGTAACCTATCATCACTGATGGTCACGGGTTCGAGCCCCGCTCAGACCGTGTCTCATTTATATGAAAAAGTTGGCAGTTTCTTACTGAGGTTGGTGCACCCCAAGTACTGGTTAACCGTTGGAGCCTGCCCAGGAAAGGTGTTATTAGGTAAACTGCCCGCCGGCGATATAGCCCAAAAATGGTGCTGATGCAGGCGTAAAACCTGAAATATAAAATATAAAAATAATAAAAACTTGCGGAGCAAAGATTTAGCAAACTTGAAAAAAGATTATGTATAACAATGTTTTGTCTAAAACAGTTGAGAATTGTTGTTGCCGATGCTGCTGCTGGGCTGTATTATATGTGTGCTATGTTATACGCTGGGCTGTATTATATGTGTGCTATGTTGTTATACGCTGGGCTGTATTATATGTGTGCTATGTTGTTATACACTTGCTGTATTATATGTGTGCTATGTTGTTATACGCTGGGCTGTATTATATGTGTGCTATGTTGTTATACGCTGGGCTGTATTATATGTGTGCTATGTTGTTATACGCTGGGCTGTATTATATGTGTGCTATGTTGTTATACGCTGGGCTTTATAGGTTATATGTATGCTATGTTGTTATACGCTGGGCTATATTATATGTGTGCTATGTGTATACGCTGGGCGTTTAATGAGGTGCTATGTTGTTATACGCTGGGCTGTATTATATGTATGCTATGTTGTTATACGCTGGGCTGTATTATATGTGTGCTATGTTGTTATACGCTGGGCTGTATTATATGTATGCTATGTTGTTATACGCTGGGCTGTATTATATGTATGCTATGTTGTTATACGCTGGGCTGTATTATATGTGTGCTATGTTGTTATACGCTGGGCTGGTATTATATGTTGCTATGTTGTTATACGCTGGCTGATATAGTTGCTATGTTGTTATACGCTGGGCTGTAATATGTTGCTATGTGTTATACGCTGGGCTGTATTAATGTATGCTTGTTGTTACGCTGGGCTATATTATATGTGTGCTATGTTGTTATACGCTGGGCTGTATTATATGTATGCTATGTTGTTATACGCTGGGCTGTATTATATGTGTGCTATGTTGTTATACCCAAAACAAAGCTGGGCTGTATTATATGTATGCTATGTTGTTATACGCTGGGCTATATTATATGTGTGCTATGTTGTTATACGCTGGGCTGTATTATATGTATGCTATGTTGTTATACGCTGGGCTGTATTATATGTGTGCTATGTTGTTATACGCTGGGCTGTATTATATGTATGCTATGTTGTTATACGCTGGGCTGTATTATATGTATGCTATGTTGTTATACGCTGGGCTATATTATATGTGTGCTATGTTGTTATACGCTGGGCTGTATTATATGTATGCTATGTTGTTATACGCTGGGCTGTATTATATGTGTGCTATGTTGTTATACGCTGGGCTGTATTATATGTATGCTATGTTGTTATACGCTGGGCTGTATTATATGTATGCTATGTTGTTATACGCTGGGCTATATTATATGTGTGCTATGTTGTTATACACTTGCTGTATTATATGTGTGCTATGTTGTTATACGCTGGGCTGTATTATATGTGTGCTATGTTGTTATACGCTGGGCTGTATTATATGTGTGCTATGTTGTTATACGCTTGCTGTATTATATGTGTGCTATGTTGTTATACGCTGGGCTGTATTATATGTGTGCTATGTTGTTATACGCTGGGCTGTATTATATGTGTGCTATGTTGTTATACGCTGGGCTGTATTATATGTGTGCTATGTTGTTATACGCTGGGC
>CM026395.1:9770238-9861798 GCA_014843695.1 Archivesica marissinica
CTGTATTATATGTGTGCTATGTTGTTATACGCTGGGCTGTATTATATGTGTGCTATGTTGTTATACGCTTGCTGTATTATATGTATGCTATGTTGTTATACACTTGCTGTATTATATGTGTGCTATGTTGTTATACGCTGGGCTGTATTATATGTGTGCTATGTTGTTATACGCTGGGCTGTATTATATGTGTGCTATGTTGTTATACGCTGGGCTGTATTATATGTGTGCTATGTTGTTATACGCTGGGCTGTATTATATGTGTGCTATGTTGTTATACGCTGGGCTGTATTATATGTATGCTATGTTGTTATACGCTGGGCTGTATTATATGTGTGCTATGTTGTTATACGCTGGGCTGTATTATATGTGTGCTATGTTGTTATACGCTGGGCTGTATTATATGTGTGCTATGTTGTTATACGCTGGGCTGTATTATATGTATGCTATGTTGTTATACGCTGGGCTGTATTATATGTGTGCTATGTTGTTATACGCTGGGCTGTATTATATGTGTGCTATGTTGTTATACGCTGGGCTGTATTATATGTATGCTATGTTGTTATACGCTGGGCTGTATTATATGTGTGCTATGTTGTTATACGCTGGGCTGTATTATATGTGTGCTATGTTGTTATACGCTGGGCTGTATTATATGTGTGCTATGTTGTTATACGCTGGGCTGTATTATATGTGTGCTATGTTGTTATACGCTGGGCTGTATTATATGTGTGCTATGTTGTTATACGCTGGGCTGTATTATATGTGTGCTATGTTGTTATACGCTGGGCTGTATTATATGTGTGCTATGTTGTTATACGCTGGGCTGTATTATATGTGTGCTATGTTGTTATATGCTGGGCTGTATTATATGTGTGCTATGTTGTTATACGCTGGGCTGTATTATATGTGTGCTATGTTGTTATACGCTGGGCTGTATTATATGTGTGCTATGTTGTTATACGCTGGGCTGTATTATATGTGTGCTATGTTGTTATACGCTGGGCTGTATTATATGTGTGCTATGTTGTTATACGCTGGGCTGTATTATATGTGTGCTATGTTGTTATACGCTGGGCTGTATTATATGTGTGCTATGTTGTTATACGCTGGGCTGTATTATATGTGTGCTATGTTGTTATACGCTGGGCTGTATTATATGTGTGCTATGTTGTTATACGCTGGGCTGTATTATATGTATGCTATGTTGTTATACGCTGGGCTGTATTATATGTGTGCTATGTTGTTATACGCTGGGCGGTATTATATGTGTGCTATGTTGTTATACGCTGGGCTATATTATATGTGTGCTATGTTGTTATACGCTGGGCTATATTATATGTGTGCTATGTTGTTATACGCTGGGCTATATTATATGTGTGCTATGTTGTTATACGCTGGGCTATATTATATGTGTGCTATGTTGTTATACGCTGGGCTATATTATATGTGTGCTATGTTGTTATACATGTATATTTAAATGTAAAGTATTTATACTTACTGAATAACACAGGTCAAATCCATCATAAATGAAGAAGAACAACAGTTCTTGAAGACTCTGTTGCGTGGCAAGCGTCTGTTGGAGCGTACCATTAACAAGCTCGGGGATACGAACATTCTACCAGGGGATGTTGCCTGGCGGTTGTACGACACCTATGGATTCCCTGTTGACCTAACATCCCTGATGGCAGAGGAGAAGGGACTTACGATTGACATGGATGCCTATGATACAGCAAAGAAAAGATCACAGGTATATGTTGCCGAGAGAAGATGTCGCCGTGGTAGCGCGATCACTTCAGCTGGTGCTGATTTCTTACAAGACATACACTATGCTAGCATCATGAACTCGCTCATTATTCCGAAGAATGTATATAATGTGTAGTAACGTCAATCGCCCTATTTCTGTCACTACCTGTTTTCGAATTTGTTTGCAAATGACGTCATCGCTGTTAGTAGCAGATACTTGGATTGTAACGCTAAAACTGCCAAACACAAAAATTAGCAAAAACAGATCAATAATCACCTCTTGTTTACGAAGATATGTAAATGTTTTCATTACCAGTAGTCTCTTACACAGAGATATCTGCAAAGAAATATTTGTTTATTTTTATAACGTGGAAGTCAAATGCTTGGCTTTACAAGGTCACGTATTAATCCAATCATGTCACAATACCGGAAAACATGATTTATGGCACATGAATATTTTTTTTTTACACAATGTTGTATTCACATGTGAGTGAAATATGGGTTTTTATTTTAAAAGATGTTATGCAATCTGAGTTTAGTCAAGCATATTAAATGCAAGAATGATCACTTTACATAGTAATATTATTTCTAGGGGTGACTATTGGGGTAAATTTTACTATTGCGATAGTATTGCGATAGTTAAAATACTATTGCAATAGTATTGCGATAGTATTGCGATAGTTGTAGGACTATTGCAATAGTATTGTGTAAATACATATTAATTTAAAAAATATTCTGTTTCGCATGGAATACACAAGTTTTGTGTATTTATTTATTAGCATGCAATTTTGTCTTTATTATTATGACATGGACACTGCACTAATTTACTTGTCCGTAGTGAAAACCCACTTGCCCGTATATCCGAACTTTATTTTTTTAAATAATATAAACCAACCTTATTTAAAAATCGATACACAGTCCCGCTAAGTTACATGATTGTTTACCTGTCGTCTTCAATAATAAGGCTGCGTCACGTATCCGTTCCCGTATATCGATTTAGCGACCGCGTAGTATACTTGTAACTGACGCATGCGCTATAGCACTTTAAATTACCCATACCCGGGATTATGGGGGTCACATCGCCTACTTTGCTCACTATTCAGTACCAAAGAAGCCATTTTTGACAGTAGTTTTTCTTATTGACAGCTGGCTTGTTTTGAGCGGAAAATAAATTACATACCCACCGCATTTCACACAGTTTTTATGTGACGGGCGATAACTCTTGACATTTCCGGTTCTTATTCAGGTTATTGTCGGCTGGGTTGTCCGCCACCGTTGTCGGCTGGCTTGTGTTCATTGCGGAAGTTCCGCAGGAAAATAAACAAGAAATTCGCCGATGCTTTCTCATTAAAATACGATTTAAATGCCATGGGAACATGAAGTAAATGCACTCGCCGGTATTTTTACTTGTCCATTCGAAAATCTACTTGCCCGGCGTAACAAATGACCGATTTCGCCACCCCTGGCAACTATCGAAACTATTGCGATAGTACTGCCGCAATAGTCAATACTATCGATGGTCTTATTTACCATTGATGGTTGACTATCGTGACGCTGTCTATTGCGATGCATCGATATTTCGATGCATCGTTACACCCCTAATTATTTCATCTAATATAAAAGAGATTTGAAGTTATTCATATTCAAACCATAGCTGACCGAATACCAGTACACCCATGATAATTACTTGATCACGTAATTTGATATTTCCTGTCACTTTCAGGAGTTGTCACAAGGCCTAGGAGGAGTTAGAAATGACGTGATTAACCTGGACGTACATGCAATAACAGACCTTCAAGCACGCCACATCCTACCAACAGATGATCTTCAAAAATACAAATACACAGCCGACGACAGCGGCAATTACAGTACGGTTCTACATTATTTATAAACCCATTGTTTCAACTATCTCATAAATAACTATGTCCACCCATTTGTTGAGTTGCGTCGTCGTATTTACATACCCAGGTGCGTCAAACTTCTGGTTAATGTTTGTTAACTCGAGACCCAGTATTCAAGTAGACCTTGGTCAGTAGATGAACCCTACTTGATTGTCAAGGTCACAGGGGCCTCAAATTGATTAACTGTTGAGTTTAGGGTGAAGTATATCAACGGTTAAGGTCATACATATATTGATCTTGCCGTGACAAGTTTAGTATTAATATCATGTGATAGTGATGAGTTTACAGTTCTCAAGCAGTAGATGGCCCTATTGATTTCAACAACATTTCTAGTTTAAATAAGAGTGCAATTGATGCGTCAAATAGATTTGGGTGCGTTACTGACGGGGAACTAGAAGCTAAGAGGCTATGGCTTCATTCTAACTTTACATTTTGACGCCGATTTATTTGACCAAAGTAAGTTCAGAAAGCAATTAAGCACTTTTAAAATTCTGAATCAAGAGTTTAAGAAAGCCGCCATTTTTTCTACTGACCCTACACAAGATATTTACTGATCATCCACAGTCCAATGTAGTGTCTCCACATGATCACCTTGTGGAGAGAAATCCAATAAGCCTTTAGCTTTTTAAATATGTTTAAATGGGATGGGATAGGGATGGCAATGAATAGCGATTTTACTATTCGAATATTCGGTCTGGAAGGTATTCGAATATTTGATATAAAAACTCAAAATCACTCAAATTGGCATTTTTGAGGACAATATAATAAAATACTTTAAATAGTACTTTTTGGTAATGTTGAGCAGTTAATTAAAAATGGTAAGATACATGGATGTTGTTGTTGTTACAGCGTGTATTTCAAAGGAATTTTCTCGTCTAATAAACAGTTTTGACATCATAATTAAACACTACCTACCTTAGCACCTACTGTAATTATCCGATTACATGACAGAGTGTCAATTAACATGGTTTATTCGTGACCACATCCTGGGACGATTGATTTTGTATTGGAATGTTTTATGATGGTTTCAAAAGAAAACAAGGTATCTGACAGTTTATTTCATATTTGCAAATTATATATTTTTTCTGAATATTCGAATACTGGAATAGTATTCGAATATTCTGACGTCCGAGCGAATAATCGAATATTCGTTGCCATCCCTAGTTTAAACCAAAAAAGAATGCTTTAAAAGATAACTAAATACTCCACCTTAGTTTACCAAGATTATGTTTGTCTTCTCATTACGTTACACATGTACCAACGTGTAAATCAAGCATAATTATATGTCTTCGTATTCCAGCGTTTGAATCGTGCACAGGCAAGGTGATAGGGCTTCGATGTAACAAGGAGTTTGTGGATTGCGTGACCACCGGTCAGGAGTGTGGGGTGCTGCTGGATAGGACATACTTCTACGCTGAACAGGGAGGGCAGATCTATGACGAGGGATTTCTTGTCAAACAGGATGAAGACGTAAGTTGAAAAATGTCATTTGAATAACGGTGTAGGGCAAGGTTGCTATGTTTCGTGAAACACTAGTTGTATTGTTTAGACCCTTCACACATTTTGGCCTCTATCAAAAATTTAGATGTTTGAGTCAAGTTCAATAATAACTCTCTCGCATAATTTAACAGAATTGTGTCCCTTGCGTAAACTTTGGAATGTCATAGAAAGTTTTATTGCAATGTGAGTTATCTGTTGAGCAACTCAAAACTCACGCAATTGAGGTGTTTTAACTGTATCAGTCCGTCTTACATTTATTGTCAGATTTGCTATACATATTACCGTATTCGCTAAATAAACACAACTTGCATATGAAAACGCTATAGAAACAATTAGAAGGTATGTGTAATTCACTAAAATAAATGTGAAAAAGTTGGCAGTTTCTTACGGAGCTTGGTGCACCCAAGTACTGGTTAAACGCTGGAGCCTGCACAGGAAAGGTGTTGTTAGGTAACCTGCCCGCCGGCGATATAGCCCAAAATGGTGCTGATGCAGGCGTTTAAACCCGAAATATAACATATAACACTAAAATAAACGTTGCAGGTTTTCGAAATAAATCCTCGTAAAACCATGTTACTTTTTAAGGAAAATCTTGTAAAAGTCATTTTACAGTGACTTCCCTTTTATCAATCAATATTTAGTTTATGCAAATTTCATTTCATGCCCCTGTGTATACATATGACCTCTGTTTATGTACAAATTCCATAATTCAAATATTCATACTGCAAAAATTGGCTCAGATGATAGCGGAAGAAAGAATTCACCCTTGTCATATGCATGTTAAACAAACTAATGCATTTGAACTTCATTCCTCTTGTTAAGAGTATTTTGGCATAGTGGCTAATGTTTTTAGTACTAAAAAAAAAGATCACCATCAAAGGATAGGATGTTTGGAGTTAAATTCAAGTTCGAGCCCCACTGGAGCCGTTACGATAGTGCCCTTAGGCAAGGCATTTAAATTCCACGTTGCCTCTTCTCTCCCTCGTGGCGATGGATTCCATCAGGAATGAGGTCTCGAGAGTGATTAACATAAGTTGTAAGAACTTGTTTCGCAATCGAGCTAAAATAAATTTGTATAAACTAATTTCAATAACTCCTCAATGAATATCATATCGTGAATATTGTCGAAATTCTCTCCCTTTTGCACTTGAACAGATCACGTTAGCTACGGTATTTTAATAGATCAACAAATCATGTCACATGTTAGCTTATGTCTTGGACAGATCAACACATCACGCTGTGACAAGATAGCTTATGTTTTGGACAGATGAACACATCACGCTGTGACAAGATAGCTTATGTTTTGGACAGATGAACACATCACACTGTGACAAGATAGCTTATGTTTTGGACAGATGAACACATCACACTGTGACAAGATAGCTTATGTTTTGGACAGATGAACACATCACGCTGTGACAAGATAGCTTATGTTTTGGACAGATGAACACATCACACTGTGACAAGATAGCTTATGTCTTGGACAGATGAACACATCACATTGTGACAAGATAGCTTATGTCATGGACAGATCAACACATCACGCTGTGACAAGATAGCTTATGTCATGGACAGATCAACACATCACGCTGTGACAAGATAGCTTATGTTTTGGACAGATGAACACATCACGCTGTGACAAGATAGCTTATGTTTTGGACAGATGAACACATCACACTGTGACAAGATAGCTTATGTTTTGGACAGATGAACACATCACGCTGTGACAAGATAGCTTATGTTTTGGACAGATGAACACATCACACTGTGACAAGATAGCTTATGTCTTGGACAGATGAACACATCACATTGTGACAAGATAGCTTATGTCATGGACAGATCAACACATCACGCTGTGACAAGATAGCTTATGTCATGGACAGATCAACACATCACGCTGTGACAAGATAGCTTATGTTTTGGACAGATGAACACATCACGCTGTGACAAGATAGCTTATGTTTTGGACAGATGAACACATCACACTGTGACAAGATAGCTTATGTTTTGGACAGATGAACACATCACGCTGTGACAAGATAGCTTATGTTTTGGACAGATGAACACATCACACTGTGACAAGATAGCTTATGTCATGGACAGATCAATACATCACGCTGTGACAAGATAGCTTATGTCATGGACAGATCAATACATCACGCTGTGACAAGATAGCTTATGTCATGGACAGATCAATACATCACGCTGTGACAAGATAGCTTATGTCATGGACAGATCAATACATCACGCTGTGACAAGATAGCTTATGTCATGGACAGATCAATACATCACGCTGTGACAAGATAGCTTATGTCATGGACAGATCAATACATCACGCTGTGACAAGATAGCTTATGTCATGGACAGATCAATACATCACGCTGTGACAAGATAGCTTATGTCATGGACAGATCAATACATCACGCTGTGACAAGATAGCTTATGTCATGGACAGATCAATACATCACGCTGTGACAAGATAGCTTATGTCATGGACAGATCAATACATCACGCTGTGACAAGATAGCTTATGTCATGGACAGATCAATACATCACGCTGTGACAAGATAGCTTATGTCATGGACAGATCAACACATCACATTGTGACAAGATAGCTTATGTCTTGGACAGATCAACACATCACATTGTGACAAGATAGCTTATGTCTTGGACAGATGAACACATCACGCTGTGACAAGATAGCTTATGTCATGGACAGATCAACATTTGTTATTCCATCGCCGTAGGTGGATGGATATTGTTTTTGTGTTGTCCAGCGTCCGTCTGTCTTCCATCCATTCGGAGCAATATCGTGATTATTATATGTGAAACTTGTATCCGCAAATATTGTTCCAATCCCCTTAGTAACTGCAAAGAGATATTGTCTTTGAATCTCTGAAAAGTGTCCGTCCGGTCCAATATGATGAAAATGTATGGATGGAATTTAATTGCATGTATTCTTTGTACAAATCTGTATGCCCATGCTGGCATAATGTCCAACTTAATATCGTCCAAATACCCTAAATGCCTTCAGGGTTATATTGCCCTTGCATTGCTGAAAAATGTGGGGACGGGTCATTATCATGAAATTGGATTGATGGAAGTAATTAATATATTTACTACTGGTATAGAAAAACCCCACTGCACACATAGCTGCCTGGATCCCAGCTTGAGCTGGAGAGAATGGTGCAGTTCATCCACGATATGGGACAACTCGTAGACATGCCAATGGAAAGAAGAAAATATTTTTGGTACAAATGTGTATCCGCATACTGATTTGCACCTACTAAATATCCCCAATATAATACCATAATTCCTCCAGAGTTACTGCCCTTGAATTGCTGAACGATGAATGTATTGAGTCGATATCTTGAAAATGTTTGTATGGAATTTTATTATAATTGGTACAAATGTATCACACTGCTATATATTGCAAACTATTTCTAAATCTCCTCAGTAGATTCTAAAATCCATCCTGGTTTATATCTATAAATTGTTGGATGGAATTTAATCCTATCTGGCATAAATACGTATAATTTAACTGTAATTTTCAATATAAAGTGTTCGTTTATTATAGTATCACCCCTATTGAAAGGGCCAGCCATTACTGACTTATGAGACACGTTTATTGCACATCAGTACTTCCCGAATCCGATGCTTGTATGCCAGGTTGGTAGGCAGTCGGTAACCATTATTTAACTAGCGGGCGACTTGCCTACCAATCCATCAGTTTGCACATACCAAGTGGCATTAAATATTAGTTGAAGTACTCAGATTCTGTTTAATACAAGTATTTGGAAAAATAGTATTTGAGAAAATATTATGCCATGTAAATAATAGGAAATTACATTCTGTAGAATTTTCAGCGATGCAAGGAGATTTGAATACCAACTTTTGTTAGTGTGTTTGTTTAGTAGAAATAAGTTGTGCACAGCCTCACGTATCAGATATTTCGGGCTGCATGATTTAGATTTATCTCTTAACCCTTTCAACACCACAGACCTCTAAATAGGCTTACAAAAAGTGTAGATCCAGATGAGCCGGCTCGTGACGAGCCGTCTCATCAGGATCTGCACTTTTTGCCAGTAATATGACTATTTTTAGACAAAATTACCCATTTTGATAAATGAACTGGTCCAAATGTAATCTTCTGATTCATTTATTGGTCTAACAATATCATGGACCAGTCCATGTCAGTTACTTGGTGTTGAATGGGTTAAATTTATAATAATAGATTCCCAGGATATCCCCAAAACACAACAAAAACATGATACAGCTATGCACCTTATTCCCTGCATCAATGACTCGAAAATGTGATATATATGCAAAATTGGGAAAACATTATAATTTTATGATGACATGGCGGTTTCCAATTAATAACCCAACATCTGGAAATCCCGACGGAATATCTGACTGTGAAGGTCAGGAGGCCCTCCTAAATTTAGCGTCGTTGTGTTGAAACACTTGTAGGTAAATTCATTTTAATCATATGTTTAACATAGCTTTCATCTTGAAAAGCTAGTTTTGGCCTTGAGGATCATGGTGAATAATAGATCAGAAGTTCCTGATCTGCAATCCACAGTGGCCACCAGGATTTCCTTACTGTTAGTGTTATTCTATTATTTCATTCTAAATTAACCCATTCAACACCAAGTAACTGACATGGACTGGTGCATTCAACACCAAGTAACTGACATGGACTGGTGCATGATATTATTAGACTAATAAATTAATAAGAAAATTACATTTGCACCAGTTCATTTATCAAAATGGGTAATTTTGTCTAAAAATAGTAATATTACTTACAAAAAGTTCAGATCCTGAAATGATGAGCCGTCTCATCAGGATCTACACATGTTGTAAGCCTATTTAGAGGTATGTAGTGTTGAAAGGGTTACGGGATAGTTTCACCTCTGATATGCTGTTATTTTCCTGAAAGCTATATACATGTACATGTATGTATTTTTTAAAAATTATTATCATTCATGACATGTGCAAACATACAACTGATAACAACAATCATGAATACATCTCATGTATGCAAGCAGCCAAGTGGGCCTATAAGGAACCAGAAGTGGAAGTCGTGATAATGCAGTGGATGCGCATTCGCTTCAGGTGCGAAAGGTCCGGAGTTTGATCCCCGCTAGAGCCGTTACGATTGTGCCCTTATGCAAGGCATTTAAATTCCACGTTGCCTCTTCTCTCCCTCGTGGCGATGGATTCCATCTGGAATGAGGTCTCGAGAGTGATTAATATAAGTTGAAAGAACTTGTTTCGCAATCGAGCTAAAATAATTTTGTATAAACTAAGGCACCAGAATATGAACATAATATATATGTTTATAATCTATATAGTTACAGTGTGAACACAAACAAACACTGAAGCATGAGCATCAACTGTTCACTGTTGGGGATTACAGTCCATATCACTGAATACACACAATATATATCTCTGCAGTCAATCTGTGCACCATGATGGTTTTATTATGTGAATCTTGTCAATGGATGCTCAGAACTCGTGTGTGAAACTTTGAACACTTAATCTTCATAAAACGGTTGATGATATTGACCTGAATAGGAATGTCTATTTAGTAGAATGTCTCTATTTAGTAGTAGAATGTCTCTATTTAGTAGTAGAATGTCTCTATTTAGTAGTAGAATGTCTCTATTTAGTAGTAGAATGTCTCTATTTAGTAGTAGAATGTCTCTATTTAGTAGTAGAATGTCTCTAGTTAGTAGTAAAATGTCTCTATTTAGTAGTAGAATGTCTCTATTTAGTAGTAGAAAGTCTCTATTTAGTAGTAGAATGTCTCTATTTAATAGTAGAATGTCTCTAGTTAGTAGTAGAAAGTCTCTATTTAGTAGTAAAATGTCTCTATTTAGTAGTAGAATGTCTCTATTTAGTAGTAAAATGTCTCTATTTAGTAGTAGAATGTCTCTATTTAGTAGTAGAACCTCTATATAGTTGTAGAACCTTGCATTCAATAATCCATGACTAACACCAGATTGGGCAACAAAGCTAGCATCAGTTACTACTGATCAGTAAGATCACCAAAGCTAGCTTCAGTTACTACTGTTCAGTAAGATCACCAAAGCTAGCTTCAGTTACTACTGTTCAGTAAGATCACCAAAGCTAGCTTCAGTTACTACTGTTCAGTAAGATCACCAAAGCTAGCTTCAGTTACTACTGTTCAAATCACCAAAGCTAGCTTCAGTTACTACTGTTCAGTAAGATCACCAAAGCTAGCTTCAGTTACTACTGTTCAGTAAGATCACCAAAGCTAGCTTCAGTTACTACTGATCAGTAAGATCACCAAAGCTAGCTTCAGTTACTACTGTTCAGTAAGATCACCAAAGAAATATACTTGGTTAGTTACTCGACATGCCCTTGTAAAGTTAATATTGCAGTTTGCGAAACAAAGCAATATCATTCCATATAAAACGACATACTTTTTATAGAAAATCATATAGGACTTTAACAGTTTCAAGATCAAATCTGCTTGGGCCAAAATCAGTTGCCCGTAACTCATATCAAATTGTTTACCCACAAAAACAGCAAAATTCCAGACAAAAATCACATACAAGAAACATTTCAAGAAACGTAAAATCATGTAAAACTGGTATTGCCGTTTCCTGGAAATGATGCGATTTTATAACCATATTCTGAGTCGCCATTGTAATATGTACTATAGTATATGATGTGTGTGTTTTACGTTTATTTATTGTCGCTACTGGTTGCCTCCTGAAGAGATTAGTCATTTTAGATTTTTGGAGGATAGTGCAATGATACAGACAGAGACCCATTCCAGAGTCTCCTCTGGTTCTTTTACGTGCATGGTGTAACGCACCGACACGAGACCTCGGTTTAAAGTCCCATCTGAAAGAATGTTAATTTTATTAGGGTCAGACAGGGGATCGAACCTGCGTTCCCGGGATTACCAGTCCAGCGTGTTACCACTGAACTACAGATCCGTATATGATGCTTTTGCAGTTCATTTATATGTATGAACCTAAGTTGTTGAATAAAGTTGAAAGTTGCATTTAACAGGAATGGATTGTAACATATTTAGTAATTATAATTGTCTCCAATTATTTTATATGCAAACTTGATTGTTAGCAAAATAAACATTGCAGCATGTATCTGCATAGTTACCTATCTGTCTAGTTACCTATCTGCCTAGTTACCTATCTGAAATTTAGTACTCCTTGTATATTATTTAATGTCGTTACAGTCTACATCCGTTATGTCAAAGTCGGTTATGTCGAATTATCTGGCTAGTGAGTCGGATCAGTCGGTTTCAGACATTATCATTTTACATATAACTGGCTCCGTTTATATCGTATTTTGTTAGTCAATCTTTGGTTATGTCGATGTGTTTTATTCGGTCCGACGGAATTCGACATAACAGATGCAGACTGTATATAAAATGCAGGCAACGGTCAATATGTCTGTAAGATATTGGGTGTAAGACAACATAATCATAATAATAATGATATTGTAGGGAATAAAAGGGTTTGAAAAATTGCTTTTAAATGCCTTTATCGTTCCCGAACTGTCATCGTCCCCTAACTGTCGTAATAAGAAACATATTGCAAATACAGTATTCACATGTAGGTTTGTGCCAACCTGTATATAATACCGTAGTCATATAGTTGATAATAAATTTATAATGAATAACATTTAAAGCAGAGGTTTAACATTACGAGATCGGAGTCGGCGGTCGTTATGGACTCGCTGAAGTTCCGTAATTTGTCTGATATATATCATGTGCTACGAGTACCGGTAAACATGGATTATTTCTGGTATATTGTTTTATTTGGGTAGTTGAATGTAGAACATGTGAATTATTCTGGAACTATGATAGATGTGGCCTGGCGTAAATTTAATCTGATGTTTTATGACACCCCGGGTTGCTACATGTGACTCATGTTTGTTTTAATGGCTTCCATGATTTGTTGTGTTATTTTAATGGCTTCCAAGATTTGTTGTGCTATTTTAATGGCTTCCAAGATTGTTGTGTTATTTTAATGGCTTCCAATGATGTTTTATGACACCCCGGGTTGCTACATGTGACTCATGTTTGTTTTAATGGCTTCCATGATTTGTTGTGTTATTTTAATGGCTTCCATGATTTGTTGTGTTATTTTAATGGCTTCCAAGATTTGTTGTGCTATTTTAATGGCTTCCAAGATTGTTGTGTTATTTTAATGGCTTCCAAGATTGTTGTGTTATTTTAATGGCTTCCAAGATTGTTGTGTTATTTTAATGACTTCCAAGATTGTTGTGTTATTTTAATGGCTTCCAAGATTGTTGTGTTATTTTAATGGCTTCCAAGATTGTTGTGTTATTTTAATGACTTCCAAGATTGTTGTGTTATTTTAATGGCTTCCAAGATTGTTGTGTTATTTTAATGGCTTCCAAGATTGTTGTGTTATTTTAATGGCTTCCAAGATTGTTGTGTTATTTTAATGGCTTCCAAGATTGTTGTGTTATTTTAATGACTTCCAAGATTGTTGTGTTATTTTAATGGCTTCCAAGATTGTTGTGTTATTTTAATGACTTCCAAGATTGTTGTGTTATTTTAATGACTTCCAAGATTGTTGTGTTATTTTAATGGCTTCCAAGATTGTTGTGTTATTTTAATGACTTCCAAGATTGTTGTGTTATTTTAATGGCTTCCAAGATTGTTGTGCTATTTTAATGGCTTCCAAGACGGCTTTGTTATTTTAATGGCTTCCAAGATTGTTGTGTTATTTTAATGGCTTCCAAGATTGTTGTGTTATTTTAATGACTTCCAAGATTGTTGTGTTATTTTAATGACTTCCAAGATTGTTGTGTTATTTTAATGGCTTCCAAGATTGTTGTGTTATTTTAATGGCTTCCAAGATTGTTGTGTTATTTTAATGACTTCCAAGATTGTTGTGTTATTTTAATGACTTCCAAGATTGTTGTGTTATTTTAATGGCTTCCAAGATTGTTGTGTTATTTTAATGACTTCCAATATTGTTGTGTTATTTTAATGACTTCCAAGATTGTTGTGTTATTTTAATGGCTTCCAAGATTGTTGTGTTATTTTAATGACTTCCAAGATTGTTGTGTTATTTTAATGACTTCCAATATTGTTGTGTTATTTTAATGACTTCCAAGATTGTTGTGTTATTTTAATGACTTCCAAGATTGTTGTGTTATTTTAATGGCTTCCAAGATTGTTGTGTTATTTTAATGACTTCCAAGATTGTTGTGTTATTTTAATGACTTCCAAGATTGTTGTGTTATTTTAATGACTTCCAAGATTGTTGTGTTATTTTAATGACTTCCAAGATTGTTGTGTTATTTTAATGACTTCCAAGATTGTTGTGTTATTTTAATGACTTCCAAGATTGTTGTGTTATTTTAATGACTTCCAAGATTGTTGTGTTATTTTAATGACTTCCAAGATTGTTGTGCTATTTTAATGGCTTCCAAGATTGTTGTGTTATTTTAATGACTTCCAAGATTGTTGTGTTATTTTAATGGCTTCCAAGATTGTTGTGTTATTTTAATGACTTCCAAGATTGTTGTGTTATTTTAATGGCTTCCAAGATTGTTGTGTTATTTTAATGACTTCCAAGATTGTTGTGTTATTTTAATGACTTCCAAGATTGTTGTGCTATTTTAATGGCTTCCAAGATTGTTGTGTTATTTTAATGACTTCCAAGATTGTTGTGCTATTTTAATGACTTCCAAGATTGTTGTGTTATTTTAATGACTTCCAAGATTGTTGTGTTATTTTAATGGCTTCCAAGATTGTTGTGTTATTTTAATGGCTTCCAAGACGGCTTTGTTATTTTAATGGCTTCCAAGATTGTTGTGTTATTTTAATGGCTTCCAAGATTGTTGTGTTATTTTAATGACTTCCAAGATTGTTGTGTTATTTTAATGGCTTCCAAGATTGTTGTGTTATTTTAATGACTTCCAAGATTGTTGTGTTATTTTAATGGCTTCCAAGATTGTTGTGTTATTTTAATGGCTTCCAAGATTGTTGTGCTATTTTAATGGCTTCCAAGATGGCTTTGTTATTTTAATGGCTTCCAAGACGGCTGTTATTTCAGTTAATTGGAACTTGCTTTCAAGCATGTTTTGAAGGTTATATGACCAATATCTGATATTTGTGAACATTATAAATGTATTTGTTCAAGACCAACAATGGACCAACAGTCTTTAAAGCCTTCGTCATTATGCCATTTGCACTTAGTTCCATTTAGCTACAATAAAGGACACACATTTACAAAATTATGTAAAACAAATAGGTAATAACCACTTAGTTTACACTGGTTTCCAAAAGTCTGTGGCACATATGTGATTCTGTATGACCTCTTTATTCTGTCCATAAATCCGCATATCACATAATTTGTCCAGATACGACCATTAGGCACGGCTGTCCAAATGTCTATTGTCACATTTTACAAGGTCCAATATTGCTGTACATACATTATCCCATGTGGATTTCAGTATATATTCACCATTCTCAAAGGACCACAGCATTCTAACGTTCTTCCTGTACAGCTCCTTCATTGTCGGCATCATCATTTCTTCATCTACATGTTCTTTGAACATAAGCACGATCGGTTTTCTCGTGATATAAGCTTGGTTCAACTCGTTGTGGCAGAATTTACTCTCACAGAAAGAATTTGAAACCACAACAAGTACAACAGATGACATTTCCATACATCTGGTAGTTTCGCTACTAATGTCGAAGCCAACACGTAATTGTTCGTCTCCGGTACAGACAAGCTCTCGTTCTATGCCTGTCATAAGTTGCAGATTCTCGCCAAGTTTATTAAGAACAAAGTTTGAAACGAAATCCTCGTCGGCGCTACTGTATGCCAGGTAAGCCACAAATTCATATTGACCTTCACCTTCCCGTAGTCGATTGACAACATTTGTTCTGTTCTGTATCCGTTGTGTATGCTTCTTTCTTCTATAATGCAACGCTAGCCCAATTACAAGTAGTAGAGCAACAATACCAGCTGTAATGCTTGTAGAAAGGATTACTGTTCTTCTGGTGCATATCTTCTGTACAATACCTAGTGCTCTGCTCATCTTCTCTGTCTTTCCCTTCACATCAATGCATGTTTGTGTCGCTATATCTGTAACGTTACTCGATGTAAACCAGTTCAGAAATGCTTTCGCCTTGCATTCAGAACACGACAAAGGATTTGATTTGAAAATCACTTGGCACATGTTTTGTTTTGGAATAGAATTCAGGTTATTCATGGACATTGAACTGAGAATTCTTATATTATTTTGACTTAAGTCGAGTGTTTGGAGATTTTCAAGGTCACTTAAGGTGACGGTAACTTGAGTGAGTTTATTACTAGATAGATCTATGACCTCAACATTTTTGCACTTTGCAAATAACGGCATGGGAATATTTTGTAAATCATTTGCAGCCAAACTAATATATGTCAGATTTACAAGATCAGAAAACATACTGCCAAACAATTCACTAGCCTCAGCGACCATTGTATGCAGTTGGTTTTTGGACAGGTCTATGCTTCGTAAATTCGGCATGCAGTGTAACATGCTAGGATGAAGATATTCCATGCCATTATTGGAAATATCAAAAAGTTCAAATGAAGAAAAAGTAAAGTTACTGCAAATGGTTTTGACGTTTAAGCGTTTCAGATTGTTCTGCTTTAAAATAAGGTGCTTTGTATACCAAGGTAGATCCGTGTCAAAAATAATGGTACAGTTTTCTAACCAGATAGATGTGAATATCGGGACAATACCAGTTAGATTCACTGTTTCTGATGTTAAGATCAGTCTAATCGAATTATGCTCATCAATAAATGAATAATTTAAGTTTGAGAAAAGGATTTTTCCAGGTAGAAGGGGAAATGACTTCTTTGGAAAAGTTGCATAACTGAAATCTGCCATTTTGATGTGTTGTAAATCAGATTGAGTTGGTTTTGAAATATCTTCAAAAGTAGAATAAGACCCGTTCAAAACCTCCAAGTATGTTAGTCTTCGTGCAATAGCATCAATATCTAGCATCGATATCTGAGAATTGCTTATGTCAATGTGCGATAATTTTCTTGGCAGGAGAATATCTATGAAGGCGTCATTAAATGCATAGGAACCTTCCTTCAAATTCCAATTAGAAAGAATGAGATTCTGCATGCTCGGAACTTTGTTAGAACCATTTAAAGCCTTTACTAGAACACTGTATCGCAATCTGAGGGTGCTACTCAAATCTAGTGTAGTCACATTATCTAGTCTAACAAATGTGTCTGGAAATAAGCGTAACCAGTTGACATGTATTCTGAGATCCCGTAACTTTATTAACCCCGCAAAACTGTTATTTTCGAAATCCAAATGAGCCATCAGAGGTTTATACCGACCACCGAATTCCAGGTACTCCACATATTTCCACTCCACCGACGAAAAATTGTCACGAGATATTACCTCTATTGCATCATTTTCAAAGTCCTCAATAATCACTCTAGAAACGTTGTAGTTCATCTCTGTTGGAATATAGTTACATTTCACAGTGTCTGCATCTTCTCTTGTGCAGGATTGTTTGGAAACATTTATTATTCCCAAACACTGGTAGTATGGCAGAATCAATATGTAAACTAACATGCAAAGTGAATACATCTTCATCACATTAACGTTAATAGTAAGTAGATCAGCTACTTTCATCTTATTTAAACCGTATTTCCTCAAATATCCAATCAGTTTGTTTCCTTAAAAATCAACTGTTTTTACACTTTATACCGCACTTCTTCAATATGTTGTAGTGTTAGCGATAAATGTATATAAGCATTTTGTGAAAGTTTACTTGCAAATCTTCCTTTTAAACCTTCTGTTATAATTTGGACAGGTAGTAATATGAATTTAAATATAAAACATCGTTTAAACTGCTGAACGATTTCTTCATCCACTATTTATACTAAAAGTAAAAAAATTTAATGTATAAAAGATTTTGTGTGAAATTATTGCAACCAGGAAGACACAAATACAATTCTTTACATAGTATCTGATTTGTACTTTAATGTATATATTTATAACGCCCTTTACAAAATTGACAGGGGATTTATAATGTTGAAACTTCCTTCATGTGACAATAGTGGTTGGCTAGGCGGGTAAGCAGGAAGTTTACTGCCATTGGGCTGTGATCTAGTTGTTTTTAACAGTAATGTAATTGAATAGGAGAGAAATATCTATATCTTATATTTTATATATACCTTGGTTTAACCCATTCAACCCATAACTGACATGGGCTGGTGCATGATATTTTTAGACCAATAAATGAATAAGAAAATTACCTTTGGACCAGTTCATTTATCAAAATGGGTAATTTTTATCTAAAAATAGTAATAATTATTACTGGCAAAAAGGATCTACACTTTTTCTAAGTCTATTTAGAGGCCTGTAGTGATGAAAGGGTTAAACATTATTTATTTCAGTATTTGTACATGTAATCAAGAAATGAACATTTTACATATAATTTAACAGCAGTAGACTGAAAGGGATTATACTACCTTCACAATGTCACCCTGTATGATTGATGACATCCCCCGTCACTATATTAGCTAGTTTCACAATACAGGCTATAAACTCTGCTCAAGAAGTTGGGAAATTGATACCGGCACAAAACAATTAGGAAGAATATTTTCTTTTATGCTTTCCAATCAATGAACGATTCGAGTTTTCTCAGTGAAAGAAATGGAGGAAATTTGTGTTTATTAGACCAAGTGTAAGATAGGAATTTATTGTTCGGTAGCATTACTATTTGATTTTATTCTAATATTACATACTTCTATACCAATACTACATACTTCTATACCAATACTACATACTTCTATACCAATACTATATACTTCTATACCAATACTATATACTTCTATACCAATACTACATACTTCTATCCCAATACTATATACTTCTATACCAATACTACATACTTCTATCCCAATACTATATACTTCTATACCAATACTACATACTTCTATCCCAATACTACATACTTCTATACCAATACTACATACTTCTATGCCAATACTACATACGTCTATCCCAATACTACATACTTCTATCCCAATACTATATACTTCTATACCAATACTACATACTTCTATGCCAATACTACATACTTCTATCCCAATACTACATACTTCTATCCCAATACTACATACTTCTATCCCAATACTACATACTTCTATCCCAATACTATATACTTCTATCCCAATACTATATACTTCTATGCCACTAATATATACTTCTATCCCAATACTACATACTGCTATACCACTACTATATACTTCTATACCAATACTATATACTTCTATACCAATACTATTTACTTCTATCCCAATACTACATACTTCTATACCAATACTATGTACTTCTATACCAATACTATGTACTTCTATACCAATACTACATACTTCTATCCCAATACTACATACTTCTATCCCAATACTACATACTTCTATACCAATACTATGTACTTCTATACCAATACTATATACTTCTATACCAATACTACATACTTCTATACCAATACTACATACTTCTATACCAATACTATATACTTCTATACCAATACTACATACTTCTATACCAATACTATATACTTCTATACCAATACTACATACTTCTATACCACTAATATATACTTCTATACCAATACTATATACTTCTATACCAATACTACATACTTATATACCACTACTACATACATCTATACCACTACTACATACTTCTATACCACTATTACATACTTCTATACCAATACTACATACTTCTATACCACTAATATATACTTATATACTATATACTTCTATACCACTACTACATACTGCTATGCAAATGCTACATATTTCTATACCAATAATACATACTTCTATGCCAATACTACACACTTCTATGCCACTAATATATACTTCTATACCAATAATACATACTTCTATGCCAATACTACATACTTCTATGCCACTAATATATACTTCTATACCAATACTACATACTTCTATGCCACTAATATATACTTCTATACCAATACTACATACTTCTATGCCACTACTACATACTTCTATACCAATACTACATACTTCTTTGCCAATACTACATACTTATATACCAATACTACATACTTCTATACCAATACTATATACTTCTATACCAATACTACATACTTCTATACCACTAATATATACTTCTATACCAATACTATATACTTCTATACCAATACTACATACTTATATACCACTACTACATACATCTATACCACTACTACATAATTCTATACCACTATTACATACTTCTATACCAATACTACATACTTCTATACCACTAATATATACTTAGATACTATATACTTCTATACCACTACTACATACTGCTATGCAAATGCTACATATTTCTATACCAATAATACATACTTCTATGCCAATACTACATACTTCTATGCCACTAATATATACTTCTATACCAATACTACATACTTCTATGCCACTAATATATACTTCTATACCAATACTACATACTTCTATGCCAATACTATTTACTTCTATCCCAATACTACATACTTCTATACCAATACTATGTACTTCTATACCAATACTATGTACTTCTATACCAATACTACATACTTCTATCCCAATACTACATACTTCTATCCCAATACTACATACTTCTATACCAATAATATGTACTTCTATACCAATACTATATACTTCTATACCAATACTACATACTTCTATACCAATACTACATACTTCTATACCAATACTATATACTTCTATACCAATACTACATACTTCTATACCAATACTATATACTTCTATACCAATACTACATACTTCTATACCACTAATATATACTTCTATACCAATACTATATACTTCTATACCAATACTACATACTTATATACCACTACTACATACATCTATACCACTACTGCATACTTCTATACCACTATTACATACTTCTATACCAATACTACATACTTCTATACCACTAATATATACTTATATACTATATACTTCTATACCACTACTACATACTGCTATGCAAATGCTACATATTTCTATACCAATAATACATACTTCTATGCCAATACTACACACATCTATGCCACTAATATATACTTCTATACCAATAATACATACTTCTATGCCAATACTACATACTTCTATGCCACTAATATATACTTCTATACCAATACTACATACTTCTATGCCACTAATATATACTTCTATACCAATACTACATACTTCTATGCCACTACTACATACTTCTATACCAATACTACATACTTCTTTGCCAATACTACATACTTATATACCAATACTACATACTTCTATACCAATACTATATACCAATACTACATACTTCTATACCACTAATATATACTTCTATACCAATACTATATACTTCTATACCAATACTACATACTTATATACCACTACTACATACATCTATACCACTACTACATAATTCTATACCACTATTACATACTTCTATACCAATACTACATACTTCTATACCACTAATATATACTTAGATACTATATACTTCTATACCACTACTACATACTGCTATGCAAATGCTACATATTTCTATACCAATAATACATACTTCTATGCCAATACTACATACTTCTATGCCACTAATATATACTTCTATACCAATACTACATACTTCTATGCCACTAATATATACTTCTATACCAATACTACATACTTCTATGCCACTACTACATACTTCTATACCAATACTACATACTTCTTTGCCAATACTACATACTTATATACCACTACTACATACTTCTATACCAATACTATATACTTCTATACCAATACTACATACTTCTATACCAATACTACATACTTATATACCAATACTACATACTTCTATACTAATACTATATACTTCTATACCAATACTATATACTTCTATACCAATACTACATACTTCTATACCAATACTACATACTTCTATGCCAATACTACATACTTCTATGCCAATACTACATACTGCTATACCACTACTATATACTTCTATACCACTACTATATACTTCTATACCAATACTATATACTTCTATACCAATACTACATACTTCTATACCACTAATATATACTTCTATACCAATACTATATACTTCTATACCAATACTACATACTTATATACCACTACTACATACATCTATACCACTACTACATACTTCTATACCACTATTACATACTTCTATACCAATACTACATACTTCTATACCACTAATATATACTTATATACTATATACTTCTATACCACTACTACATACTGCTATGCAAATGCTACATATTTCTATACCAATAATACATACTTCTATGCCAATACTACACACTTCTATGCCACTAATATATACTTCTATACCAATAATACATACTTCTATGCCAATACTACATACTTCTATGCCACTAATATATACTTCTATACCAATACTACATACTTCTATGCCACTAATATATACTTCTATACCAATACTACATACTTCTATGCCACTACTACATACTTCTATACCAATACTACATACTTCTTTGCCAATACTACATACTTATATACCAATACTACATACTTCTATACCAATACTATATACTTCTATACCAATACTACATACTTCTATACCACTAATATATACTTCTATACCAATACTATATACTTCTATACCAATACTACATACTTATATACCACTACTACATACATCTATACCACTACTACATAATTCTATACCACTATTACATACTTCTATACCAATACTACATACTTCTATACCACTAATATATACTTAGATACTATATACTTCTATACCACTACTACATACTGCTATGCAAATACTACATATTTCTATACCAATAATACATACTTCTATGCCAATACTACATACTTCTATGCCACTAATATATACTTCTATACCAATACTACATACTTCTATGCCACTAATATATACTTCTATACCAATACTACATACTTCTATGCCACTACTACATACTTCTATACCAATACTACATACTTCTTTGCCAATACTACATACTTATATACCACTACTACATACTTCTATACCAATACTATATACTTCTATACCAATACTACATACTTCTATACCAATACTACATACTTATATACCAATACTACATACTTCTATACTAATACTATATACTTCTATACCAATACTATATACTTCTATACCAATACTACATACTTCTATACCAATACTACATACTTCTATGCCAATACTACATACTTCTATGCCAATACTACATACTGCTATACCACTACTATATACTTCTATACCACTACTATATACTTCTATACCAATACTATATACTTCTATTCCAATACTATATACTTCTATGCCAATACTACATACTGCTATGCCAATACTACATACTGCTATACCACTACTATATACTTCTATACCACTACTATATACTTCTATACCAATACTATATACTTCTATACCAATACTATATACTTCTATGCCAATACTACATACTTCTATGCCAATACTACATACTGCTATACCACTACTATATACTTCTATACCACTACTATATACTTCTATACCAATACTATATACCTCTATACCAATACTACATACTTCTATGCCAATACTACATACTGCTATACCACTACTATATACTTCTATACCACTACTATATACTTATATACCAATACTACATACTTCTATGCCAATACTACATACTGCTATACCACTACTATATACTTCTATACCACTACTATATACTTCTATACCAATACTATATACTTCTATGCCAATACTATATACTTCTATACCAATACTATATACTTCTATGCCACTACTACATACTTCTATACCAATACTATATACTTCTATGCCAATACTACATACTTATATGCCAATACTACATACTTCTATACCAATACTACATACTTCTATACCAATACTACATACTTCTATACCAATACTACATACTTCTATACCAATACTACATACTTCTATGCCAATACTACATACTTCTATGCCACTACTATATACTTCTATACCAATACTACATACTTCTATACCAATACTACATACTTCTATGCCAATACTACATACTTCTATGCCACTACTACATACTTCTATACCAATACTATATACTTCTATACCACTACTACATACTTCAATACCAATACTTCTATACCACTACTACATACTTCTATGCCAATACTATATACTTATATGCCAATACTACATACTTCTATGCCACTACTACATACTTCTATACCAATACTTCTATACTAATACTACATACTTCTTTGCCAATACTTCTATACCAATACTACATACTTCTATACCAATACTACATACTTCTTTGCCAATACTACATACTTCTATGCCAATTCTATATACTTCTATACCACTACTACATACTTCTATACAACTACTACATACTTCAATACCACTACTACATACTTCTATGCCACTATTACATACTGCTATGCCACTACTACATACTTCTATGCCACTAATATATACTTCTATGCCAATACTACATAATGCTATGCCACTACTACATACTTCTATGCCACTAATATATACTTCTATACCAATACTACATACTTCTATGCCACTACTACATACTTCTATGCCACTACTACATACTTCTATACCAATACTTCTATACCACTACTATATACTTCTATACCAATACTACATACTTCTATACCAATACTACAACACACTTCTATACCAATGCTACATATTTCTATGCCAATAATACATACTTCTATGCCAATACTACATACTTCTATCCCACTAATATATACTTCTATACCAATACTACATACTTCTATGCCACTACTACATACTTCTATTCCAATACTACATACTTCTTTGCCAATACTACATACTTATATACCACTACTACGTACTTCTATACCAATACTATATACTTATATACCACTACTACATACTTCTATACCAATACTATATACTTCTATACCAATACTATATACTTCTATACCACTACTACATACTTCAATAACACTACTACATACTTCTATGCCACTAATATATACTTCTATACCAATACTACATACTTCTATGCCAATACTATATACTTCTATACCAATACTATGTACTTCTATACCAATACTATATACTTCTATACCAATACTACATACTTCTATACCAATACTACATACTTCTATGCCACTAATATATACTTCTATACCAATACTACATACTTCTATGCCACTACTACATACTTCTATACCAATACTACATACTTCTTTGCCAATACTACATACTTATATACCACTACTACATACTTCTATACCAATACTATATACTTATATACCACTACTACATACTTCTATACCAATACTATATACTTCTATACCAATACTATATACTTCTATATCACTACTACATACTTCAATACCACTACTACATACTTCTATGCCACTACTACATACTTCTATACCAATACTACATACTTCTTTGCCAATACTACATACTTATATACCACTACTACATACTTCTATACCAATACTATATACTTATATACCACTACTACATACTTCTATACCAATACTATATACTTCTATACCAATACTATATACTTCTATATCACTACTACATACTTCAATACCACTACTACATACTTCTATGCCACTAATATATACTTCTATACCAATACTACATACTTCTATGCCAATACTACATACTTCTATGCCAATACTATATACTTCTATACCAATACTATGTACTTCTATACCAATACTATATACTTCTATACCAATACTACATACTTCTATACCAATACTACATACTTATATACCAATACTATATACTTCTATACCAATACTACATACTTCTATACCAATACTACATACTTCTATGCCAATACTACATACTTCTATACCACTACTACATACTTCTATACTAATACTACATACTTCTATACCAATACTACATACTTCTATACCAATACTACATACTTCTATACCAATACTATATACTTCTATACCAATACTATATACTTCTATACCACTACTATATATTCTGATTGGTCGCAGCATGACAGCCTGCTTTACACACATATATTGTTTGTGTTCGTGCTTTTTGTTGTTGAATATCAGCTGTTTAAAGCAATACAATGCTATAATACGCACTACCGGAATATAGGGATTAAACATATTGTGTCGATTGTGTGCGTGAAGTTGAACGATTATCAGGGACTATTTGCTACGGTGTACAGATGCACCTTACTGATTTCCTCGAGACTTGATAAGGCTCAGTATACTGATAAGTAAAGTATACTGATGAACAGAAAAGTTTGTTTCAAATTTATGGTTGTTGTTACTTCAATAATGTGATAAAAAGGGAGCTTGAACTCGTGGTGATTTCATACCATAATTATGAAACTGGTTTTGGAATTTTTGCTATTAAGTTCATTAAAGGGCTTGCTTAAGTTTCATTAAATATGGTATGAAATGACCACTTCTGGTCGTATATTATAATGCATCTATAAACATATTTGTTGGAGCAAACATGATTAGCTAAAGATGTATATGGTAGACCAGGCACACCGGGCACACTAGTAGAGTTGATGTCATTATGCACAAAGTACTTCATTTCATTTGAGTGAAATATACTTTCACCGATCCTACTAATACAAACCTAAACACACAGATACTGTATGCATTATAACAGTGATAACAAACCTAAACACACAGATACTGTATGCATTATAACATTGATGCCAAACCTAAACACACAGATACTGTATGCATTATAACATTGATGCCAAACCTAAACACACAGATACTGTATGCATTATAACATTGATGTCAAACCTAAACACACAGATACTGTATGCATTATAACATTGATGCCAAACCTAAACACACAGATACTGTATGCATTATAACATTGATGTCAAACCTAAACACACAGATACTGTATGCATTATAACATTGATGCCAAACCTAAACACACAGATACTGTATGCATTATAACAT
Source organism: Archivesica marissinica (assembly GCA_014843695.1). Lineage (NCBI taxonomy): Eukaryota > Metazoa > Mollusca > Bivalvia > Venerida > Vesicomyidae > Archivesica > Archivesica marissinica. Next base: position 9,797,408 of record CM026395.1, read on the forward strand.
TGATGTCAAACCTAAACACACAGATACTGTATGCATTATAACATTGATGCCAAACCTAAACACACAGATACTGTATGCATTATAACATTGATGTCAAACCTAAACACACAGATACTGTATGCATTATAACATTGATGCCAAACCTAAACACACAGATACTGTATGCATTATAACATTGATGTCAAACCTAAACACACAGATACTGTATGCATTATAACATTGATGCCAAACCTAAACACACAAATACTGTATGCATTATAACATTGATGCCAAACCTAAACACACAGATACTGTATGCATTATAACATTGATGCCAAACCTAAACACACAGATACTCTATGCATTATAACAGTGATAACAAACCTAAACACACAGATACTGTATGCATTATAACAGTGATAACAAACCTAAACACACAGATACTGTATGCATTATAACATTGATGCCAAACCTAAACACACAGATACTGTATGCATTATAACAGTGATAACAAACCTAAACACACAGATACTGTATGCATTATAACAGTGATAACAAACCTAAACACACAGATACTGTACGCATTATAACAGTGATAACAAACCTAAACACACAGATACTGTATGCATTATAACAATGATGTCAAACCTTAAAACACACAGATACTGTACGCATTATAACATTGATGTTAAACCTAAACACACAGATACTGTATGCATTATAACATAGATGCCAAACCTAAACACACAGATACTGTATGCATTATAACAGTGATGCCAAACCTAAACACACAGATACTGTATGCATTATAACATAGATGCCAAACCTAAACACACAGATACTGTATGCATTATAACATAGATGCCAAACCTAAACACACAGATACTGTATGCATTATAACATTGATGCCAAACCTAAACACACAGATACTGTACACTTTATAACATTGATGTTAAACCTAAGCACACAGATACTGTATGCATTATAACATTGATGTTAAACCTAAACACACAAATACTGTATGCATTATAACAGTGATGCCAAACCTAAACAGACAGATACTGTATGCATTATAACATTGATGTTAAACCTAAACACACAGATACTGTATGCATTATAACATTGATGCCAAACCTAAACACACAGATACTGTATGCATTATAACATTGATGTCAAACCTAAACACATAGATACTGTATGCATTATAACATTGATGCCAAACCTAAACACACAGATACTGTATGCATATAACAGTGATGCCAAACCTAAACACACAGATACTGTATGCATTATAACATAGATGCCAAACCTAAACACACAGATACTGTATGCATTATAACAGTGATGCCAAACCTAAACACACAGATACTGTATGCATTATAACATAGATGCCAAACCTAAACACACAGATACTGTATGCATTATAACATTGATGCCAAACCTAAACACACAGATACTGTATGCATTATAACATTGATGTCAAACCTAAACACATAGATACTGTATGCATTATAACATTGATGCCAAACCTAAACACACAGATACTGTATGCATTATAACATTGATGCCAAACCTAAACACACAGATACTGTATGCATTATAACATTGATGTCAAACCTAAACACATAGATACTGTATGCATTATAACATTGATGCCAAACCTAAACACACAGATACTGTATGCATTATAACATTGATGCCAAACCTAAACACACAGATACTGTATGCATTATAACATTGATGTCAAACCTAAACACATAGATACTGTATGCATTATAACATTGATGCCAAACCTAAACACACAGATACTGTATGCATTATAACATTGATGCCAAACCTAAACACACAGATACTGTATGCATTATAACATTGATGTCAAACCTAAACACATAGATACTGTATGCATTATAACATTGATGCCAAACCTAAACACACAGATACTGTATGCATATAACAGTGATGCCAAACCTAAACACACAGATACTGTATGCATTATAACATTGATGCCAAACCTAAACAGACAGAGGGTAACAGTGAAAATGTTTTTTGTAGATTTGCTTTTTTTTTATTGTTTGTAAACACAGTGTTGAATACAAGCAACTTTACGACTATTGCAGGAGTCGAGGGATTTTTAGCAAAACTTTGAAGGTTATTTTTGTAAATACAAACTTGTACTATCTCCAAAGGGAGACCGCAGTTCATTACAGACAGGAGAGGATATTTGTGGTTTTCTGAGTCATTTAATTGAATTGTAATTTATCTCATCGAGTGAGTGTCCCTGGTTCCTTGCTTCATCTGAAGTGTATTGTCAGGACTTGAAATGTTATTTGTAACAGTAAGCACATTTTCAAATCTCACAAACAGCTTGCAATCTCACACTTCATAATTATACTGTTACTTCTCTGTTAACCGACCGTAATGATGACGGCCAATGAAATACCTGGATTTTCTCACTTTTCATCTCATTTCATCTGGGGAAACCCCCCCCCCCCACAATTTCAGGATCAAAGTAGGGAGGGTCGTCTTAATAAGTGAGTATGGATGGTACATCAAATTTATGATATATCTAACCATTTTGCTTGCAGGATGTGAAATTTATGATTTTGCTTATAGGACGTACAATTTATGATTTTGCTTATAGGACGTATAATTTATGATTTTGCTTATAGGACGCATAATTTATGAATTTGCTTATAGGATGTACAATTTATGATTTTGCTTATATGACGTATAATTTATGATTTTGGCCTAAAAGGCATAGCATTCATGATAAATGTAACGGTTTTTTTTGCAGGATGTAGAATTCACAGTAAGAAATGTGCAGGTGCGTGGAGGATATGTTCTCCACATTGGAGTTATCGAGGGAACATTGAGAGTGGGAGACACTGTCAAACAATCCATAGATGAAGTAAGTCATAGATGCATGGTTACTGGTTTAACAATCAAGCAATCCATAGACCTGTAAGGAAGTGTGAGATGAATGTTTATTGGTTTAAACAAGTCAAACAATCCATAGACCTGCAAGGAAGTGTGAGATGCATGGTTACTGGTTTAAACAAGTCAAGCAATCCATAGACCTGTAAGTAAGTGTGAGATGCATGGTTACTGGTTTAAACAAGTCAAACAATCCATAGACCTGTACGTAAGTGTGAGATGCATGTATATTGGTTTAAACAAGTCAAACAATCCATAGACCTGTAAGGAAGTGTGAGATGCATGGTTACTGGTTTAAACAAGTCAAACAATCCATAGACCTGTAAGGATGTGTGAGATGCATGGTTACTGGTTTAAACAAGTCAAACAATCCATGGACCTGTAAGTAAGTGTGAGATGCATGGTTATTGGTTTAAACAAGTCAAACAATCCATTGACATGTAAGGAAGTGTGAGATGCATGGTTACTGGTTTAAACAAGTCAAACAATCCATAGACCTGTAAGTAAGTGTGAGATGCATGGTTACTGGTTTAAACAAGTCAAACAATCCATAGACCTGTAAGGAAGTGTGAGATGCATGTATATTGGTTTAAACAAGTCAAACAATCCATAGACATGTAAGGACGTGTGAGATGGCATGGTTACATATTTAAACAAGTCAAACAATCCATAGACCTGTAAGTAAGTGTGCGATGGCATGGTTACATATTTAAACAAGTCAAACAATCCATAGACATGTAAGGAAGTGTGAGATGCATGGTTACATATTTAAACAAGTCAAACAATCCATAGACCTGCAAGGAAGTGTGAGATGCATGGTTACTGGTTTAAACAAGTCAAACAATCCATAGACCTGTAAGTAAGTGTGAGATGCATGGTTACTGGTTTAAACAAGTCAAACAATCCATAGACCTGTACGTAAGTGTGAGATGCATGTATATTGGTTTAAACAAGTCAAACAATCCATAGACCTGTAAGGAAGTGTGAGATGCATGGTTACTGGTTTAAACAAGTCAAACAATCCATAGACCTGTAAGGATGTGTGAGATGCATGGTTACTGGTTTAAACAAGTCAAACAATCCATAGACCTGTAAGTAAGTGTGAGATGCATGGTTATTGGTTTAAACAAGTCAAACAATCCATAGACCTGTAAGTAAGTGTGAGATGTATGTTTATTGGTTTAAACAAGTCAAACAATCCATGGACCTGTAAGTAAGTGTGAGATGCATGGTTATTGGTTTAAACAAGTCAAACAATCCATTGACATGTAAGGAAGTGTGAGATGCATGGTTACTGGTTTAAACAAGTCAAACAATCCATAGACCTGTAAGTAAGTGTGAGATGCATGGTTACTGGTTTAAACAGGTCAAACAATCCATAGACCTGTAAGGAAGTGTGAGATGCATGGTTACTGGTTTAAACAATATCTACAATGCTGTATACACATATCTCACATGTGCTCAGCCATCAGTTCTCACATGCGCTCAGCCATCAGTTCTCACATGCGCTCAGCCATCAGTTCTCACATGCGCTCAGCCATCAGTTCTGACATGCGCTCAGCCATCAGTTCTCACATGCGCTCAGCCATCAGTTCTCACATGCGCTCAGCTATCAGTTCTCACATGCGCTCAGCTATCAGTTCTCACATACGCTTAGCCATCATTTCTCACATGTGCTCAGCCATCAGTTCTCACATGCGCTCAGCCATCAGTTCTCACATGCGCTCAGCTATCAGTTCTCACATGCGCTCAGCTATCAGTTCTCACATACGCTTAGCCATCAGATCTCACATGCACTCAGCCATCAGTTCTACCTACGCTCAGCCATCAGTTCTTACATACGCTCAGCCATCAGTTCTACATACGCTCAGCCATCAGTTCTCACATGCGCTTAGCCATCAGTTCTCACATGCGCTTAGCCATCAGTTCTCACATGCGCTTAGCCATCAGTTCTCACATGCACTCAGCCATCAGTTCTCACATGCGCTCAGCCATCAGTTCTCACATGCACTCAGCCATCAGTTCTCACATGCGCTTAGCCATCAGTTCTCACATGTGCTCAGCCATCAGTTCTACCTACGCTCAGCCATCAGTTCTCACATACGCTCAGCCATCAGTTCTCACATGCGCTTAGCCATCAGTTCTCACATGCACTCAGCCATCAGTTCTCACATGCGCTCAGCCATCAGTTCTCACATGCACTCAGCCATCAGTTCTCACATGCGCTTAGCCATCAGTTCTCACATGCGCTTAGCCATCAGTTCTCACATGTGCTCAGCCATCAGTTCTACCCACGCTCAGCCATCAGTTCTCACATACGCTCAGCCATCAGTTCTCACATGCGCTTAGCCATCAGTTCTCACATGCGCTTAGCCATCAGTTCTCACATGCGCTCAGCCATCAGTTCTCACATACGCTCAGCCATCAGTTCTCACATGCGCTCAGCCATCAGTTCTCACATGCGCTCAGCCATCAGTTCTCACATGTGCTCAGCCATCAGTTCTCACATGCGCTCAGCCATCAGTTCTCACATGCGCTTAGCCATCAGTTCTCACATGCACTCAGCCATCAGTTCTCACATTGACTTAGCCATCAGTTCTCACATGCACTCAGCCATCAGTTCTCACATGCGCTTAGCCATCAGTTCTCACATGCACTTAGCCATCAGTTCTCACATGCGCTCAGCCATCAGTTCTCACATGCGCTCAGCCATCAGTTCTCACATACGCTCAGCCATCAGTTCTCACATGCACTTAGCCATCAGTTCTCACATGCACTCAGCCATCAGTTCTCACATGCACTTAGCCATCAGTTCTACATACGCTCAGCCATCAGTTCTCACATGCGCTCAGCCATCAGTTCTCACATGTGCTACATTTATGACAGGCTCGGAGATGTTCAGTCATGAGGAACCATACAGGGACGCATGTGTTGAACTTTGCTCTCAGAAGTGTACTGAAGGAAGCAGACCAACGGGGTTCTCTTGTCGCCCCAGATCGACTCAGATTTGATTTCTCCGCAAAGGTAAGCTAGTCTTTAGCAAAACAAATGTCCTGCCAAATATCACCATTCATTGCCTAATGAAAACGCATAAAGTGAGAAGGAATGTGTTTATTTCTGTGAATGACAGAAGTTTATTTTGTACACTGAAAATAAGCTTGTCATCATTCATTCACTCGCCATTTTCAGCCAATAAAATATCATTTGTAATGGACATCATTGATTATGTATGTGCGTGCTGGACCTAGACATGTTTTCCTGGCAGGCTTAGCCAACCTAAGTGGTTGACCAGTACTAAACAATGTGTGTGAGGTGCATTGACACTACATACGTGGCTTGACCGAGTATCGAACCCGGGACCGTTGTTCGATTCAAAATCCGACGCTTTGCCACTGGACCACGGATGCCACACTGTTCTTTATTTATTGGCAAATTTGTGCAAGACACTGTGGATTCCAGGTAAATGACCTCATAAGAAGATGTCCAATTAGCGCAGTGGTTAGCACGCTCGCTTCTCACCAATGCAACCTGGGTTCGATCCTCGGACCGAGAAATGTGAGATGGTATGATGGTCGCCAGATCGTACAGGTGGGTTTTCTCTGGGTACTCCGGTTTCCTCCCACACGAGTGACCACATTTACGCTTTCATCCGCGCCAAAGAGAGTGATTAATATAAGTTGTTAAAATGTGCTTCGCAAATAAAGTTTAAAAAAAGAAGATGTACAGTGTTACCGGGGAGTCCAACTGTGAATTTGGATACGATAAATAGTTACATTACTTTAGTTACATTACCCGAGCAATGAATGAAAGGAAGTATTCTAACTTGAGGGTGAAATATCTATTTCATAGGGAGCTTTGACGGTGAAGGAGGTGAAAAAAGCAGAGGACATCGTCAACGAAGTTGTCTGTAAAAATCCACCCGTCTATGCTAAAGTCTCTCCACTGGTGGACGCCAAGGCTATACAAGGACTGAGAGCCATATTTGATGAGGTAAGTGATTCATTCAGTTTAAGCTTCCATTTATTTGGAAACACTACGATCCTTCATATTACATACTATACATAGTAATGGAAACAGGATCTTCCACAAATAAGGAACATAATACAGGACCTGCACTCGAGATCGCATGCGAAAATTGGCTACTAAACAATTCAGGTGGCAAAAATAGAGAAAGTTGAGTATAAGATTTCATGTACCGGTATACAAACAGTGAATGCCGTATATCAGCTGTGACATTGATATACACCCTTGTCTATTGGTTATTCAGTCCGCCTCCGTGGTCGAGTGGTTAAGGTCGCTGACTTGTATACCACTGTAACCTATCATCACTGATGGTCACGGGTTCGAGCCCCGCTCAGGCCGTGTCTCATTTATATGAAAAAGTTGGCAGTTTCTTACGGAGGTTGGTGCACCCAAGTACTGGTTAACCGCTGGAGCCTGCCCAGGAAAGGTGTTGTTAGGTAAACTGCCTGCCGGCGATATAGCCCAAAATGGTGCTGATGCAGGCGTAAAACCCGAATCATAACATAACATAACTATTGGTTATTCATGCCTAATTGAATGTCGTATATCAGCTGTGACATTGATACACACCCTTGTATATTGGTTATTCATGCCTAATTGAATGTCGTATATCAGCTGTGACATTGATACACAACTCCCACAAGGCTACATACATTGTATTGTGGTTATATTCTTGCATAACAGTAACATGTACAGACTATTGCAGCTTTATAATACCTAGCACAAACCTGTGCATTTTACCACATTTTATGAAGACTATTATTTTAATTTTTGGATATTGTTTTACTTTGTTTTGTTCACTAACCTTTTTTATGCATTTTAAATATTAACCCATTCAACCCCAAGTATCTGACATGGACTGGTGCATGCTATTTTTAGACCAATAAATTAATAAGAAAATTACCTTTGGACCAGTTCATTTATCAAAATGGGTAATTTTATCTAAATAGTAATAATTATTACTGGCAAAAAAGTGCAGATCCTGATGAGACGGCTCGTCACAAGCCGGCTCATCTGGATCTACCCTTTTCATAAGCCTATTTAGAGGCCTGTGGAGTTGAAAGGGTTAAATTGACATTGGTAATATTTGTTTGGATGCAAAACAAAACCATCTAATAATTATTAGACGACCTTACCATGAAGCAACAACAGTAACAGCTGTCCTTTGTGTCTTAGTATGCTAATATAGGACAACTCTGGCTGAGTTTATACACATTTATTTTAGCTCGATTGCGAAACAAGTTCTTTCAACTTATATTAATCACTCTCGAGACCTCATTCCTGATGGAATCCATCGCCATGAAGGAGAGAGAAGAGGCATGTGGAATTTAAATGCCTTGCCTAAGGGCACAATCGTAAAGGCTCCAGTGAGGCTCGAACTCCGGACCTTTCGCACCTGAAGCGAACGCGCATCCACTGCGCTATCACGACTTCCACTTCCAACTCTGGCTTGTATATGGCACTCTACATGTGAAGCTCAGCAACAACCAATCAAATCACTTGAGCTCTGAGAAAAGTTTTATAACTGCCGACAATGGTGTCTATGCGAAAAGTCGGCAAATCGAATACTTGCTGTTTCTGTACCGTGGATGATGACCATAAGGTTTTAGGAATAAACATCCAATATGCTGTAAGTTGTAATAAATTATTTACAAATGCCATTTCACATATAGTATTTAACACAAACTAATTAATATCAGAAAAGAAATCCCGTCTTATTAGCATATTTATGTCCACACCTTAGATATTGAAGAATGGAACGTTTCTATTGAAAAGATACATATGTATTTCACTTGTTTTAATTACAGACATACCCTGATCCTGTGAGAGTTGTTTCTGTGGGTATTGCAGTAGAAGATTTGATCGCTGACCCTATGGGGCCAGGAGGCTCGGTGGCTTCTATAGAATTCTGTGGTGGAACGTAAGTTCATGTGATGGTAGAAGAATGCATGCGTAATCTTTGTGAAATATGTAGCAACATTTATAATTAATGATGTTGTTTGTCTCAGAATGTTAATTCACAGCTTTTCTGGAATATCGCTTAGTTTGTTGTGAATGATCAGATACAGTACCAAGCCTAGTAATGCGTACCGTCATGGTTGATTTATGACAGAGTTATTTGCCCTTTGTACAGACTACGACAGAGATATTTGCCCTTTGTACAGACTACGACAGAGATACTTGTCCTTTGTACAGACTACGACAGAGATACTTGTCCTTTGTACAGACTACGACAGAGTTATTTGCCCTTTGTACAGACTACGACAGAGATACTTGTCCTTTGTACAGACTACGACAGAGATATTTGCCCTTTGTACAGACTACGACAGAGATATTTGCCCTTTGTACAGACTACGACAGAGATACTTGTCCTTTGTACAGACTACGACAGAGTTATTTGTCCTTTGTACAGACTACGACAGAGTTATTTGTCCTTTGTACAGACTACAACAGAGTTATTTGCCCTTTGTACAGACTACGTTCTGACAAAGTCATGGCTGGATATCACCAATACTTGCAGAGACTGATTGGTACCAAGCCTTGTTGTACATGTTGATGTCATGCTCTAATTGGTACCAAGCCTAGTTGTACATGTTGATGTCATGCTCTGATTGGTACCAAGCCTAGTTGTACATGTTGATGTCATGCTCTGATTGGTACCAAGCCTAGTTGTACATGTTGATGTCATGCTCTGATTGGTACCAAGCCTAGTTGTACATGTTGATGTCATGCTCTGATTGGTGAACGATTAATGGCTGACTTTTACTAACTAATCTTCCACATCAGTTTACTTCACACATCATTAACATAAATATCATTGTCATTATCCAATGGAATGCAGCATACAGAAGACATTAACATATATATCATTGTCATCATCCAATGGAATGCAGCGTACGGAAGGCATTAACATATATATCATTGTCATCATCCAATGGAATGCAGCATACAGAAGGCATTAACATATATATCATTGTCATCATCCAATGGAATGCAGCATACAGAAGGCATTAACATATATATCATTGTCATCATCCAATGGAATGCAGCATATGGAAGACATTAACATATATATCATTGTCATCATCCAATGGAATGCAGCGTACGGAAGGCATTAACATATATATCATTGTCATCATCCAATGGAATGCAGCATACAGAAGGCATTAACATATATATCATTGTCATCATCCAATGGAATGCAGCATACAGAAGGCATTAACATATATATCATTGTCATCATCCAATGGAATGCAGCATATGGAAGACATTAACATATATATCATTGTCATCATCCAATGGAATGCAGCGTACGGAAGGCATTAACATATATATCATTGTCATCATCCAATGGAATGCAGCATACAGAAGGCATTAACATATATATCATTGTCATCATCCAATGGAATGCAGCGTACGGAAGGCATTAACATATATATCACTGTCATCATCCAATGGAATGCAGCGTACGGAAGGCATTAACATATATATCATTGTCATCATTCAATGGAATGCAGCATACAGAAGGCATTAACATATATATCATTGTCATCATCCAATGGAATGCAGCATACAGAAGGCATTAACATATATATCATTGTCATCATCCAATGCAATGCAGCGTACGGAAGGCATTAACATATATATCATTGTCATCATCCAATGGAATGCAGTGTACAGAAGGCATTAACATAGATATCATTGTCATCATCCAATGGAATGCAGTGTACAGAAGGCATTAACATATATATCATTGTCATCATCCAATGGAATGCAGTGTACAGAAGGCATTAACATATATATCATTGTCATCATCCAATGGAATGCAGCATACAGAAGGCATTAACATATATATCATTGTCATTACCCAATGGAATGCAGCATACAGAAGGCATTAACATATATATCATTGTCATTATCCAATGGAATGCAGCATACAGAAGGCATTAACATATATATCATTGTCATCATCCAATGGAATGCAGCATACAGAAGGCATTAACATATATATCATTGTCATCATCCAATGGAATGCAGCATACAGAAGACATTAACATATATATCATTGTCATTATCCAATGGAATGCAGCATACAGAAGGCATTAACATATATATCATTGTCATCATCCAATGGACTGCAGCATATGGAAGACATTAACATATATATCACTGTCATCATCCAATGGAATGCAGCATATGGAAGGCATTAACATATATATCACTGTCATCGTCCAATGGAATGCAGCGTACGGAAGGCATTAACATATATATCACTGTCATCGTCCAATCTAGTTGTTGTTTCTCTTTGTAGGCATTTGTTACGTGGAGGGCATATAGGCAAGATGGCTATAGTGTCAGAAGAAGCTATATCTAAAGGTGTGAGGAGAATCATCGCTGTTACAGGGTCAGAGGCCACCAAGGTTAGAACAAATTACCAGTATATAGAAATGTTAAAACAAATTACCGGTATATTGAAATGTTACAACAAATTACCAGTATATAGAAATGTTAGAACAAATTACCAGTATATTGAAATGTTACAACAAATTACCAGTATATAGAAATGTTAGAACAAATTACCGGTATATAGAAATGTTAGAACAAATTACCAGTATATTGAACTGTTAGAACAAATTACCAGTATATAGAAATGTTAGAACAAATTACCAGTATATAGAAATGTTAGAACAAATTACCAGTATATAGAAATGTTAGAACAAATTACCAGTATATTGAAATGTTAGAACAAATTAACAGTATATAGAAATGTTAGAACAAATTACCGGTATATAGAAATGTTAGAACAAATTACCAGTATATTGAAATGTTAGAACAAATTACCAGTATATTGAAATGTTAGAACAAATTACCAGTATATAGAAATGTTAGAACAAATTACCAGTATATTGAAATGTTAGAACAAATTAACAGTATATAGAACTGTTAGAACAAATTACCAGTATATAGAAATGTTAGAACAAATTACCAGTATATAGAAATGTTAGAACAAATTACCAGTATATAGAAATGTTAGAACAAATTACCAGTATATTGAAATGTTAGAACAAATTAACAGTATATAGAAATGTTAGAACAAATTACCGGTATATAGAAATGTTAGAACAAATTACCAGTATATTGAAATGTTAGAACAAATTACCAGTATATTGAAATGTTAGAACAAATTACCGGTATATAGAAATGTTAGAACAAATTACCAGTATATTGAAATGTTAGAACAAATTACCAGTATATTGAAATGTTAGAACAAATTACCAGTATATTGAAATGTTAGAACAAATTACCAGTATATTGAAATGTTAGAACAAATTACCGGTATATAGAAATGTTAGAACAAATTACCGGTATATAGAAATGTTAGAACAAATTACCTTAATATAGAAATGTTAGATCAAATTACCGGTATATTGAATGTACTTATGTCAGAGACCACCAAGGTTACCACACCAAGAGATAGAATCATATTGATTTTCAAAAAGTCCATTGAGTTATCTCCTCCTGGCAATTGAAGCAGATTTTCACTCTGCTAGCATATTATGGTATCCTTGTCCATGCATTACTGAAGTTATACAACAGATCTAATCCAAATTTGGTATGCATGTTTAACACTACCAAGGAAGAACCCTTTCGGCGGATGTATATTGTGACCTTCGGCACTGTTTTATAAGTAAATAAATTGTGTGTTTCAGTTTGATTCTCTCAAGCCAACATTTATATGTTTTACAGATAGGAAATTTACAAATAGGGCAGGATATTTCCAAATTTGGTAATTTCGAACGTGGTGACCCCACAGAGAACTGTTGCACGAGCCAAAGATGATGGATTATTGAACGTACACATGCAGAACCCGTGCTCTAGCATCGTTGTACAGTTTGCTTGATGTCATGTTGTGTACATGCTCAAATTGGCAGTACAACTTCTATTCTGTCTGCAGGCTGGTCATCGCGTTGATATATTGAATAAAGAGGTTCAAGAACTGAAGACAAAACTGGAAAATAACAACAAAACTCAGGAATACACGGACAAACAGCTCACTAGGTTCATTGTACAACTTAATGATGTAAGTATCCTGCATGGAATACACAGACAAACAGCTCACTAGGTTCATTGTACAACTTAATGATGTAAGTATCCTAGCACGGAATACACGGACAAACAGCTCACTAGGTTCATTGTACAACTTAATGATGTAAGTATCCTGCATGGAATACACAGACAAACAGCTCACTAGGTTCATTGTACAACTTAATGATGTAAGTATCCTAGCACGGAATACACGGACAAACAGCTCACTAGGTTCATTGTACAACTTAATGATGTAAGTATCCTGCATGGAATACACAGACAAACAGCTCACTAGGTTCATTGTACAACTTAATGATGTAAGTATCCTAGCACGGAATACACGGACAAACAGCTCACTAGGTTCATTGTACAACTTAATGATGTAAGTATCCTGCATGGAATACACAGACAAACAGCTCACTAGGTTCATTGTACAACTTAATGATGTAAGTATCCTAGCACGGAATACACAGACAATTATTATTTGATGTATTGTTACACTGTACATTATTTGATGTATTGTTACACTGTACATTATTTGATGTATTGTTACACTGTGCATTATTTGATGTATTGTTACACTGTGCATTATTTGATGTATTGTTACACTGTGCATTATTTGATGTATTGTTACATTGTGCATTATTTGATGTATTGTTACACTGTGCATTATTTGATGTATTGTTACACTGTGCATTATTTGATGTATTGTTACACTGTGCATTATTTGATGTATTGTTACACTGTGCATTAGTTGATGTATTGTTACACTTTGCATTATTTGATGTATTGTTACACTGTGCATTATTTGATGTATTGTTACACTGTGCATTATTTGATGTATTGTTACACTGTACATTATTTGATGTATTGTTACACTGTGCATTATTTAATGTATTGTTACACTGTGCATTATTTGATGTATTGTTACACTGTGCATTATTTGATGTATTGTTACACTGTGCATTATTTGATGTATTGTTACACTGTACATTATTTGATGTATTGTTACACTGTGCATTATTTGATGTATTGTTACACTGTGCATTATTTGATGTATTGTTACACTGTTATTTGATGTATTGTTACACTGTGCATTATTTGAATTGATGTATTGTTACACTGTGCATTATTTGATGTATTGTTACACTGTGCATTATTTGATGTATTGTTACACTGTGCATTATTTGATGTATTGTTACACTGTGCATTATTTGATGTATTGTTACACTGTGCATTATTTGATGTATTGTTACACGTGCATTATTTGATGTATTGTTACACTGTGCATTATTTGATGTATTGTTACACTGTGCAAAAACACTTATTTGATGTATTGTTACACTGTGCATTATTTGAAGTATTGTTACACTGTGCATTATTTGATGTATTGTTACACTGTGCATTATTTGATGTATTGTTACACTGTTTATTTGATGTATTGTTACACTGTGCATTATTTATGTATTGTTACAACACTCATAGATTATTTACACTTATGATGTAGTATCTGTGCATTATTTGATATATTGTTACACTGTGCATTAGATGTATTGTACAACATTATTGATGTATGTACACTGCAATGAGTATACACTGTGCATTATTTGAGTATGTACACTGTGCAAAAACACAAAACAATTATTTGATGTATTGTTACACTGTACATTATTTGATGTATTGTTACACTGTACATTATTTGATGTATTGTTACACTGTGCATTATTTGATGTATTGTTACACTGTGCATTATTTGATGTATTGTTACACTGTGCATTATTTGATGTATTGTTACATTGTGCATTATTTGATGTATTGTTACACTGTGCATTATTTGATGTATTGTTACACTGTGCATTATTTGATGTATTGTTACACTGTGCATTATTTGATGTATTGTTACACTGTGCATTAGTTGATGTATTGTTACACTTTGCATTATTTGATGTATTGTTACACTGTGCATTATTTGATGTATTGTTACACTGTGCATTATTTGATGTATTGTTACACTGTACATTATTTGATGTATTGTTACACTGTGCATTATTTAATGTATTGTTACACTGTGCATTATTTGATGTATTGTTACACTGTGCATTATTTGATGTATTGTTACACTGTGCATTATTTGATGTATTGTTACACTGTACATTATTTGATGTATTGTTACACTGTGCATTATTTGATGTATTGTTACACTGTGCATTATTTGATGTATTGTTACACTGTTATTTGATGTATTGTTACACTGTGCATTATTTGAAGTATTGTTACACTGTGCATTATTTGATGTATTGTTACACTGTGCATTATTTGATGTATTGTTACACTGTGCATTATTTGATGTATTGTTACACTGTGCATTATTTGATGTATTGTTACACTGTGCATTATTTGATGTATTGTTACACTGTGCATTATTTGATGTATTGTTACACTGTGCATTATTTGATGTATTGTTACACTGTGCATTATTTGATGTATTGTTACACTGTGCATTATTTGATGTATTGTTACACTGTTATTTGATGTATTGTTACACTGTGCATTATTTGAAGTATTGTTACACTGTGCATTATTTGATGTATTGTTACACTGTGCATTATTTGATGTATTGTTACACTGTGTTATTTGATGTATTGTTACACTGTGCATTATTTGATGTATTGTTACACTGCATTATTTGATGTATTGTTACACTGTGCATTATTTGATGTATTGTTACACTGCATTATTTGATGTATTGTTACACTGTGCATTATTTGATGTATTGTTACACTGTGCATTATTTGATGTATTTTTACACTGCATTATTTGATGTATTGTTACTCTGTGCATTATTTGATATATTGTTACACTGTGCATTATTTGATGTATTGTTACAATGTGCATTATTTGATGTATTGTTACACTGCATTATTTGATGTATTGTTACACTGTGCATTATTTGATGTATTGTTACACTGTGCATTATTTGATGTATTGTTACACTGTGCATTATTTGATGTATTGTTACACTGTGCATTATTTGATGTATTGTTACACTGTGTTATTTGATGTATTGTTACACTGTGTTATTTGATGTATTGTTACACTGTGCATTATTTGAAGTATTGTTACACTGTGCATTATTTGATGTATTGTTACACTGTGCATTATTTGATGTATTGTTACACTGTGCATTATTTGATGTATTGTTACACTGCATTATTTGATGTATTGTTACACTGTGCATTATTTGATGTATTTTTACACTGCATTATTTGATGTATTGTTACTCTGTGCATTATTTGATATATTGTTACACTGTGCATTATTTGATGTATTGTTACACTGTGCATTATTTGATGTATTGTTACACTGCATTATTTGATGTATTGTTACACTGTGCATTATTTGATGTATTGTTACACTGTGCATTATTTGATGTATTGTTACACTGTGCATTATTTGATGTATTGTTACACTGCATTATTTGATATATTGTTACACTGTGCATTATTTGATGTATTGTTACACTGTGTTATTTGATGTATTGTTACACTGTGCATTATTTGATGTATTTTTACACTGCATTATTTGATGTATTGTTACTCTGTGCATTATTTGATATATTGTTACACTGTGCATTATTTGATGTATTGTTACACTGTGCATTATTTGATGTATTGTTACACTGCATTATTTGATGTATTGTTACACTGTGCATTATTTGATGTATTGTTACACTGTGCATTATTTGATGTATTTTTACACTGCATTATTTGATGTATTGTTACACTGCATTATTTGATATATTGTTACACTGTGCATTATTTGATGTATTGTTACACTGTGTTATTTGATGTATTGTTACACTGTGCATTATTTGATGTATTGTTACACTGTGCATTATTTGATGTATTGTTACACTGTGCATTATTTGATGTATTGTTACACTGTGTTGTTACACTGTGCATTATTTGATGTATTGTTACACTGTGCATTATTTGAAGTATTGTTACACTGTGCATTATTTGATGTATTGTTACACTGTGCATTATTTGATGTATTGTTACACTGTGCATTATTTGATGTATTGTTACACTGTGCATTATTTGATGTATTGTTACAGTGTTATTTGATGTATTGTTACACTGTGCATTATTTGAAGTATTGTTACACTGTGCATTATTTGATGTATTGTTACACTGTGCATTATTTGATGTATTGTTACACTGTGCATTATTTGATGTATTGTTACACTGTGCATTATTTGATGTATTGTTACACTGTGCATTATTTGATGTATTGTTACACTGTGCATTATTTGATGTATTGTTACACTGTGCATTATTTGATGTATTGTTACACTGTGCATTATTTGATGTATTGTTACAGTGTTATTTGATGTATTGTTACACTGTGCATTATTTGATGTATTGTTACACTGTGCATTATTTGATGTATTGTTACACTGTGTTATTTGATGTATTGTTACACTGTGTTATTTGATGTATTGTTACACTGTGCATTATTTGAAGTATTGTTACACTGTGCATTATTTGATGTATTGTTACACTGCATTATTTGATGTATTGTTACACTGTGCATTATTTGATGTATTGTTACACTGTGCATTATTTGATGTATTGTTACACTGCATTATTTGATGTATTGTTACACTGTGCATTATTTGATGTATTTTTACACTGCATTATTTGATGTATTGTTACTCTGTGCATTATTTGATATATTGTTACACTGTGCATTATTTGATGTATTGTTACACTGTGCATTATTTGATGTATTGTTACACTGCATTATTTGATGTATTGTTACACTGTGCATTATTTGATGTATTGTTACACTGTGCATTATTTGATGTATTGTTACACTGTGTATTATTTGATGTATTGTTACACTGCATTATTTGATATATTGTTATACTGTGCATTATTTGATGTATTGTTACACTGTGTTATTTGATGTATTGTTACACTGTGCATTATTTGATGTATTGTTACACTGTGCATTATTTGATGTATTGTTACACTGTGCATTATTTGATGTATTGTTACACTGTGCATTATTTGGTGTATTGTTACACTGTGTTGTTACACTGTGCATTATTTGATGTATTGTTACACTGTGCATTATTTGAAGTATTGTTACACTGTGCATTATTTGAAGTATTGTTACACTGTGCATTATTTGATATATTGTTACACTGTGTATTATTTGATGTATTGTTACACTGTGCATTATTTGATATATTGTTACACTGTGCATTATTTGATGTATTGTTACACTGTGCATTATTTGATGTATTGTTAAACTGTGCATTATTTGATGTATTGTTACACTGTGCATTATTTGAAGTATTATTACACTGTGCATTATTTGATGTATTGTTACACTTTGCATTATTTGATGTATTGTTACACTGTGCATTATTTGATGTATTGTTACACTGTGCGTTATTTGATGTATTGTTACACTGTGCGTTATTTGATGTATTGTTACACTGCGTTATTTGATGTATTGTTACACTGTGCATTAGTTGATGTATTGTTACACTGTGCATTATTTACAGGAGTTATCACAGTCAGTGATCTCATATCCGGAGAAGGACCGCTTGCGTACGGAACTGAAAGGGTTAAAAAAGAAAATGGACGATCTGGATAAATCTCGAAAGGCTGCGATTGTCTCCGAAGTCACAGAGCAGGCTAAACAACTGATCACTGAGCATCCAAACTGCAAATATATCGTACACGAGTTCAAGGCTGGCTCCAATGCTAAGGTATTGTCACTGAGTTTTGTTGAAATATGAAGCTATATGACACAAAGAGATTACTTGGAGATTTTCAATTTTTATAACATTTTGTTGTCATATACCTCATTTAGTGTTTCCTGAACTTTTTCCCCACTTACAAGCACCTCTCGACGTCATTGCCCCTTCCCACAAGGAAGCACCTCTCGACATCATTGCCCCTTCCCACAAGGAAGCACCTCTCGACGTTATTGCCCCTTCCCACAAGGAAGCACCTCTCGACATCACTGCCCCTTCCCACAAGGAAGCACCTCTCGACGTTATTGCCCCTTCCCACAAGGAAGCACCTCTCAAAGCCATTACCCATTCCCACAAGGTAGCACCTCTCAAAGCCATTACCCATTCCCACAAGGAGGCACCTCTCAAAGCCATTACCCATTCCCACAAGGAGGCACCTCTCAAAGCCATTACCCATTCCCACAAGGTAGCATATCACAACTCCATTATCCAACTCACAAGGAAGCGCCTCACTTTGCCATGGCTGTCCGATTAGCACAGTGGTTAGCGTGCTCGCTGCTCACCAATGCAATCTGGATCGATCCTCAGACCGGGAAGTATGTGAGATGATATGGTGGTCACCTGATCGGACAGGTGGGGTTTTTCCGGGTACTCCGGCTTCCTTCAACACGAATTACCACATTTACGCTATCATTCGTGCCAACAAGAGTGATTAATATAATTTGGTAAAGCTTGTGTCGCAATTGTTGTAAAATAAATAAAGTTTAAACTTAAACCTGCTTAACACACTTCATATTTAAAACTTCCTTATTTGCTCTAATCATTGAAGCAAAACAATACCAGGATATAAAATGTTGTTTCATGTTCAATAGTATATATACCATTGAGATCAATATCTGACTTGTGGTCATAGAGAATAATTTTGTATTTACTTTTGGTCACTGGATCTGTTCAAATAATGACATATACCCATGCATTTGCCAAGATCACTGACTGATGGTATTATTTGTGGTTTGAATAATTAAATGCAAAGCATGACTTGTGTGTATTGTATTAATTTAATCCGAATATCCGAATACTTGACTGAATATTCGAATCCTATTTCAGTATTCGAATACAAAAAAAATTTATTTTCAGTATTTGTTTTACTATTGGTTATTTCTAGTTATTTAAATCCAAAATCCACTGATCTGCACCTCCTCAGGTGTTTGTTGAAGTGCGAAAACTTGGCCACCTGTTCCCAATCTCGCGCGCCTGAGCACGCGACCTCAGGCATCTTGGCACTTTGTACAAAGTGTTGTCTTAGAAGCATTAACTAATTCCATTTCAATTGAAACCAATTTCACGAGGTCAGGTTGGAAAAGTTATGATTTGATGTAAAATATTTCAAATGCAATTTAGCTATTCCATCCCTAAATAATTTGAAAGCTACATCCAGTTGCTGTTTGTCTATAATCTGCTGGAAAATAGTTTGAAAATGTCCCATTAAAGTATTTCTTGTGCCTAATTCAGGGTTCATTCTAGGTCAGAATTATTGGGAGAAGTGAGAAAGCGCGTGATCGCTTCCTTAAATGGTGTTCTTTAATATACTTCTGCAAAATAGGGTTAACATGCACAGTACAACCATTAAATACAACCATTTGAATAGAAGGAGTGCTATTGTATTTTATATATATTTTTTTTTTTAGGGAGAAGTGGGGCCCCCAGAGGGCGATGTCAGGGTCCTTAGGGCGACAATTTCGCCCTCTAGAATGATCCCTGGCCTATACCTTTAGCTCAGCTGAGCTATACATGGAATCCTGCATCTTTTTGTTTCAAATGACATCTCCTCTAAAACTACTTAGTCACTACTGATGAAACATAGTGTGAAGTTTCGAGCCAACTAGTAGATCGAAAGGTGCTAAAATGATTTAAATCATTCCAATCTGAAATCCAAGATGGCTGCTACTCTAGTTTCGACTTCTGCTCATGAACCACTTGATTAGTTTTGATGAAACTTAGTGTTGGGAATAATAGTATATGTGAATTAGTGCACTTGGTGTCCTCCTTGAAAATCTATTTTCGACATCTACTTATGAAATATTTGACCTGAAATGTTTGTTGTGGTATTACGGGTGACTAGTAGATCAAAAATGGTGCTGATCCCGAAGTTATCTCAATAGAAAAACCGTGTGAGCACTGTCGGAATATCATGATCGACTTAGTAGTGTTAATACAGCTGGTGTGATTAAAGAAGCACTTACAAATCCTAGGCCAACAAGAATCTATTGTTATGCTAGTTAGTTTATACAAATGCTAGTTAGTTTATACAAATGCTAGTTAGTTTATACAAATGCTAGTTAGTTTATACAAATGCTAGTTAGTTTATACAAATGCTAGTTAGTTTATACAAACTTGTTTTAGCTCGATTGCAAAACAAGTTCTTGCAACTTATATTAATCACTCTGGAGACCTCATTCCGGATGAAATGCATCGCCACGAAGGAGAGAGAAGAGGCAAAGTGGAATTTAAATGCCTTGCCTAAGGGCACAATCGTAACGGCTCCAGCGGGGCTCGAACTCCGGTAATGTAGATTTCATGTATGTGTAATGTAGATTTCATGAATGTGTAATGTAGATTTCATGTATGTGTAATGTAGATTTCATGTATATGTAATGCAGACTTTATGTATATATCATGTATAATTGATGTATGTGTCATGCTCGCAGGCGCTGGATGCAGCGATGAAGCAGTACAAGGCCTCTAGTCCAGAGACAGCTACAATGTTCTTTTCCGTTGATGAAGACAACAGTAAAATACTGTGTATGAGCTGTGTTCCTCAGGTAAAACTTTGATTCTCTTCCAAGCACATTCACTAAAATAAAACATCCTGTAACCTAGAAAATCGTACTCGGAGAGCGACACAAATACCCACTCTGGGCTGACCGCCATGACCACTTGCCTTGACCGCTTTCTCCCTAATGGAATCACTTGCTCCTGGACCAACCCTTTGTATATGCACAAAGTTTATCCAAATTCATCCACAACTTTTTGAGTTATCCCATTAACACAGACAGACAGACAACAGACAGACAGACAGACGTAGCAATTTTTGTTTCTGGGCTTAATGTCTCATCGACAGCTTGTTGTTGCTGGAGCCCTGTGTGTCCATTCGATCCATATTTCATGTACATACTGGCACCCGGGTGTCCATTCGATCCATATTTCATGCACATACTGGCACCCGGGTGTCCATTCGATCCATATTTCATGTACATACTGGCACCCGGGTGTCCATTCGATCCATATTTCATGTACATACTGGCACCCGGGTGTCCATTCGATCCATATTTCATGCACATACTGGCACCCGGGTTTCCCTTTGATCCATATTTCATGTACATACTGGCACCCGGGTGTCCCTTTGATCCATGTTTCATGCACAGACTGGCACCCGGGTGTCCCTTTGATCAATATTTCATGCACAGACTGGCACCTGGTGTCCCTTTGATCAATATTTCATGCACATACTGGCACCCGGGTTTCCCTTCGATCCATATTTCATGCACAGACTGGCACCCGGGTGTCCCTTTGATCAATATTTCATGCACATACTGGCACCCGGGTTTCCCTTTGATCAATATTTCATGCACATACTGGCACCCGGGTGTCCCTTTGATCAATATTTCATGCACATACTGGCACCCGGGTTTCCCTTCGATCCATATTTCATGCACAGACTGGCACCCGGGTGTCCCTTTGATCCATATTTCATGTACATACTGGCACCCGGGTGTCTCTTCGATCCATATTTCATGCACATACTGGCACCCGGGTGTCCCTTCGATCCATATATCATGCACAGACTGGCACCCGGGTGTCCCTTTGATCAATATTTCATGCACATACTGGCACCCGGGTTTCCCTTTGATCAATATTTCATGCACATACTGGCACCCGGGTGTCCCTTTGATCAATATTTCATGCACATACTGGCACCCGGGTGTCTCTTCGATCCATATTTCATGTACATACTGGCACCCGGGTGTCTCTTCGATCCATATTTCATGTACATACTGGCACCCGGGTTTCCCTTCGATCCATATTTCATGCACATACTGGCACCCGGGTGTCCCTTTGATCCATATTTCATGCACATACTGGCATAAGGGGACATGTAATAGTATTAGGTAGTACATACACTACCTGATGTAAGTTGACATATAATTGTGTACATACAGAACCTTGGTTTATTTTTTTCGACAGGCTGTCGTGTCCGATGGGTTCGGAGCGGACAAATGGGTTCAACAGGTTGCGCCGCTCATCAGTGGCAAGGGAGGCGGCAAGAACCTGTCTGCACAGGCAACGGGTACCAACACACAGGCGCTGGTGCAGGCTCTAGAAGTAGCCCTGGAGTTCGCCAAGATGAATATATCGTGAAAATTATTGAAATAATAGAAATACTAGGAAAACTATTGGACGTTTCTTACATCCCTGCTGCCTGCCTGTCTCTACATTCATTTATTTAATAAAATATTTGACATTTGTGAGAGTGCGGGTATGGTTTGATCTTACAATGACAATTTGTTGTTCCACAGAACTTGTTATAATCAGCATATCTATAAATACTACTGCCAACTTGAAGTAGTGTTTCCCATGGGAAGTGACAGCCAGTATATAAATACTACTGCCAACTTGAAGATAGTTTTTCCCATGGGAAGTGACAGCCAGCATCACTTATTGTACTTTTTCATCAACTAATTGTTAACTGATATATTCAAACTTCTAAGAAAACTGTATCATGTATTTCACTATTTGTCAAACTTCATCATTTGTGGCTATAAATATGCTTACGGTATGTTATTTAATGCCAATACCGGTAAACATTATGTTATGTTATATCTATAAATACTACTGCTAGCTTGAGGGCAGTGTTTACCATGGGAAGTGACAGCCAGTATATCTATAACAACTGCTGCAAGCTTGAGGGCAGTGTTTACCATGGGAAGTGACAGCCAGTATATCTATAACAACTGCTGCAAGCTTGAGGGCAGTGTTTACCATGGGAAGTGACAGCCAGTATATCTATAAATACTACTGCCAACTTGAAGATAGTGTTTACCATGGGACGTGACAGCCAGTATATCTATAACAACTGCTGCAAGCTTGAGGGCAGTGTTTACCATGGGAAGTGACAGCCAGTATATCTATAAATACTACTGCTAGCTTGAGGGCAGTGTTTCCCATGGGAAGTGACAGCCAGTATATATATAAATACTACTGCTAGCTTGAGGGCAGTGTTTACCATGGGAAGTGACAGCCAGTATATCTATAAATACTACTGTTAGCTTGAGGGCAGTGTTTACCATGGGAAGTGACAGCCAGTATATCTATAAATACTACTGCTAGCTTGAGGGCAGTGTTTACCATGGGACGTGACAGCCAGTATATATATAAATACTACTGCTAGCTTGAGGGCAGTGTTTACCATGGGAAGTGACAGCCAGTATATCTATAAATACTACTGCTAGCTTGAGGGCAGTGTTTCCCATGGGAAGTGACAGCCAGTATATATATAAATACTACTGCTAGCTTGAGGGCAGTGTTTACCATGGGAAGTGACAGCCAGTATATCTATAAATACTACTGCTAGCTTGAGGGCAGTGTTTACCATGGGAAGTGACAGCCAGTATATCTATAAATACTACTGCTAGCTTGAGGGCAGTGTTTACCATGGGACGTGACAGCCAGTATATATATAAATACTACTGCTAGCTTGAGGGCAGTGTTTACCATGGGAAGTGACAGCCAGTATATCTATAAATACTACTGCTAGCTTGAGGGCAGTGTTTACCATGGGAAGTGACAGCCAGTATATCTATAACAACTGCTGCAACTTGAGGGCAGTGTTTACCATGGGAAGTGACAGCAAATTTGCTGGTATTTGTAGTATCCACAATAAAGTATTACCCCCCCCCCCATTCCACTCCACCCCCTAAAAGATGAAAGGTAATAGTAACTGATAATAGCACAATGGTAGATACGGCATAATTTCATTTTTATGTAATGTACAGTATCTACAAAATGTATTCCCCCCCCCCCCCCCAATACTCAATAGAGATTAAACTAATGCTGAACTTGTTTCGTAATCGAGCTAATCTAAACTCCCATTAAAAATAGACAGCCAACTGTTACTGTTACTTGCAGATGATGACTGACATTGTGTCAATTAATATTTAATAAATAAATCATTAATAAACCACATTATTGGTTTGCTCGGCTATTCAGAATCCTTGATAACATTATTGGACAAATCATTGAATGAAAACACGGTTTGATGCCGACGTCACTAAAGTAGTTTGACCGATATTTTTAAATGAAACTTGGACATTCATTAGGCTGTGTTGTATCATTGAGATTTGGCTTTGGGGAATCGGTGGACTGGGTCTCCAGGTCAGTGGTTCTTCTGTGCGCGTGACGTCTGAAGTTTAGTACATTGGTTCCAAGTCTTACTAAACATGGTCCTTTCTAAACATGGTCCTTTCTAAACATGGTCCTGCTAAGTTTGTTTATTCCGTTGTTTCCAGCCAACGCTTTACTACCAATAGGTATTTCTTCATGTACACAAACACGTATGAACTGTTGACCTATTGTTTTGATTACCCTTTCAACACCACATACCTCTAAATAGGCTTACAAAAAGTGTAGATCCTGATGAGCCGGCTTGTGACCCGTTTCATCAGGATCTGCACGTTTTGCAAGTAATATTACTATTTTTAGACAAAATTAACCATTTTGATAAATGAACTGGTCCAAACCCATTTTGATAAATGAACTGATCCAAAACCATTTTGATAAATGAACTGGTCCAAATTTAATTTTCTTATTAATTTATTGGTCTAAAAATATCATGGACCAGTCCATGTCAGTTACTTGGTGTTGAATGGGTTATGCATCTTATGTCTCCTACTTGCACAGTTTGTTACGCATGCAATAGTAAATATCAATAAACAACCAATCACATTCTCTATCTCTATTATTTATTAAAAATACTGCCAACAGGAAATATATTTTAACATCGGAAAGGGAACGTATAATAAAAAAACAAATATCTAAAACAGGTACTCAAGAAATTAAATAAATTTGCATTGCATTGCATTGTACAAACAGATGAATATGTGCTGTTCTAAGTGAAGATTGTGTATGACTTCAATCTATGGATGACATACAGTCAAACCTGTCTTAAGCAGCCAGCCAAGAGAATCACAGAAAGTGGCTGCTTAGCACAGGTGGCTGCTTAATAGAGGTCAAATGTACAGTGAAACCTGTCTTAAGCAGCCAGCCAAGGGAATCACAGAAAACGGCTGCTTAGCACAGGTGGCTGCTTAATAGAGGTCAAATGTACAGTGAAACCTGTCTTAAGCAGCCAGCCAAGGGAATCACAGAAAGCGGCTGCTTAGCACAGGTGGCTGCTTAATAGAGGTCAAATGTACAGTGAAACCTCTATTAAGCAGCCAGCCAAGGGAATCACAGAAAGCGGCTGCTTAGCACAGGTGGCTGCTTAATAGAGGTCAAATGTACAGTGAAACCTGTCTTAAGCAGCCAGCCAAGGGAATCACAGAAAGTGGCTGCTTAGCACAGGTGGCTGCTTAATAGAGGTCAAATGTACAGTGAAACATGTCTTAAGCAGCCAGCCGAGGGAATCACAGAAAGCGGCTGCTTAGCACAGGTGGCTGCTTAATAGAGGTCAAATGTACAGTGAAACCTGTCTTAAGCAGCCAGCCAAGAGAATCACAGAAAGTGGCTGCTTAGCACAGGAGGCTGCTTAATAGAGGGGCAAATGTATAATAAAACAACATATTGGGAATCTTGAACCTGGCTGCTTAATACAGGTTGGCTGGTGACCACTAACACAGGTGACTGTAGTGAATTGTACGCTACTAAAAAAATGAATGTCTAATAATAATTACATATTTTTGTTGTACACATTTTCCAATTTGAAAAAGAACAAAACTAACTATTATTTTCAATCATGACATATATCTAACTGACACGCCCATATTAAAAGTCTGTTGGGGAATGTTATGTGTAATTTGGCATGTCATAAATTAATTCACCGGGCTGGTCGTATAGCTCACGGGGCATGTCGTACAACTCACCGGGCATGTCATATTTTATCGGTTGCCATATTTTTAGATCATGATTCCTCGCTGAACCAGGAACATATGTAATGTAAATAAGTATGTTTACACATGTGACATGATTAAATTCATTCATACACTGACGGATGACTGCAGAAATTATATGTATACTGATATATAACAATATGACTATGCAACAAATGTATTGTGAACATTAGCAATAATCAATTTATCATAAATATAAGCAAATACAAAACTATCCTGAGTAAATATTTTGACACTTTTAACCCTTTCAACACTACAGGCCTAAATAGGCTTACAAAAAGTGTAGACCCAGATGAGGCGGGATCTGCACTTTTTGTCAGTAATATTACTAGTGTTAGACAAAGTTACCCATTTTGATAAATGAACTGGTCCAAATGTAATTTTCTTATTAATTTATTGGTCTATAAATATGGACCAGTCCATGTCAGTTACTTGGTGTTGAATGGGTTAACCCTGAAATAATTGTTGTAGATTACACAAGCCCCGAGTTATAAACTGGATATAAATATATCACATTATTGCTTATCACAGACAAAACACAGACAACAGGAGAAACATCTTAATACAAGTTAGTAGTATCCATACAAACATTTAAAACAACTGATACAAGTTAGTTGTATCTATACAAACATTTAAAACAACTGATACAAGTTAGTTGTATCCATACAAACATTTAAAACAACTGATACACGTTAGTTGTATCTATACAAACATTTAAAACAACTGATACAAGTTAGTAGTATCTATACAAACATTTAAAACAACTGATACAAGTTAGTAGTATCTATACAAACATTTAAAACAACTGATACAAGTTAGTAGTATCCATACAAACATTTAAAACAACTGATACAAGTTAGTAGTATCTATACAAACATTTAAAACAACTGATACAAGTTAGTAGTATCCATACAAACATTTAAAACAACTGATACACGTTAGTTGTATCCATACAAACATTTAAAACAACTGATACACGTTAGTTGTATCCATACAAACATTAAAAACACCCGATACAAGTTAGTTGTATCCATACAAAACATTAGAAACACCTGATACAAGTTAGTTGTATCCATACAAACACATTATCCCTTAACTCCTATTATATTTATACCTTATCTCCTATTATATTTATCCCTTATCTCCTATTATATTTATCCCTTATCTCCTATTATATTTATCCCTTTATAACTTATATTTATCCCTTATCTCCTATTATATTTATCCCTTATCTCCTATTATATTTATCCCTTATCTCCTATTATATTTATCCCTTATCTCCTATTATATTTATCCCTTATCTCCTATTATATTTATCCCTTATCTCCTATTATATTTATCCCTTATCTCCTATTATATTTATCCCTTATCTCCTATTATATTTATCCCTTATCTCCTATTATATATATCCCTTAACTCCTATTATATTTATCCCTTTATAACTTATATTTATCCCTTATCTCCTATTATATTTATCCCTTATCTCCTATTATATATATCCCTTATCTCCTATTATATTTATCCCTTATCTCCTATTATATTTATCCCTTATCTCCTATTATATTTATCCCTTATCTCCTATTATATTTATCCCTTATCTCCTATTATATTTATCCCTTATCTCCTATTATATTTATCCCTTAACTCCTATTATATTTATCCCTTAACTCCTATTATATTTATCCCTTAACTCCTATTATATTTATCCCTTATCTCCTATTATATTTATCCCTTAACTCCTATTATATTTATCCCTTATCTCCTATTATATTTATCCCTTATCTCCTATTATATTTATCCCTTATCTCCTATTATATTTATCCCTTAACTCCTATTATATTTATCCCTTATCTCCTATTATATTTATCCCTTACCTCCTATTATATTTATCCCTTACCTCCTATTATATTTATCCCTTATCTCCTATTATATTTATCCCTTATCTCCTATTATATTTATCCCTTATCTCCTATTATATTTATCCCTTACCTCCTATTATATTTATCCCTTAACTCCTATTATATTTATCCCTTAACTCCTATTATATTTATCCCACTTCATTCATCCTTCAAGTGCCGATATATCATAGAGTTGTTATGAAGCTAAATTATTCAATTTTATCAGAAATGTTTTAATGTGTTTCTCTAGTCACCTTTCGTCATTACAATTTTAATACATACCGGTACATGTATTTTATCTACATATATTTTTGACTATCTTGTATACAATATACTTAAACCCGGCGCGATGTAGCCTGAACTATGCTGAAGCGTTAATAGTCGGTTAATAGCTATGCAATGTCGGTTAATAGCTATGCATAGCTAATGTTCATTGTTAAATCATGCCAACTCAAAATAATTTTTTTATCTTGAAGCGCTGTTAAACCAAATACTCACTCACTTACTCTCACTCACTCACTCTCACTCTCTTACTTACTTACTCACTCACTTACTCACTCACTTACTCTCACTCACTTACTTACTCACTCTCTTACTCACTTACTTACTCACTTACTCTCACTCACTTACTCTCACTCTCTCACTCACTCGCTTACTTACTCACTCACTTACTTACTCACTCTCTCACTCGCTTACTCACTCGCCTACTTACTCTCACTCACTTACTCACTCGCTTACTCACTCACTCACTTATTTAGAAAACATGAGAACCTAATATACTGAAACCATAGTTTGAAAACTATAAAAATATTTGTTTCAAGAAATACATTTAAATCTGCAAGCTAGCGGTGAAAATAACAGAAAATGTGTCGTGCACAATTCTAATGACATTCACTGACATACATTTGTATTTCCAGAGTTTTCAGTTACTTGTAAATAAGAAAAACGAATTTAAGTCATTGTCGGTTGTTACAATTATAGCTTTTAAACTATATTTTGTTCAATATGTAACGGGCACATAACAATGTTTATAAATTAACCTGAGGGCCCGCTGGAGCCGTTACGATGGTGCCCTTAGGCAATGCATTTAAATTCCACATGCCTCCTCTCTCCCTCGTGGCGATGGATTCCATCAGGAATGAGGTCTCGAGAGTGATTAATATAAGTTGTAGGAACTTGTTTCACAATCGAGCTAAAATAAAGTTGTATAAACTAATCTATAATCTAACTGAAGAACAGAACATCTTATCTGAAGTTCAAGGCGGGGAAATTGTGAAAGGTATGGATAACATTGGTAATGAAAGAACCGCATCTGTTTTAAAATGCAAGGAAATGTAGGAAAACAATAATGAATTTATTTGTAATAGTGTTCACTTTATTTATTTTACAACGATTGCGAAGCAAGTTTTAACAACTTATATTAATCACTCTCGTTGGTGCGGATGAAAGCGTATATGTGGTCATTCGTGTGGGAGGAAACCGGAGTACCCAGAGACAACCTATCTGTCCGTTCTGGCGGTCACCGTACCATCTCACATACTTCCCAGTTTGAGGATCGAACCCGGGTTGCATTGGTGAGAAGCGAGCGTGCTAATCGGACAGCCAAATGTTTCTTTGTGAAAAAAAACAACAGCTGATTAAAATAATATATATAGTATGCCTCTAACTTGACGCTGTATATCCCAGTACCGCTCTAAACCAACAGGTAAGTATTGAATCATATACTAAGACAACATTGCAGTGTATACCAGAGCACTGGTTGTCATGCCAACAGTTTTAATAAAACTTGTTAAAAGAAGTAATTTAGGCATATTGTGTGCAGTATGATTTGCTATACCGTATATATATATGGAGCTGCGGAGAGAACCAAAGGAAGGAAAGACTACCCTTGTCATAATAAGAATATATATTTTTATATCGTAAAGTGTATCATTGTATTTGTATTTTCCATTAATGTCAAACCTCTTGCGGGGACTTAGACATGTTTTCCTGGGCAGACTTAGACGACCTAAGTGGTTAACCAGTACTAAGCAATGTGTGTGAGGTGCCTTGCTCAATGACACTACATATGTAACCTGACCGAGTATCGCACCCGGGACCGTTCGATTCTAAATCCGACGCTCTACCACGGACGCCACACATGTACCGTAATTGTATAGTAAAAGTTCCAAGTCCAATTTTATAACACAAGTATTTATTTTACATTAAATTGTTACTATGTGCATAAGCACCATACGGCGCTTTCAAACTCCCAGTTCGTCTCCCCTAATCTAAATTTATCTCATCTTTTATAGAGAAGCAAGCTTGGACATGTATTCCATAAAATGTCAAGCTAGAGATGTTCCAGTAAACATGTTTGGTATAACTGTCACTCAATATATCAATAAGGATATATTGTTTTGGTGCAAACACATGCGTGTACGGAAATTAACATGTTAATATTTTAGAACTTACACATTAGAGTGCATTTTTGATGTAACAGTACACGTGTGTTGGAAAACCTTTTAATATGCAGACCAGGCATACGTGTAAGGGATGTCCACGCCAAGTATACTTGTTTCTCTGCCAAATGTACTTGCTTCTCTGCCAACATAAACAATTAGTACAGTTCCATGTATAATTGCCTTGTATAACGACCGTATACAGCATTATTAGAAATGGACCAATACGCATGAATATGTATCATGCTATACAACTAATTATGGAGGTAATTAATTAACATAATCAACATATAATCCCCATTATGTTACAAAAGTACATTAAAAATGTTTAAAAGTTGGATATTTTTACGGTAGCACTATTGGGTAATACTGATTTTGTAACAAGTACAATAACGTGATGGTAACTTTCACAGAAACTGTCGACGTTATTTTCAATTATAATGACTTTAAGCGTGAATACAGTGCTTGTTCATGATAAGGTATACGTATATTTATGGTCCTCTCTACATCCGAATTTTCGTCTTAAAAAGCTTGTGTCGAGGAAAACAAAAATCATCCGGCTAAATCGTTTTCTTCACGCACGCACGCACGCACGCACGCACGCACGCACGCACGCACGCACGCACGCACGCACGCACGCACGCACGCACGCACGCACGCACGCACGCACGCACGCACGCACGCACGCACGCACGCACGCACGCACGCACGCACGCACGCACGCACGCACGCACGCACGCACGCACGCACGCACGCACGCACGCACGCACGCACGCACGCACGCACGCACGCACGCACGCACACACACACACACACACACACACACACACACACACACACACACACACTACTAGTTCCCTGTTAGGAACAATCAACACATAATTTACTTAAAATCATGGTAAGGCGGTTAAACACTCAACTAATGCACAAGGAACAGACTATATTGACACTCGTATGTAATAGGTTGACAGTTTGTGGAAGTGGTGATAGCGCAGTGGATGCGCGTTCACTTCAGGTGCGAAAGGTCCGGAGTTCGAGCCCAGCTGGAGCCGTTACGATTGTGGCCTTAGGCAAGGCATTTAATTTCCACGTTGCCTCTTCTATCTCCCTCGTGGCGATGGATTCCATCAGGAATGAGGTCTCGAGAGTTATTAATATAAGTTGTAAAAACCTCTCGCAATCGAGCTCAAATAAATTTGTATAAATTAATAGGTTGACAACCTACCAACACGCGGCTGTTTATTGGCCTGCTTGTATCCAAGTCCTGCTAACAAGTCAATCCAGGAAGAGAATGGTCCCATTGTACTGATAATTTGCATTATGAACACGATACAACAACTGCTGTTTTGTGAAATTCGGACACTGAAACACGAACATAGATATACGTCTACAAATCACCTCCAGTTATTTCAACTTGTGTTCATGTTCCCTTGTATCAAGTACTCTAGTACATGGGTGTAACGTATTCACGACTAGTCCGACCATGGATGCACCAATATCAAATATTGGGGCGCCTGGTGTATCTCTGGACGCCCTCAATAATTATGAGAAAAAACGTAAAATATCATTTTCGTGTTTTTACCGAAATTAACAGTATATACATGTAGAGGAACCATTTCTATTGTTCTAAACTTGTAACTGTTTGTATGAATCAGTTCTTGTAGTTGTCAAATATTAACTTTCAAAAACATATGGATGCCCCAATACCAACATGCCTACTCATCTAGAATACAGGTGTCGAACAATGCGACACATCCAGGTACACACATCCAGGTACACACATCCAGGAACACACATGCAGGTACACACATCCAGGAACACACATGCAGGTACACACATTCAGGAACACACATGCAGGTACACACATCCAGGAACACACATCCAGGAACACACATGCAGGTACACACATTCAGGAACACACATCCAGGAACACACATGCAGGTACACACATTCAGGAACACACATCCAGGAATTTGCATTCAGGAACACATATGCAGGAACACACATTCAGGAACACACATCCAGGTACACACATTCAGGAACACACATGCAGGTACACACATCCAGGAACACACATTCAGGAACACACATGCAGTTACACACATTCAGGAACACACATCCAGGAATTTGCATTCAGGAACACACATCCAGGAACACACATCAAGGTATTCACATTCAGGTACACACATCCAGGAACTCACATCAAGGTATTCACATGCAGGTACACACATCCAGGAACTCACATCAAGGTATTCACATTCAGGTACACACATCCAGGAACTCACATCCAGGAACTGGCATCCAGGTGCAGATACCCATATACTCACACCCAATTGCACACACCCTGGTACTCGCATCCAGGTAAGCACACCCAGGTACAGATACCAATCTAATCGCACCCAGGTGCACATACCCATATACTCGCATCCTGGTATTAAACCAAGTACACATTATCAAGGAACCCCCGTTCGATCCCCCGTCTGACAATAATAATATTAACAGTCTTTCAGATGGGACGTTAAACAGAGGTCTCGTGTCGGTGCTTTACACTGTGCACGTAAAAGAACCAGAGGAGACTCTGGAATGGGTCTCTGTCTGTATCATTGCACTATCCTCCAAAATCTAAAATGACTAATCTCTTCAGGAGGCGTCGCTCATATGGGCAACCGGTAGCGACGATAAATAACGTAAAGCACAAGGAACCCCCCCCCCACACACACACACCTACACACTTGACTGATAACTTGAGAATGTAGTAGTTATAGAAAATGATAAAGGACGATAACTAGTGTAGTGTAGTAGTTCATGACAACATATATACGCACAAATAATGTCCCTGGATAAACTAGTCGTTATTGCGTTACAATAGCTTTTTGGTACACATAATTGGAAGCCTATCGTTTAACTCGAAACCAAATACAAATCTTCTGATTTTGGTATTAGATATATGACCTAGAGTAATCGTCATTCCACAGGTAGCTAGGACTTTCAGCAGTAATTAAGCGCAAACAAGTGTATACGTTACCGTTATCCCACCTACCAAATAGTGTTGATCTTCTCAAATTACCTGACAAAAATGTACATATGAGCCCCGCTGGAGCCGTTACGATTGTGTCCTTAGGCAAGGCATTTAAATTCCACGTTGCCTCTTCTCTCTCCTTCATGGCGATGGATTCCATCAGGAATGAGGTCTCGAGAGTGATTAATATAAGTTGAAAGAACTTGTTTCGCAATCGAGCTAATATAAATTGGTATAAAATAAAATGTACATGTATTTCGCAAAATATCTAGAATCTATAACTTGATTACACCGCAATCTAGCTTATACAATCTATAACTTATACAATACCAACATCACAGGGATTCGGCACGTTTGGGGGTACTATATTATATATTTAAGTATGCAGCTTAAAGTTGTGTTTTATTTGAAGAACAATATAAAGACTCAGGATAGGCGTTGTATTTGGACAGATTTGTACAAAATTGTTTCAGATAGGGCCATTTTACTGATCGATGCGAAATCTGACATCCCACAGAGTAGAATCCCTGTACTTAAATATATATACTAGTACCCCCAAACGTGCCGAATCCCTGTGACCAACATAGTTCATAAGGTCACAGAAGAACTAGTGTCATCTGCTGATTCTACTTGCACAATGGTAGGAATTGGACTGGACCAACCTTCGTATGGAGGGGGGCGAGCAGGGATGGTAGATTCCATTACATGCTGCTGTTGTACCTGGAACAGTTTGATCTGTTTCTCGTAAAGTTGTTTTTGTTCTTTCTGCAATTTTGACTGTTTATTAAGCAGCTGCTGTATGTCAAGGCTTTCACCGTCAGAGAAAACGGCGTCGGCCTCTTTATTGTCTTGTGCTACAAGTGGTTTTGTAGTTTTGTGAACCGTTGCCAACTTAGAAAGTTGTTGTTTTCGCTGCTGTATTAAAACACGCGGAGTACTATCGTTTGAAATACTTTCATCCTCGGAAGTATGGAATCCCAGTTCATGTTCGGTTGATTTTGATCGACTCTTTCCTTCTGGACTTATTTCAATAGTTGTTTTTACACGGGTTGCCTTGGCTGGAATAAATCGCCGTTTTTTCTTTCGGTTTTTTACGTTGATTTTCATATCAGAATCTGAAAATATTGAAACCGTTTCCCCCTCCACTTCGGGGGGTTTCCATCCCAGTTGCTTAAGCATATTTGGCTGGGACCTTGATCGTCTATGTGTTTTTCGATGAGTCATTGCTGAAATTTCTATTGTAGTCAAAATATGACCGCCTTTGTTTTGCACTTGAGATAAACCATGTTCTTTCTGACTTCCGGAATGTGTAGGAGTCGTCTGCTCGCTGTGTGAAGAATCGGCTGATTGTGGCAATGCCGCTACAGAACGATGTATTGAGCGTATGCGAAGAATGTCCAACTGGTTTAGTTTTATTGCAATGTCTGCATTGAGTTCCGAATAAATCAAATGAACTCGTTTTGCGATCAAAATGCTCCCTAAGATGCATAAACTATGTTCCAATATAAGCAGAATTGCCATAAGTCTGTTTGACACGTGATTTGTGTCGTAGTAGCACAACTGATTCTCTATACATATACCGTTTACAACCGTGAACACGATTCCCGTCACGTTGAATAAAACGAACACGGAGCACGATAATGCATAGGCTTGTACCTGAATAACGGTAGGAAAAAGGGAATGTTAATTTTATTCATTTAAACAGTGTAAAAAAAAAATTCGAATGGTTTTGTGTTTTTTTTTTATATCTTCAGACATATTGCGGATTAAATATGTGTGTTTTTAAATTTTTATTTGAATGCAGTGGTGTGTGTTTCCATACCGGCTTACAACTCGTACGCAATGCCATATATATACTTATATATATATAACAAAAATCGATTTAATCTTCACAGACAAGCATAACGCATGTATTAGGTAAATCATAAACTAGTGTACATTTACATGATTACGGGTATGTTAAGTGGGTATATAAAGTAGGATCGGGTATATTCATTGGGTAGCAGACGGATATATAGTCCAGTGGTAACACGCTGGACTGGCAATCCAGGGATCGCAGGTTCGATCCCCCGTCTGACCCTAATAAAATTAACAGTCTTTCAGATGGGACGTTAAACCGAGGTCTCGTGTCGGTGCTTTACACCGTGCACGTAAAAGAACCAGAGGAGATTCTGGAATGTGTCTCTGTCTGTATCATGCACTATCCTCCAAAAATCTAAAATGACTAATCTCTTCAGGAGGCGTTGCTCATATGGGCAACCGGTAGCGACGATAAATAAACGTAAAAACACACACGTTCATTGGGTATATAAAGTAGTATTATATTCTGTGTTCACCCTCCACAATGGATGAGCCTACACACATTATGTTACCGTATATACGTTGTCAGAAAAATGTACATCGAAAAAGTATTTCACAATATCGTAATAAGTGCAAATATATCTATAAATATAATATAATATATCATGCGATACATGTACATATTTAAAGCGACATTACATCGCAAAATAAAAAGTATTTTACGTATAAATAACATTACTACCATCAATTCACAATAAACAATAATACTTTCAATCAATAAACTGGGTTTGCGATCTGCAAAACTCTCATTTATAGTGAAGTGAAAGTAGGAATTCGTCTAACAGTCGGCCACGCTCCTGAATTGACGTTTGTTTATTATTGGTGTCTATCCATAACGCGTGATACTGTCGTTTAGATATACTTTAAATATGATCAGTCAAAAGATAAATATGCAGACGGATCTGTAGTCCAGTGGTAACACGCTGGACTGGTAATCCAGGGATCTCAGGTTCGATCACCCGTCTGACCCTAATAAAATTAACAGTCTTTCAGATGGGATATTAAACCGAGGTCTCGTGTCGGTGCTGTACACCGTGCACGTAAAAGAACCAGATGAGACTCTGGAATGGGTCTGGTCTGTATCATTGCACTATCCTCCAAAAATCTAAAATGACTAATCTCTTCAGGAGGCGTCGCTCATATGGGAAACCGGTAGCGACGATAAAACACACACATAAATATGCACTGACACAATATGGGGCATAATGGCAAATATCTACAATACATGTTGTTATTCATGATTCACGCGATGTATTATGCGTGGATGTTGACCTAATTTTAATTAGTTTGTTATGTAAACAAACGTCGTATAGTTGTTTACTAGTTGAACTACTCAGATTCTATGTCAAATATTTGGAAACAATATGTACCTACCATATAACAGGAAATTACATTCTGTGGACATTTGCTTTTTCACTGATGTAGTGTCGATTTAAGTAATGGATAAGTATATGGTTTGCATGGATATTTCGTGCGATATTCTGTAACGACGGTGTGAGAAACTTACCCATTGACCGGCGCTGCTACTACGCATGCCGTCCCCAGACAGGTAATACATGCACAGCTGACAAAAGATGATGAAAATTATATGCTGGAAGTAGTAAACAGAAAATGTATAAGTTTGTATAAAATAGTTCTGTTTCTATATAGATGCTCTGATAGTGCTGGATGTCATATTTGAACCTGCTTGGATATACCTTAAACAATTTATATGTATACTGTAGTGTCAAGCGTATGGTGTAAGATAATGTTCTAAATAAATCAAAAATTAAATTTTGAATCCGAAATCATTTGTCCAGACAACAAGAGTCTGCGGAATACGTAGTTCGGTAATGCTATTTGTATGGAATCGTCCTGATTCGGCATCGACCGAGGCTCTACCAAGTGCTCACCCGGGTTCCAATCTGTCGAATTTTCACTTTTTTACTTCTGACAATATGATATTATCAGAAACTCATTGCGGCTCAATTAATGGTCTTGTAGTGTAGTGGCAATATCTCAAAAGGGGCTTAAAAATGGGTGCAACCCCTCCCCATGGTAGAACAAGACACAACCTATTTTTTCTTGAAGAGGGTGGTCTGGGGAGTAGGAAAAGGATGGTTGTGAATCTGAGATCATTGTAGGTCATTATGAAAATCTCATTTATATATGTGTAGATGAGGACCCCGAGAATCAATTTGACGATATATGTTTTTTCCAAGTATATCAGTTAATATTCAAGCTATATGCACAAATTGTGTATCAAAATGTGCAGGATGACAATACACACTCACTACAATTGCATTTAATCAGAAAATATATCTCATAATTGGCATAAAAGCCAAAATAATGCAATTTATTGCTGAAAATCGACTACAGATTCACTGAATTACCGACCTTAATGACTACATAACTTTACACATACCAGCTCCATGTTGATAAATATTATACCTAAATGTATCCTGTACATATATGTATTCAATAGAAGGTTCCAAAGTGTAATATAGCTCCTGCTGAGAATTGTATTATCAAAAACATAGCACTTTACCGAAATATCCAAAATACCTTAAATTCGCGTATTCCACGAAATATCATGTTTTCATTAGTTTACACCATGCTGCATTGGCAATATACTTTTGTTATATTTAGATACATATATCAGCACATTCACAATATGGTGAACTAGTATTTATGACTACCCCAGAAATACACGCACATGTAAATGATATACATATTTATTGAATTGGAAGTTATTGATACAGCAGTGGTAATTTAATCCAAATGATTGATGTTCATGTAATCAGTCAATCACTGTCGTCATTGCTGCTGTCACTTAGCACAAGAGAATTATCTGTGTTTTGGCAATCACCAACACAGGAACATAACTCCGTGCATCTCAGTCCCGCGGTCAGGCAGTGACAGGCTCTAGTTTGTGAGCAGTTCTCATCGGTGCAATAGAGATGTGTCAGGTCTCGAACCTCTTTGGGGGCCGCATCTTTTTCGAACATGACAGGTTCGAGTTTGTTGTCCCTTAGCTGCCATCCATTGCCATCAGGTCTCCAAAGAACTGGCTTTGCTTCATGACTGTGAATCCAAATCGCCACCTGTTAATTCACACGTCTGATATGCTGTTGAAAAGCATCATCTGTTGGCGGGAAAAGTGATGCAACCTTGTCACTTTTACACGCATAATCATAGCGTAGCTGATCCAGAGACGTGCACGAGTTGCTCTTCGATCCATACAGAAGCAATGCATACTTCGTGGCTGTGGGGAGTTCATTAGTTATGTCACTGGATTGGCCTAACTGTGCCAGTGGCAGCAAGTCTCCAATATTCAACAAGAGCTTGCTATAGGCAGTGCGCTTACCTATTTTGAAGAGGGAAGATGTTGTATCGCATCCACTAATAGCATGTGACGCTGGTAAGCAGAGTGAAACATCTTCTCCAATTTGATCAGTTATGGTGTTGACAGGAATGATCCTCTGGCGGTGTGTTGCTTTGCTGCAATGACCAGCATTCATGTAAACTTTGCAGTCTCCAAACACACCCTTGCCACAGTAGTATATTAGAAGGACTAATACATCAGTATCATCGCATCGGACAATGATTCTTGAGTGTGATTGAGCAAGATTGATGGCATGTAGCAGGATTCGTGTGTCGGCCTCCTCGTGTGTGCTGAACAGTTCAGGTTTTTCTTGTACCTCTGTGCGCTGAATAACTTTCACAAGCTGACCATCTTCAAAACCTCCTGCCAGTGTGATTGATTGGTGTTCCTTGAGGAGCTGTGGAGCGGTTTGTGTCAAATATACACAGACAAACTCTGCCAGTGCTGATTTGTTTGTGGCATTTGTCATAAATTTTCGGTAGTTTGGAACCCTACGTCGACCATTGATGACATCCGTAGGGCCTGTTTCTCTACCTGTACGACGGTCTCGTTCCAGCTGCTTGATGGATATCTCCGAATCATATCGATCAAAGACCAGAGTGACTGATATCACACCTAAGTTACCAGCTAGCAGTGACTGAATTCTCTGCATTACGACAAGTCCCAAATCATCGAATGTGTCAAACTTGGATTCATCCATTGCTTGAAGTAGTGCCATCCCATCAATGATGTATGCAGTGTGACGATCATCTGTCTCTTCCAACACCTGTATTTCATCGCAATTCGATTCTAACTTCTTGGCTAAATCAGCCTTGGTCGTCTTGCGCATCGTGCCATCATCGTTGAACAGAGAAGGTGGTACAGGTGCTAGCTCGTGTGTCAGAACCTCTTCTAAGCTGACATCCCTCTGCTTCGACACAGCCAGCAGCCTTCGGAATAAGACTTCAGAATCTACCATGATCTTGTCTGTTTTCTTGGATGTCAAAGATTTGGACATGTTGGCAAATGTTGGAGTCTTCGTCCGTGTGTCTGTCTCCCAGAAACTGAGTGTCCTGTCAACCATGAGCCGCTTCTCCACAAAGGTAGTGTTCCGTGTCTGTGCAACTTCCAGAAAATTTATCAGTCCATTGGCAACTTCCAGTGATGCGACCTGTCCAGTGGTGATATTGACGAGTTCATCGGGCACAGTATCAAGGTCGAAGGGATTCTGTAAGCCTGATACATATTCCTGTATCTTTATGACGTCCTGTTCATCCCTTGCCATCCTAGTCTTGCCATGCTCAGTGTGGTTTCTCGTTTGTGTTTGTTTGTTACTATGGCACAGTTCCTTGAAGGCATCTGTGTACTCCGCAGTGATGTGTCGAGTCACCATCCAGCGTGTGAGAGCGCCCTTCCGCAAGGTAAATCCGATGACACCTCCCTTGCTCTTCTCCTCACGGTTTATTGTCTGTTCAAGTGCTTGGTCACTGGCAACTGCATTGAACCGTCTGGACGACCTCCGGACTACGAATCCACCTTCTTGCAGGTATTGGTAAGATTTTGGTTGTTTTTGCTTGAGGCTTATCATATCATTCAGATATCCAGGCAAATATCGGACATAGTTGCCTCTGTCGGCAGCTCGACACCAGTGGATGGCCTCACAGACAGCGATGAGATGCAGCTCGAATAAACCATCCCGCTCTGATCTCAGAAGTCGCAACAAAGTTCCCACTCCCTGCATGAATGTGTCCCAGTAAGCAAAGGTAGCTGATTGTGTTCGTCCAGCGGCTGTGAACTCCTGATGTAGCGCTTGTAAGGTTGTGATGTGTTCGGACTCTAGCTGTTCGGTTAGTTTTCGAGCTGATTCGTTGTCTCCTGATTTGAAAGCCTGTTGGATATCGCTCACAAGCGTATCCATGTCATCTTGTCGAAGATCTGTCTGAACCTGTTGTTGTAGCCATGCCAAACATGCTTCCTGATACAACCGATACAAGGCCTCTAGCACCAGTTTCATGCTCCTATTTCCTCTGGACACATGCTTCCCTTCGAGCATAAGTCTTACCGTTGCTGACGCATAGACGTCCGAGTCGACCAGCATGGAGAGGAGACCCCCGTC
Organism: Archivesica marissinica; assembly: GCA_014843695.1. Classification (NCBI taxonomy): domain Eukaryota; kingdom Metazoa; phylum Mollusca; class Bivalvia; order Venerida; family Vesicomyidae; genus Archivesica; species Archivesica marissinica. The sequence goes on from CM026395.1 coordinate 9,839,046, forward strand.
ACCATAGAGTTTCCCGATGCTCGCTACATAAGCCATGGTTAAGTGCATACCACCTAGCCTCATTGTTATCTTTCCGTCCAAACGTGGAGGCTTGTTCCACATTATTTGTTGTGCCTTGCTGTAGATGGAGCAATCTGCTGTGACTAGGATGTGAGGCTGCTTAAGTTTGTCGGCTATCTGGACTAATCTAAGTAGGATGGTATAGATGGTGGTAAGATCCGTTGGTGGAGCACGAATGAAGGGCAGGTAGCATGTAGTCGCGACTGGCAGATTCCGCTCAGACAAGAATGCATTAGATGCCGACCACGATGGGATAGCCTGATGATCATCAACGGTTTTACGGGACACTTTCCATGCTAAATCTCTAGATTCGGCTGTCTTGAATTCTGGATGGTCTATGTCAATATTCATCATTGCTGAATCGCTCACAGGAGGAGGTTCTGGTCGTTTGGCAGGTTTGTTGTACCTTAAAGTAATACATGTCAGAACTAAATATATATGTGGACATGCATGCACATTCGTGGTAACTTGTGAATAGTATTATACTACCATTTTACTGTCTATGTTATCGATGCTATTCTATATGCATGCATTATAATGTTAGACCAGCCACCAACAAGCATATGACCACAACCGTAGGTATCATAAATTTCTTACCAATTGTTTTACCAGGTATATGCTGTAATTACCAAAATATAATGATAAAGTGGCAGCAAAGACTACAACATTTCCACAGTTTTGTTTCAATGACTTAGCTATATACCTCTGGAGATCGTCAAATCCTGGACAGACTCTTATCAGCTGCTGATAGCGACTTCATTGGCAACCTGGGAATGCACTTGTCATCAAGTTGGGGGATTCCTCTATGGAACAGCACGGCTGCCATGGCATGAGTGGTTGACTTTCCATCCAGAGTAGCTTCGTTTTGGTCAAAATTATCGATCGCAGCATTTACCACTGGCAAACCATCAATGGACCCTAGGTGCTGGAGTCTCTTGGGTATGTATACGCCATCTTTGACATTTTCCTCATCAATAGCCACATATGTGAGGAAGCGCCGAACTTCGTCGTAGGAGACACAATGACCCAGTGAATTAAGTAAGTCGATCATATTCTTGTTTCCAAATTCGTGGTGCACTTGTAAGGCTAAGTCTAGTGTAATTGATGTGTACATGTGCTGACTCTGTGAAATCATATTATGACATATGGCAATTGTTTTCAGGTTGATCTTAGGAACATCGTCTTCACTACAACTTGTCAGCTTGTTGTATGCTTGTTCATTAAGGCACCATTCAATGAAGTCATACATATAGAAACACATTTTATATCAGACATTGGAATCGCGTTACGTACTAGGCGGGGGTATGTTTTTAGAAGAAAACTCTGAGTAACTGTTCTGTGCATGTATTTCTGGGGTCATAAATGCTAGTTCACCATATTGTGAATGTGCTGATATATGTATCTAAATATAACAAAAGTATATTGCCAATGCAGCATGGTGTAAACTAATGAAAACATGATATTTCGTGGAATACGCGAATTTAAGGTATTTTGGATATTTCGGTAAAGTGTTATGTTTTTGATAATACAATTCTCAGCAGGAGCTATATTACACTTTGGAACCTTATATTGAATACATATATGTACAGGATACATTTAGGTATAATGTGTATCAACATGGAGCTGGTATGTGTAAAGTTATGTAGTCATTAAGGTCGGTAATTCAGTGAATCTGTAGTCGATTTTCAGCAATAAATTGCATTATTTTGGCTTTTATGCCAAGTATGAGATATATTTTCTGATTAAATGCAATTGTAGTGAGTGTGTATTGTCATCCTGCACATTTTGATACATAATGTGTGCATATAGCTTGAATATTAACTGATATACTTGGAAAAAACATATATCATCAAATTTATTCTCGGAGTCCTCATCTACACATATATAAATGAGATTTTCATAATGACCTACAATGATCTCAGATTCACAACCATCCTTTTCCTACTCCCCAGACCACCCTCTTCAAGAAAAAATAGGTTGTGTCTTGTTCTACCATGGGGAGGGGTACCCGACCAAAAAGTACCCCTTGACCACTACACTATTGGTGTTAATACAAAATATATCAACGCCTGCTCGCAGGCTAACCCAGTACATGTATATCCCTTGTATTGATGTTAAAATACGCTTGTAGTGTACTAAAGACTTTAGTATGCAGGGCCGTGTACATGTATATTCGTGGACCTCTACGTTGCTTATGCCGACATCCGGATCAGGCATCCTCTTTGGTACAGGGTGACAAGTCCTGGGTGGTGATTGCTTCCTCCGAACAGCGGGTCCCACAATCGCAGAACCCGTCTCAGTAGTCCTCTTCAACAGTCTTCATCACGTCAAGGCATCCCCGGGCAGTTCCCACTCATGCCATGCCTACACGAGGAACAGAGTCTGTGTCGATGAGACAAAGTCTTGAATGAGCTGCTACTGCAGGACGTACCTAGGTCTCGACGTGCACGTTGTGGAGGTCGACCTGGTATCTAGCACACATCGAACCTGCGATCCCTGGAGTCCGGGTCCATCATGTTAACAACTGGACTACGTATCCGTCAGTTATCTAGCACACTACAACAGTATTGTGTTTTATATCCTTACTCAAATCTATATATACTAGAGGACATATAAAACGCACACCTACATTATATACTAGAGGACATAAAAAACGCACACATACATTATATACTAGAGGACATAGAAAACGCACACCTACATTATATACTAGAGGACATAGAAAACGCACACATACATTATATACTAGAGGACATAGAAAACGCACACATACATTATATACTAGAGGACATAGAAAACGCACACACACATTATATGTATACTAGAGGGTATAGAAAACGCACACATACATTATATACTAGAGGACATAGAAAACGCACACCTACATTATATACTAGAGGACATAGAAAACGCACACATACATTATATACTAAAGGACATAGAAAACGCACACCTACATTATATACTGAGGACATAGAAAACGCACACATACATTATATACTAAAGGACATAGAAAACGCACACCTACATTATATACTAGAGGACATAGAAAACGCACACTACATTATATACTAAAGGACATAGAAAACGCACACCTACATTATATACTAGAGGACATAGAAAACGCACACATACATTATATACTAAAGGACATAGAAAACGCACACCTACATTATATACTAAAGGACATAGAAAACGCACACCTACATTATATACTTGAGGACATAGAAAACGCACACATACATTATATGTATATTAGAGGACATAGAAAACGCACACCTACATAATATGTATACTAAAGGACATAGAAAACGCACACATACATTATATGATTATTATAACATGAAAACGAAATACGAAGGATTCCATCAAAGATATACCACATCTTTATTACAAAACACAAACTGAACAACTAATATATTCCAAAATGTTTTAAAACTATGTATTTATATTTCAGTTTATACAATTGTTTTAGCTCGATTGCGAAACAAGTTATTACAACATATATTAATCACTCTCGAGACCTCATTCCGGATGAAATCCATCGTCACGAGGGAGAGAGAAGAGGCAACGTGGAATTTAAATGCCTTGCATAAGGGCACACTCGTAACGGCTCCAGTGGGGCTCGAACTCTGGACCTTTCACACCTGAAGCGAACGCGCATCCACCGCGCTATCACGACTTCCACGTATTTAATATATAGGTATTGTTTTTCATGTAAAACACACTTACAGACGGATATGTAGTCCAGTGGTAACACACTGGACTGGTAATCCAGGGATCGCAGGTTCGACCCCCCGTCTGACCCTAATAAAATTAACAGTCTTTCAGATGGGACGTTAAACCGAGGTCTCGTGTCGGTGCTATACACCGTTCACGTAAAAGAACCAGAGGAGATTCTGGAATGGGTCTCTGTCTGTATCATGCACTATCCTCCAAAATCTAAAATAACTAATCTCTTCAGGAGGCGTCGCTCATATGGGCAACCGGTAGCGACGATAAATAAACGTAAAAACAGACATAAAACACACTTATCCGAAGTGTGCGTTTTCTATGTCCTCTAGTATATAATGTAGGTGTGCATTTTCTATGTCCTCTAGTATATGTTATCTGATTGGCTTACAGCTATCATTGTCACCACATGTATAGAATTAGTTCAGCATTCAATGGCAGTTGAGACATACTACTTTATTGCATAATAATGTCTTATTCTTCCTAAATGTAAATAAACTGCATACAAACTATTAAGCATATCCGGCTTCCGTGATTAACAAAGTCGCCCCAAAATTTGAGAAACACTTCTTTATTTTGAGAAACACGTCTCTATCTTGAGAAACACTTCTCTATGTTGAGAAACACTTCTTTATCTTGAGAAACACTTCTCTATGTTGAGAAACACTTCTCTATCTTGAGAAACACTTTTTTATCTTGAGAAACACTTCTCTATTTTGAGAAACACTTCTCTATCTTGAGAAACACCTCTCTATCTTGAGAAACACTTCTCTATTTTGAGAAACACTTCTCTATCTTGAGAAACACCTCTCTATCTTGAGAAACATATCTTGAGAAACACTTCTCTATCTTGAGAAACACTTCTCAACACTTCTCTATCTTGAGAAACACTTCTCTATCTTGAGAAACACTTCGATGTGTTGATGATAATGTATGACAATATATACCTGTATTGAATTGTATATACATGTACATTGTTCATGTATAACATAAGCAGCATCAATCTTAGCGGAAACGGAAGCTATTTCGTGGTTCTGGTCCCGGGTCGGTGACACGTTATATCCCTATAATAAGTTTCCACTATACATAGAATAAAGATCGATGCTAAAGCCGAGAGTCACATAGTCTACTTCCCATTTATGCCAAGCCCATTGCGGGAACCCTGGCATGTTTTCATGGGTAGATTCTAGTATTCTAGTCTATTTCCATTTATGCCAAGCCCATTGCGGGAACCGTGACATGTTTTCATGGGTAGATTCTAGTCTATTTCCATTTATGCCAAGCCCATTGCGGGAACCCTGGCATGTTTTCATGGGTAGGTTCAGTCGGAAACATAAGCGGTTAGCCAGTATCTTGTATCTTATATGTAGCTTCCTCCAATGTCTGGAGAACCGTTCACCGACAGCAAACGTAGCAGTGGTTCCTAGTGTGTCAGGTAGATAACTATTTCCTCCACTGCAGGGAGAGCCACTACTGCTTGCTCAAGGACACGTGCCATGACCGAGCATCAAACCAAGGACCATGCATCGATTCCAAAGTCATCGTGAGCAACGTTTTTATAACCTATGATTTGGTAATATAATATAATGTCGGGACGAGATATTAAAATATGTTTACCCATGCTCCAGCTATGAAGGCAGGGAAGAAATACGGTACTTTAGCGGTTCCATTCGAACCACTGGAGAGCAATTGCGCTGCAATACCCGTCGCGAACAGTATCAGACTGGTAATGATGTGATAGTACCGAATATTCTTAAAGTATCTTCTACCATCAGCTACCATTCGGTACATGGAACCTGAAATGAAAACATATAGCCTAGAGGGAATGATAATACAAGTGTATCAACTGGGAAAGAAATCCATTTTTTCTCTCCACTTGCCCAAGCGTAACAAACGGAATATTCGAATAAGTTTACAAATGTAAGGAACCTTTAGTTATGTTGTATAACACTCACAGCATAGCATAACACAGTACAGGACAGCATAGCACAGCACAGCATAGCACAGCATAGCACAGGACAGCATAGCATAGCATAGCACAGGACAGCATAGCACAGCACAGCATAGCATAGCACAGCATAGCACAGGACAGCATAGCATAACACAGTACAGGACAGCATAGCACAGCACAGCATAGCACAGCATAGCACAGGACAGCATAGCATAGCATAGCACAGGACAGCATAGCACAGCACAGCATAGCACAGGACAGCATAGCACAGCACAGCACAGGACAGCATAGCACAGCACAGCATAGCACAGGACAGCATAGCATAGCACAGGACAGCATAGCACAGGACAGCATATCATAGCATAACACAGTACAGGACAGCATAGCATAGCACAGCACAGGACAGCATAGCATACCACAGCATAGCACAGGACAGCATAGCACAGCACAGGACAGCATATCATAGCATAGCATAGCACAGGACAGCATATCATAGCATAGCACAGCATAGCATAGCACAGGACAGCATAGCATAGCACAGCACAGCATAGCACAGCATATCATAGCATAACACAGTACAGGACAGCATAGCATAGCACAGCATAGCACAGGACAGCATAGCACAGCACAGGACAGCATAGCATAGCATAGCACAGGACAGCATATCATAGGACAGCATAGTAAGAACACCAATAATGGTACCGTTACGCTCTCCAACATTTAAATAAAAGTATGGATGAAGCAACAGTATAATTATGCTTGCCGTTGTCCCACATTGGTGTTATTTGAAAATTTCTTCATTTTCAAAATAAATATCGATATTTATTGATTCAATCTCTTTGAAGTAAAGAAATTCCGTCAATATTTCTTATTTTCTGCGATTGTTTCAGCTTCACTATAGAAGTACATTGATTAATGACGACACGGGACATATATAGTTTAGTTTAAACAAATTTATTTTAGCTCGATTGTGAAGCAAGTTCTTACAACTTATATTAATCACCCTCGATACCCCAGGGAGAGAGAAGAGGCAACATGGGAATTTAAATGCCTTGCCTAAGGGCACAATCGTAACGGCTCCAGCGGGGCTCGAACTCCTGACCTTTCGCGCCTGAAGCGAACGCGCATCCACTGCGCTATCACGAACTTCCATATATAGTTACATGGACTGGCTAAATTAGTATAAATGTACCAGATATAAATCTATGTTGAAAAATAAATAAACAAAAACAATGCATTCTATTAAACCGTACTATTGCACTGCCATCTTGTATTAGAGCAGACCCAAAGACAAGGTGACCATGTGTGTGTGTGTGTGTGTTTTACGTTTATTTATCGTCGCTACCGGTTGCCCATATGAGCGACGCCTCCTGAAGAGATTAGTTATTTTAGATTTTTGGAGGATAGTGCAATGATACAGAGAGAGACCCATTCTAGAATCTCCTCTGGTTCTTTTACGTGCACGGTGTAAAGCACCGACACGAGACCTCGGTTTAACGTCCCATCTGAAAGACTGTTAATTTTATTAGGGTCAGACGGGGGATCGAACCTGCGATCCCTGGATTACCAGTCCAGCGTGTTACCACTGGACTACATATCCGTCTGTAGGTGACCATGTTGTTTGTTTTTGCGTATATATACAGTCGCTACCGGTTGCATAACGTAAGAACCCTTTGTTATCTTGGATGGCTTTTGTTAGCTCGTGTGAACGCATTTAGTGCTCAGTATGAGCTATTGTGATTACTCGTACGATCGTACGTCCGACAGCCCACACCCGGCTCGTGCTCTTCAGCAATTTCATTGTTGGCCAGATTTGGTGCAACTTTGGTATACATTTTTGATAGACAATACAACAGCTAATTGCTCTGGACAATGCCGTAGACAAGCAATAACGAGACCGCTCTGGACAATGCCGTAGACAAGCAATAACGAGACTGCTCTGGACAATGTCGTAGGCAAGCAATAACGAGACTGCTCTGGACAATGCCGTAGACAAGCAATAACGAGACTGCTCTGGACAATGCCGCAGGCAAGCAATAACGAGACTGCTCTGGACAATGCCGCGGACAAGCAATAACGAGACTGTTCTGGACAATGCCGTAGACAAGCAATAACGAGACTGCTCTGGACAATGCCGTAGACAAGCAATAACGAGACTGCTCTGGACAATGCCGCAGGCAAGCAATAACGAGACTGTTCTGGACAATGCCGTAGACACGCAATAACGAGACTGTTCTGGACAATGCCGCAGGCAAGCAATAACGAGACTGCTCTGGACAATGCCGTAGACACGCAATAACGAGACTGCTCTGGACAATGCCGTAGACAAGCAATAACGAGACTGCTCTGGACAATGCCGTAGACAAGCAATAACGAGACTGCTCTGGACAATGCCGCAGACACGCAATAACGAGACTGTTGTATTACGTTTTGGCTCAATAGAAATAAATCTAGAGATGCTGAAAGTGAAAACTCTGCTACCGACAGTAAATCAACGTACTAATGATGATTACTAATCGAACTAACTAGCCGAAAGTGTAATTGAATCGTGTTGTGTGCGACATAGACCATTGGAATCAAAGAAAGTATTGAATGTTGAGATGACGTCGATATTTGCTATATCGGTATATAGCTGTTTTGAATTGTGATTTTCTGACTAAATCGGACTAAATCTATTTCTTAGAAGAATAATGTGTTTTACCTGCGTGTTGTATTTGTTTGATCTGATACATTAGTTCATACAGTTCTTATTATATAGAGGATTAGTCGGGGAGAAAGTTTGGTTTGTTTGTTCGGGTTTTGCGCCTTCATCAGCACCATTTGGGGCTATATCGACGGCGGACAGATTACCTAACAACATCTTTCCAGCGCTTAACCAGTACTTTGTGCATATAAAGAGACACGGTCTGAGCGGGGCTCGAACCTGTAACCATCAGTGATGATAGGTTACAGTGATATAAGTCAGCGACCTTAACCATTCAATCAGGGAGGTGTGTGTTTTACGTTTATTTATCGTCGCTACCCCGGTTGCCCATATGAGCGACGCCCCCCTGAAGAGATTAGTTACTTTAGATTTTTGAAAGATAGTGCAATGATACAGACAGAGACCCATTCCAGAGTATCCGTTGGTTCTTTTACGTGCACGGTGTAAAGCACCCACACGAGGCATCAGTTTAAAGTCCCATTTGAAAGACTGTTAATTTTATTAGAGTCAGACTGGAGATCGAACCGGCAATCCCTGGATTACCAGTCCAGCGTGTTAACTACTGGACTACAGATCCGTCTGTAGCCAGGGAGGCGGACTCTAGGAGGACGTGATTTGATTTTGGAAGAAATGGGTGCCAATGCGTGTTGTCAAGGCGGTCAACAAAGTATCCACCCCAACGACTTCCATAGTAGGCCTAAGCTATGCAAACTTGTATCTCGAAGGGAACATCTATAGGAAACCTCATACGACCTTTAATATAAGCCATACATCGATACCATGAGGCTAACGTTTCAAGGTCACGCCAAGGTCAAATGAAATGTTTGCGTTAAATACCAGCGCGGGAGTTTGCATCTCTCAAAAGGTTCTTCTCTAGTTTCAATTTTGTGAGTATTATTTGAAGTATCAATATAATAGAATATAACTGGGCTTCAGACTCTAATTGTTGATGCATTGGTAGTAGTAGGAATATGATTCAAATGACACATATTATCAACTTAAAGAGGGAAGTCATACAATCTATGTACGTGTAAGTCGTTATCCGGAAACGGAAACATATGATAAACTAATGTCCAATAACTCCGTCAGAAGTCTGACTATTCATACCAGGCTTAATGTTTGTTTGTTTTGGATGTCGACACCGACATCTTAGGTTCTATGGCGGCTCTATGCCTTTGTTACATAGTCTATGAAGGCAGACACAAAATATCATGTATGTCTTTGTTGCGTGGTTTAGGAAGGCAGACACAAAACATCATTTATGTCTTTGTTACGTAGCCTATGAAGGCAGACACAAAATATCATTTATGTCTTTGTTGCATAGTCTATGAAGGCAGTCACAAAACATCATTTATGTCTTTGTTATGTGGTTTATGAAGGCAGACACAACACATTATTTATGTCGTTGTTACGTAGTTTATGAAGGCAGACACAAAACATTATTTATGTCTTTGTTACGTAGTTTATGAAGGCAGACACAAAACATTATTTATGTCGTTGTTACGTAGTTTATGAAGGCAGACACAAAACATCATTTATATCTTTGTTACGTAGTTTATGAAAGCAGACACAAATCAACATATATCGTTGTTCCATTGATCAGGTAGTATTTATGAAGAGAGACACAAAACAACATGCATATTTGTTCAGCTGGCCAAGTAGTTTATAAAGGGAGAAACAAAATAACATTCATATCTTTATTCTGCTAGTTACGTAGTTTATGAAGACAAACATAAAGTAATAGTATGTCTTTGTTCCGTTGGTTACGCAATTTATGAGAGCAAAAGCAAAAGAACATGTATACCTTTGTTTCGCTGGTTACGTAGTTTATGAATGCAAAAACAAAACAACATGTATACCTTTGTTTCGCTGGTTACGTAGTTTATGAATGCAAAAACAAAACAACATGTATACCTTTGTTTCGCTGGTTACGTAGTTTATGAATGCAAAAACAAAACAACATGTATAGCTTTGTTCCGCTGGTTACGTAGATTATGAATGCAAAACCAAAACAACATGTATATCTTTGTTCCGCTGGTTACGTAGTTTATGAATGCAAAAACAAAACAACATGCATAGCTTTGTTCCGCTGGTTACGTAGATTATGAATGCAAAACCAAAACAACATGTATATCTTTGTTCCGCTGGTTACGTAGTTTATGAATGCAAAAACAAAACAAAATGTATATCTTTGTTCCGCTGGTTACGTAGTTTATGAATGTAAAAAGAACACAACATATGTATAGCTTTGTTTCGCTGGTTACGTAGTTTATGAATGCAAAAACAAAACAACATGTATATCTTTGTTCCACTGGTTACATAGTTTATGAATGCAAAAACAAAACAACATGTATATCTTTGTTTCGCTAGTTACGTAGTTTATGAATGCAAAAACAAAACAACATAGATCTTTGTTCCGCTGGTTACGTAGTTTATGAACGTAAAAACAAAACAACATAGCTCTTTGTTCCGCTGGTTACGTAGTTTATGAACGTAAAAACAAAACAACATAGCTCTTTGTTCCGCTGGTTACGTAGTTTATGAATGCAAACACAAAACAACATGTATATCTTTGTTCCGCTGGTGACGTAGATTATGAATGCAAAAACAAACAACATGTATATCTTTGTTCCGCTGGTTACGTAGTTTATGAATGTAAAAAGAACACAACATATGTATATCTTTGTTCCGCTGGTTACGTAGTTTATGAAGGCAAAAACAAAACATGCATATCTTTATTCCGCTGGTTACGTAGTTTATGAATGCAAAACCAAAACAACAGGTATATCGTTGTTCCGCTGGTGACGTAGTTTATGAACGTAAAAACAAAACAACATAGCTCTTTGTTCCGCTGGTTACGTAGTTTATGAATGCAAACACAAAACAACATGTATATCTTTGTTCCGCTGGTGACGTAGATTATGAATGCAAAAACAAACAACATGTATATCTTTGTTCCGCTGGTTACGTAGTTTATGAATGTAAACGCAAAACAACATGTATATCTTTGTTCCGCTGGTGACGTAGTTTATGAATGTAAAAACAAAATAACATGTATATCTTTGTTTCGCTGGTTACGTTGTTTATGAATGCAAAACCAAAACAACATGTATATCTTTGTTCCGCTGGTTACGTAGATTAATTATGAATGCAAAAACAAAACAAGATGTATATCTTTGTTCCGCTGGTGACGTAGATTAATTATGAATGCAAAACCAAAACAACATGTATAGCTTTGTTCCGCTGGTTACGTAGATTAATTATCAATACGAAAACAAAACAACATGTATATCTTTGTTCCGCTGGTGACGTAGTTTATGAGAGCAAAACCAAAACAACATGTATAGCTTTGTTCCGCTGGTTACGTAGTTTATGAATGCAAAAACAAAACAGGTATATCGTTGTTCCGCTGGTGACGTAGTTTATGAACGTAAAAACAAAACAACAACCCCCACAAAACAAAAACAAACAACATAGCTCTTTGTTCCGCTGGTTACGTAGTTTATGAACGTAAAAACAAAGCAACATAGCTCTTTGTTCCGCTGGTGACGTAGTTTATGAACGTAAAATCAAAGCAACATAGCTCTTTGTTCCGCTGGTTACGTAGTTTATGAATGGAAAAAAACCCACATGTATATCTTTATTCCGCTGGTGACGTAGTTAATGAACGTAAAAACAAAACAACATAGCTTTTTGTTCCGCTGGTTACGTAGTTTATGAATGCAAACACAAAACAACATGTATATCTTTGTTCCGCTGGTTACATAGTTTATGAAAAACAAACAAACAAAAATGTAAAAACAAAACAACATAGATCTTTTTATTCCGTATGGCGCTATTATAATTACACAAATAGATAAGCATGGACACATGAAAATGATCAGTTTAGTTTAATTAACTCACCTTTAATTTCAATCATAATTAATCCTTTTCAACTTCAACATTCAAAAATTATTTTCCTTTCTTGATATTCAGCCTTTATTAATGAATCATAGCAATTATTCCAAACACATGTGGCCAGGCCAACACACCCCAACCGTATGCACAGCCTTCATGCGTGATTAGTTCGTTATATTCCATTTTGCAATAGTTCAATTAGCCGTAAATCACCGATCCACTGACTGATCAGTAGTTAATATATCCTCCCCATGTCAACATGGATAAACACCTTACGATAAACTCTGTGCATGACCTGCGCCCTCTTTACATATGTACTTGTTATAAGCTGAAGATCAAACAAGCTTCACTGATTTATAGCTTAGCGTATATTTTATTTCAATACCCGATATAAACCATACCCTAGTTACTGACATTTCAAAATGTAAGAACCGAATACGTATAGAACTGTGAAGCAACGCAAAACGAGGACACATTTGAATGATTTAATATCGGTTTCCAATAAGCAATGTACCCGGAACGAACGTGCTTGGACATATTCTACTGTGTGTCCATTTAATAAAATCATATTACTGTTTGGAAAGACGAACTTACGCTGTTTGCGAGTCTCATTTTTGATACATGTACCAGCAATTGTAATAACACATTGTAAAGGTGATTTATATAATAATAATAATAATAATAATAAAGACTTTATTTAATGAAGGCACTTCATTGACATAAGGCCCACAAAACAACAAAACAATTATATACAGCATTACAGTCTACATCCGTTATATCGAATTCCGTAGGACAGAACAAAATACATCGACATAATCGAAGTTTGACTTAACGAAATTCGATACAAACAGATCCAGTTATATGTAAAATGATAGTGTTTGAAACTGGACTTTGATTCGACTTCGAGATAACCGGAGAATTCGACATAACCAATTTTGACATAACGGATGTAGACTGTTATAACAGATTTAGAGAGCTGCAAGTAAATATATTAGTGCTATAATAAATTATAAATGTGACCAGCTTAAAATTAAGTAAAACGTCTTAAATTGACTGACTGATGAGACATTTTTAATATTATTTGGTATATTTAGTTTATACAAATTTATTTTAGCTCGATTGCGAAACAAGTTCTTAAAACTTATATTAATCACTCTCGAGACCTCATTCCTGATGGAATTCATCGCCAGAAGAGAGTAGAGGCAACGTGGAATTTAAATGCCTTGCCTAAGGGCACAGCCGTAACGGCTCCAGCGGGGCTCGAACTCCGGACCGTTCGCACCTGAAGCGAACGCGCATCCATTGCGCTATCACGACTTTGGTATATTTGGTAAAGCATTCCAGACAACAGTAGACACATGACTTATACATGTTTGTTATTATGATTTTTGTTATGGAGAAATGGAGCACATGAGAGCCAAACGAGAAAAAAGACTGCCCTAATCAGATTTTTCAAGTACAATAAAAACTCTTTTGGATTTTTTTGCTGAAACATGCGTGTAATACATGGTTTTGTTATAAGATAACTATTTGTATGCATTTTTGGTTTGGTTTTAGAAAGACACGAGATCATCTAACTATTACACTAATACTCGCAATAAACTGGTTCAAGATGATACACTATACTTGCATGCAGCTCAAAAACGAAGCGAAATATACATAATGTTCCAATGGAAGAAGCGAGATATACATACCATTCCAATGGAGGAAGCGAGATAGACATAACGTTCCAATGGAGGAAGCGAGATATACATAATGTTCCAATGGAGGAAGCGAGATATACATAACGTTCCAATGGAGGAAGCGAGATAGACATAACGTTCCAATGGAGGAAGCGAGATATACATAACGTTCCAATGGAGGACGTGAGATATACATAACGTTACAATGGAGGAAGTGAGATATACATAACGTTCCAATGGAGGAAGCGAGATATACATAATGTTCCAATGGAGGAAGCGAGATATACATAACATTCCAATGGAGGAAGTGAGATATACATAACGTTCCAATGGAGGAAGCGAGATATATATAACGTTACAATGGAGGAAGCGAGATGGACATATCGTTCCAATAGAGGAAGCGAGATAGACATATCGTTCCAATGGAGGAAGCGAGATATACATAACGTTCCAATGGAGGACGTGCGATATACATAACGTTACAATGGAGAAAGTGAGATATACATAACGTTCCAATGGAGGAAGCGAGATATATATAACGTTACAATGGAGGAAGCGAGATGGACATATCATTACAATAGAGGAAGCGAGATAGACATATCGTTCCAATGGAGGAAGCGAGATGGACATAACGTTCCAATGGAGGAAGCGAGATGGACATATCATTACAATAGAGGAAGCGAGATAGACATATCGTTCCAATGGAGGAAGCGAGATGGACATAACGTTCCAATGGAGGAAGTGAGATATACATAACGTTCCAATGGAGGACGTGCGATATACATAACGTTACAATGGAGAAAGTGAGATATACATAACGTTCCAATGGAGGAAGCGAGATATATATAACGTTACAATGGAGGAAGCGAGATGGACATATCATTACAATAGAGGAAGCGAGATAGACATATCGTTCCAATGGAGGAAGCGAGATGGACATAACGTTCCAATGGAGGAAGCGAGATGGACATATCATTACAATAGAGGAAGCGAGATAGACATATCGTTCCAATGGAGGAAGCGAGATGGACATAACGTTCCAATGGAGGAAGTGAGATATACATAACGTTCCAATGGAGGACGTGCGATATACATAACGTTACAATGGAGAAAGTGAGATATACATAACGTTCCAATGGAGGAAGCGAGATATATATAACGTTACAATGGAGGAAGCGAGATGGACATAACGTTCCAATGGAGGAAGCGAGATATACATAACGTTCCAATGGAGGAAGCGAGATATACATAACGTTCCAATGGAGGAAGCGAGATAACGTTTCAATCGAGGAGGCGAGATATACACAAAGTTCCAATGGAGGAAGCGAGATATACATAACGTTTCAATGGAGGAAGTGAGATATACATAATGTTCCAATGGAGGAAGCGAGATATACATAACGTTCTAATGGAGGAAGTGAGATATACATAACGTTCCAATGGAGGAAGCGAGATATACATAACGTTCCAATGGAGGAAGAGAGATATACATAACGTTACAATGGAGGAAGCGAGATATACATAACGTTCCAATGGAGGAAGTGAGATATACATAATGTTCCAATGGAGGAAACGAGATATACATAATGTTCCAATGGAGGAAGCGAGATATATATAATATTCCAATGGAGGAAGCGAGATATACATAACGTTCCAATGGAGGAAGTGAGATATACATAACATTACAATGGAGGAAGCGAGATATACATAACGTTCCAATGGAGGACGTGCGATATACATAATGTTACAATGGAGGAAGCGAGATATACATAACATTCCAATGGAGAAAGTGAGATATACATAACGTTCCAATAGAGGAGGCGAGATATACATAACGTTCCAATGGAGGAAGCGAGTTATACATAACGTTCCAATGGAGGAAGCGAGATATACATAACATTCCAATGGAGAAAGCGAGATATAACGTTTCAATGGAGGGGGCGAGATATACACAAAGTTCCAATGGAGGAAGCGAGATATACATAACGTTACAATGGAGGAAGTGAGATATACATAACGTTACAATAGAGGAAGCGAGATATACATAACGTTCCAATGGAGGAAGTGAGATATACATAACGTTTCAATGGAGGAAGCGAGATATACATAACGTTCCAATGGAGGAAGTGAGATATACATAACGTTTCAATGGAGGAAGCGAGATATACATAACGTTCCAATGGAGGAATCGAGATATACATAATGTTCCAATGGAGGAAGCGAGATATACATAATGTTCCAATGGAGGAAGCGAGATATACATAATGTTCCAATGGAGGAAGTGAGATATACATAACGTTACAATGGAGGAAGCGAGATATACATAACGTTCCAATGGAGGAAGTGAGATATACATAACGTTCCAATGGAGGAAGCGAGATATACATAACGTTCCAATGGAGGAAGCAAGATATACATAACGTTCCAATGGAGGAAGTGAGATATACATAATGTTACAATGGAGGACGTGAGATATACATAACGTTTCAATGGAGGAAGCGAGATATACATAACGTTCCAATGGAGGAAGCGAGATATACATAATGTTCCAATGGAGGAAGAGAGATATACATAACATTCCAATGGAGGAAGTGAGATATACATAACGTTCCAATGGAGGAAGCGAGATATACATAACGTTCCAATGGAGGAAGCGAGATATACATAACGTTACAATGGAGGAAGCGAGATATACATAACATTACAATAGAGGAAGCGAGATATACATAACGTTACAATAGAGGAAGCGAGATATACATAACGTTACAATGGAGGAAGCGACATATACATAACATTTCAATGGAGGAAGCGAGATATACATAACGTTACAATAGAGGAAGCGAGATATACATAACGTTCCAATGGAGGAAGCCAGATATACAAAACGTTCCAATGGAGGAAGCGAGATATACATAACGTTCCAATGGAGGAAGCGAGATATACATAATGTTCCAATGGAGGAAGCGAGATATACATAACGTTCCAATGGAGGAAGTGAGATATACATAACGTTACAATGGAGGACGTGAGATATACATAACGTTCCAATGGAGGAAGCGAGATATAATGTTTCAATGGAGGAAGCGAGATATACATAACGTTCCAATGGAGGAAGCGAGATATACATAACGTTACAATGGAGGAAGTGAGATATACATAACGTTACAATAGAGGAAGCGAGATATACATAACGTTTCAATGGAGGAAGCGAGATATACATAATGTTCCAATGGAGGAAGCGAGATATACATAATGTTCCAATGGAGGAAGCGAGATATACATAATGTTCCAATGGAGGAAGCGAGATATACATAACGTTACAATGGAGGAAGCGAGATATACATAACGTTCCAATGGAGGAAGTGAGATATACATAACGTTACAATGGAGGACGTGAGATATACATAACGTTCCAATGGAGGAAGCGAGATATACATAACGTTCCAATGGAGGAAGTGAGATATACATAACGTTACAATGGAGGAAGCGAGATATACATAATGTTCCAATGGAGGAAGTGAGATATACATAACGTTCCAATGGAGGAAGTGAGATATACATAACGTTACAATGGAGGACGTGAGATATACATAACGTTCCAATGGAGGAAGCGAGATATACATAACGTTCCAATGGAGGAAGCGAGATATACATAACGTTACAATGGAGGAAGCGAGATATACATAACGTTACAATGGAGGAAGTGAGATATACATAACGTTACAATGGAGGAAGTGAGATAGACATATCGTTCCAATGGAGGAAGTGTGATATACATAACGTTACAATGGAGGAAGCGAGGTATGCATAATGTTACAATGGAGGAAGCGAGGAATACATAACGTTCCAATGGAGGAAGCGAGATATACATAACGTTACAATGGAGGAAGCGAGGTATACATAACGTTACAATGGAGGACATATAGGAATCATCATATGTATGGCCAAATAAGCCACTACTCGTGGCATTGAGGTTGGTTGCTAGGGACATCAATCCATAACAACATACAGATGCAATATCCTGCATTCTGTGGGGTTTGTTTTTGCAGAAAACATTAGAAAATAAAAAAGAGAGTTCGAAATAGCCATATAGAGCTCCGACCTCTTGCCATAACACCTTAGAAGAGACTTGCGTTTGAACTTTATTTATTTTATAACGATTGCGAAGCAAGTTTTATCGAACTTATATTAATCACTCTCGTTGGCGCGGATGAAAGCATAAATGTGGTCATTCGTGTAGGAGGAAACCGGAATACCCGGAGAAAAGCCACCTATCCGATCTGGCGACCACCGTACCATCTCACATATTTCCAGATCCGAGGATCGAACCCCGGGTTGCATTAGTGAGAAGCGAGTGCGCTAACAACTGCGTTAATCGGACGACCTTGCAGAAAGACTTGCGTTTTCATGTAAAAAACCACAGTCCTTCATTTACATATGGAAACCCAGGAGTCGTTTTAAGCGTAGGATTCACTTAGACAGAATAATTTATGCTGTCATACCGCTGCCAGCGCATCACGTCGTGTCGTCGCCATATGACATAGTCTCCTCGTCCGCATCCACCGCCATACAATAACACTGTAACGTATGTCGATAGTCATGAATGTAAAGTGAACCCCTAGCTTCCAGATGTAGGTCGCACAGTAGTCCCAATGCGCCCGCGTCACCCCGAGGACACACACATATATGGTATATTCCAACCTGGACCTCATTACCAGCGCAACCTCAAATATAGAATCACGATACCGCAATGACAAATATCTACGGCATTCTCGTGTAACCAACGAGAACGGTCGGGCGGAATATAAACAATGAAGTACATGCGTGCAGAGAACCACCGTTGCTATAGTGAAAGTTTGTTCGTTACAAAGTCATATTTCAAAATGTCAACAAAGAATTAATCGTACATGTAGTTGTGAAAAATGTTTTTCATTTGTTAAAGTCCTCAACTGAATTAAATCATAGCGACATTTTATTGATGAATACTTCTCTACAATCAGTTAAGTAGAAAGTTGCCACACATAGCAAGATTGCATTGCCCAGTCTAAGTGGACTGTCTAGCGCCACGTCACCCACAACTGGGCATGTTTGTAGAGTATGATTGATTTAAAAGTTAATTCCCAATCACGCAACATTAAACTTGTTTGTTATCTAAGGTTAAAGTTGTGCTGAGTGTCTCTGTAACACTTGTAAGTTACCATAAAACACTCATAACGTCATACCTGTGTACTTGCAGTCCATTATTATTAATAGTGGACTGGTGTCAAAAGGCCATATTATTATATTAAATACCAAGCTTATATGCAACAATTTTAATTAGGAGGATCTTCAAACGGATCCTATATGTAAAATAGTGGTAGTCCTGGGCGCTACGCGCCTTACACAGTCCTATACATATAAATAATATATATATAATAAATTAGCATAGTGCTATATCATCGAGTAGCCCGTCGGGTTAAATGTCTCTTATAAATCTTAATGCTTGATAACAATTAATGTCAAATAGACGGGTCAGTGGTTCATTGGTTAACATTGGACTGCTAATCCAGGGATCGCAGCTTCAATCCCTCTTCTGATCCTAATAATATTAACAATCTTTCAGATGGGACAAGACGAGTTCTCCTGTCGATGCTTTACATCGTGCATTCAAAAGAACCAGGGGAGACTCTAGGGTCTCTGTCTGTATCATTGCACTTTCCTCCAAAATCTAAACTGACTAATCCCTTCAGTAGGCGTCGCTCATATGGCAACCGGTAGTGTCAAAGTGACGATAAATAAAAGTAAAACACACTATTAACAAACAGCTCTAATCAACATATTAGACAACTACACAATCGTTGGTACATTATTCCTGGATTTATCCAAGAACTTTGACCTAGTTAGCCATTCTATTAGCTTGCGTAAATTAGAACCAAATTAGATTATTCGGCTTGTAACATTCCATTTTAATAACACATAGTTATTTAATTTCAAATACCATTATCACTAGTATATGTTTTCACTTTGACTATTAAATGTTACGTTTCACGGAAACGCACTGTACTGCAAATAAGTTACTAACATAGATTACATCCTATACGCATTGCATTTATGATGTATTCAGGTGTTCATCAATGGTCTGTGTTATGTCCACTATTCTTCGCAATGTGAACCAATAATATACACATGTCTGACAATGTTGCAGTGACTGAATCCTTATAAGTTATATCTCAAGACATAAATAATGTTGACATGTTGGTTTCAACATGGTTGGGTTTGCTGGGTTTCAAACTTCATCCAGCATTTCATATGACGCTGCTTTAGCAAATCTAAACACAACTAGTTGTACAGGTAATACACTCGGCCAACCATAATATTACATACATACAATGTTGGTTTAAGATCCTAACCGGGGAGACAAGCCAAGAAACCACCCGTTTCTCTGACAAGTGTTACAGTTTATCATGTATATGTATGGAAACGGGTCACGTGCTAGATTTCCATACGAATCCATACTGTTTCGTGTTGTGGAATAGCAATCCAGTTATAGCATTGCTCATGACGGGGGTTATTCTAGTATGTACTCGGATAGAGACTAAGTATGTTGTTCCTTCCAGCCTGTGGTATATCAGATGAAAATGTACCAATTAGATTTAGAATTATTCTGGAAACGCAAACGCTTTATAAATGGGATTCAGCTTCTCTGTGTAACCCATGTCATATTTATCTTAAAGGGAAATAATTATTGATATTTAGTACATGTACGTTATATTTCCAAACCCTGCTGCAAGCGTACCACCCAATAGTTTCCCCTATATGGCCTAATAAAATCACTGGTCTGAATCATATCATAATTATATAGCCTGGTCCCATACTATGTCTTTGTATAATATATACTAGTATTCACTACTATTGTGTATAAAGTATTATGGGTGAGTGATTGTGAGTGACGATCAGGTCAGATGTGTGAATGAGTGAACTAACTCAACTAATTAGGTACACTTTCCAACTAACTTGTTCAAGACCCTTATCCCACACTCTTACTCTACTAGTCAAACGGATAAGTTGCGAAGCTATCCTGTTTACATTAAGATTTACATATACTATACTATACTATAACTATATACATATATACATTATATGTGTCAGCTGATAGCCAGACTCTGGTAATGTAATGTTTTATCTTTGATATTTTACATTGTAAAATATTTATTTGAAATGCTTGAATTGGAATTGTGTATTTACTATTTTGTATTGTGAAATTAAGTAGAATGATTTGTACATAATAATATTATGTATGTATTGTATTTTACAGTTATAGCTCTTTATATCCATATATATATATAAGGAATACGAAAATACGGAAACAACCAGAGTTTGTTATTTCTATAAACTCCCCGGTCTACATCTGTACATCAATATGGAATTCATTGATACATTGGCGTATCATTTCCAAATTGCACCCAGAAGTTGACAAATTAGTAGCACCACCGTCAGAAGCTTCTGAAAGTAGAGCCCCTGTCAGACTTGAGTATGCTTTTAGATATACATATTCTACAGATGCTAAAAACGCGGATGTATCTAGAAATGTGAGAATGCGTCTAGAAATACGCCGATGTGTCCAGAAATACACGAATGTTTGAGATTGTGTCAAGAAATATATACCCCAATATGTCCAGATATACGCCAATATGTGTCTAGAAATATGCTGTTGTGTCTAGAAATACGTCAATGTGTCCATAAATACATGAACATGTGAGAATGTTTCAAGAAATACTTCAATGTGTCTAGAAATACGCCAACAGTGTCTAGAAATACGCTACTGGGTCCAGAAATACACAAACGTGTAAGAATGTTTCTATAAATACGCCAATGTGTATAGAAGTATGCTAATGTGTCTCGAGATACGCTAATAACTCCAGAAATATGTGACAATGTTTCTTGAAATACACCAATATGTATAGAAATGTGTAATTTCCCAAGAAATACGCCAATATTAGTACAAATATAGTTTCACGACACTGTGGTGTACATGACGTAAAGTGACAATGCAAAGCTCTCAACTCACAAACAGCTGACAGTTCTAGGAAAAGTATCTCATGTACAAATATTAATGACGTAAAAAGGGAATGTGCACAAATTAAATGTATAGCAGACATATACATTACTGTGTGAGGTGTGGCATCCGTGGTCCAATGGTAGAGCGTCGGATTTGGAATTGAACGGTCCGGGTTCGATACTCAGTCAGGCCACGTATGTAGTGTCATTGAGCAAGGCACCTATCAGGCTATCACACATTGCTTAGTACTGGTTAACCGCTATGGTCGGCTAAGCATGCCCAGGAAAACATGCATAGGTCCCCGCAAAGGGTTTGACAGTAAGGGGCTATGTCATCTTCAATGTGCTAGATGATGACCCAAAACAAATACTTCGAAAATAAACAACACAAAGCCACACCACGCTCATTTTTAATAAATTAAATATTGGTCCAACTGTTATGTTGATAAATTGAAACTTGAGTTTGAAAATGAATGGTTAACTAATGAATCTCTAGAACAATAGATTATTTATTGGGCGTCATATCGACCATAAGGAGTGAACAGTTTATGTAAATATTTTACACAGCTATATGGGTAACTATCTAGGGTTTATAAAGAGAGTTTTCAAGATTTATAGATTTGCCCTCCACAAAAATGTGTCGCATAATTTCGCGACCAAAACAAACCAAGGTCAAGGTCAGACACCGGC
>CM026395.1:9862798-9906277 GCA_014843695.1 Archivesica marissinica
CACAGTGCCATTAGATTTTCCCCAAAAATAGTTTGGCACAAAAGACAGTAGTTTTCAACAGAATGGCCTTTGAGTCACAGGAAAATGTCAAATTTCAATGGGGTTGACCAATTGCGGTTTTTTTAATTTCCCACTAAAGGCACCCACCCCCTACTCTGAAGGTAATTTGGTGGTGAATGTTGCACTGACACCTGCATTTATAATATGCTGTTTATTTGTCACCAAATAGTCTGCAAATTTTTTTAAATATTCCAAAATGCAGCTCATATATTGTATTTTGATATTTAGAAGTCATTTTCAATATTTGTGACAATACCTACTCAGCCAATCAGTTCATGTATCAATAACTCTTAAGGGCTTCCCTACACTTTTTCAACCAATCCCAGACCACTATATCAATAACACCGTCTGACCTAAAGACAATTTTTTTTGGCATTTCATTTAATATAAAAGATATATACCATTACAATAAACATTTCTGCACATAAATATGATTTTCTTATGTCTTCCACATCACCATTGCACAGCACATGCCTTCAAATGGGACACTATGCAGTGTGCTTACATAGACTGTTGGCCATTTTTGCAATAGAACTCTAAATAAGACATTTATAATGTTGTCACATATTAATCTTTACACTAACAGTGTAATATTTCTCATGAATATATGAAATAATGTCTGCATGAGACAGACATACCACATTTATAGTATTAGCTAAGACATTGTGGTGATTAGAGACAATTATTTTACCCCACCCCCCTGCAAAACAAGGGTTTTTTGAAGAATGGAATTAAATCTTGCACCAGGAAGCTACTGAAAGGAAATACGTATTTGCATGGAGCACAAAAAATGTCACACAGGCAAAAAGGTAGACAACAAACATGGCAAATGATGGTCATTACAAATGCTGAGTGGGTCAGGCAGCTTACTGTAGGTCACATGACAGTAAGAAATGGCAGAAAAGTAACTACAATATGCATTTAACTTCAGCTAGTGTGTCTTGAACAAGCACTGTGAGAGGACTACAACTGTGCATTGCCTCTTGAACTATGACATTTCATCTTAGGGAGGTGAAGTTTGTTGCAAATATTAATAAATTACTGAAATATAACCACTCAAAAGCAATGAATATGCATATTTGTGTCATATATTTTACTGAAATTCTTTTTGTGAGGCCCTTGATAGCTACTGGAACCAATTGCAAGCTTGTTTCAATTAAACAACACTATTTCCTAATGAAAAAAACAATTTTAACCATAACATACTCACACTGAAGGACAGAGATATCAATTATAAAGTACTAACACTAATAAAGGGAGGTAATTTGAACATACCAGCCTGCTTATAGGTTCCTATATGCCATTATTTACTCAGTACAATGAATTATTTATCATTTTTTGGGTTCATTTTATTTCAGGCAATGTAAAATGACCACTTTCATTGTTTAACTGCATTCACATTGGGCTTATTGTGCCATAATAGGCATCTTTAGTGAAGTTTCAATAAATCAAATC
Organism: Archivesica marissinica; assembly: GCA_014843695.1. NCBI lineage: Eukaryota > Metazoa > Mollusca > Bivalvia > Venerida > Vesicomyidae > Archivesica > Archivesica marissinica. The sequence goes on from CM026395.1 coordinate 9,864,314, forward strand.
CAATGTTGTAGGTCTGAACCACCATAGTAATTCTTATCAACAGTAATTAGAATGAAAGCTCCCTGGAAAATTGCACCACAATAAGTACTGCGAAGGAAACCGACAAATTTTAAGAAGCGCACATGGAACCTAGGTGGCAGAATTTGCGACATATGTCGCTGAAGCCATTTATTAACTCGCGTTATGTAAAAAAACTGCATTTCTCCAGACCCTACTGTTGTATGTATTAGGAACCCCTTTGAATTATTATTTAAGCTTAAAATGGTTCTTAATGTACACCATGAAGTAATTCCCAACTTGATAAACTAGTATATGTGATTCAGATGTTGCAAATATCTCAGCACAGTCTTTGTATCACAGAGAATAAGGACTAATCTTCATTGTAACAATACATACACCACAGAACCCTGTCTGGGCTCATATTGCTAGCTACCTATTGTTTCCAGCACTCACACATTAAATCATACTGCCGGGAAGTTAATCAAGCATACTTGAAAATAAGCCTCTCCCAGGCGCATTTTGGGTGTATGTACTTTCAAATAACATCATTCTTTACATTTTCCTCTATGGTCAGACCCGCTATTGCAATTTCCATAGGCCACCATTATACCACACAGTGCCATTATATTTCCCCCCAAAATAGTTTGGCACAAAAGACAGTAGTTTTCAACAGACTGGCCTTTGAGCCACAGGAAAATGTCAAATTTCAATGGGGTTGACCGATTGCGTTTTTTATATTTCCCACTAAAGGCACCCACCCCCTACTCTGAAGGTAATTTAGTGGTGAATGTTGCACTGACACCTGCATTTATAATATGCTATTTATTTGTCACCATATTGTCTGCAAATATTTTTAAATATTCAAAAATGCAGCTCATATATTGTATTTTAATATTTAGAAGTCATGTTCACTATTTGTGACAATACCTACTCAGCCAATCAGTTCATGTATCAATAACTCTTAAGGGCTTCCCTACACTTTTTCAACCAATCCCAGACCACTATATCAATAACACCGTCTGACCTAAACACACAGTGCCATTAGATTTTCCCCAAAAATAGTTTGGCACAAAAGAGAGTAGTTTTCAACAGAATGGCCTTTGAGCCACAGGAAAATGTCAAATTTCAATGGGGTTGACCAATTGCGTTTTTTTATATTTCCCACTAAAGGCACCCACCCCCTACTCTGAAGGTAATTTGGTGGTGAATGTTGCATTGACACCTGCATTTATAATATGCTGTTTATTTGTCACCAAATAGTCTGCAAATATTTTTAAATATTCCAAAATGCAGCTCATATATTGTATTTTAATATTTAGAAGTCATTTTCAATATTTGTGACAATACCTACTCAGCCAATCAGTTCATGTATCAATAACTCTTAAGGGCTTCCCTACACCTTTTCAACCAATCCCAGACCACCATATCAATAACACCGTCTGACCTAAAGACAATTTTTTTTGGCATTTCATTTAATATAAAAGATATATACCATTACAATGAACATTTCTGCACATAAATATGACTTTCTTATGTCTTCCACATCACCATTGCACAGCACATGCCTTCAAATGGGACACTATGCAGTGTGCTTAACATAGACTGTTGGCCATTTTTGCAATAGAACTCTAAATAAGACATTTATAATGTCGTCACATATTAATCTTTACACTAACAGTGTAATATTTCTCATGAATATATGAAATAATGTCTGCATGAAACAGACATACCACATGTATAGTATTAGATAAGACATTGTGGTGATTAGAGACAATTATTTTACCCCACCCCCTGCAAAACAAGGGTTTTTTGAAGAATGGAACTAAATCTTGCACCAGGAAGCTACTGAAAGGAAATACGTATTTGCATGGAGCACAAAAAATGTCACACAGGCAAAAAGGAAGACAACAAACATGGCAAATGATGGTCATTACAAATGCTGAGTGGGTCAGGCAGCTTACTGTAGGTCACATGACAGTAAGAAATGGCAGAAAAGTAACTACAATATGCATTTAACTTCAGCTAGTGTGTCTTGAACAAGCACTGTGAGAGGACTACAACTGTGCATTACCTCTTGAAATATGACATTTCATCTTAGGGAGGTGAAGTTTGTTGCAAATATTAATAAATTACTGAAATATAACCACTCAAAAGCAATGAATATGCATATTTGTGCCATATATTTTACTGAAATTCTTTTTGTGAGGCCTTTGATATCTACTGCAACCAATTGCAAGCTTGTTTCAATTAAACAACACTATTTCCTAATGAAAAAATCAATTTTAACCATAACATACTCACACTGAAGGACAGAGATATCAATTATAAAGTATTAACACTAATAAAGGGAGGTAATTTGAACACATAACAGCCTGCTTATAGGTTCCTATATGCCATTATTTACTCAGTACAATGAATTATTTATCATTTTTTGGGTTCATTTTATATCAGGCAATGTAAAATGACCACTTTCATTGTTTAACTGCATTCACATTGGGCTTATTGTGCCATAACAGGCATCTTTAGTGAAGTTTCAATAAATCAAATCCAATGTTGTAGGTCTGAACCACCATAGTAATTCTTATCAACAGTAATTAGAATGAAAGCTCCCTGGAAAATTGCACCACAATAAGTACTGCGAAGGAAACCGACACATTTTAAGAAGCGCACATGGAACCTAGGTGGCAGAATTTGCGACATATGTCGCTGAAGCCATTTATTGACTCGCGTTATGTGAAAAACTGCATTTCTCCAGACCCTACTGTTGTATGTATTAGGAACCCCTTTGAATTATTATTTAAGCTTAAAATGGTTCTTAATGTACACCATGAAGTAATTCTCAACTTGATAATCTAGTATATGTGATTCAGATGTTGCAAATATCTCAGCACAGTCTTTGTATCACAGAGAATAAGGACTAATCTTCATTGTAAACAATACATAAACACCTCAGAACTATGTTATGTAACACCCTGCCTGGGCTCATATTGCATAGCTACCTATTGTTTCCAGCACTCACACATTCAAATCATATTGCCGGGCAGTTAATCAAGCTATACATTGAATAAGCCTCTCCCAGGCAGCATTTGGTGTTAGTACTTTTCAATAACATCATTTTACATTTTCCTCTAGGTCAGACACCGCTATTGCAATTTCCATAGGCCACCATTATAACACACAGTGCCATTAGATTTCCCCCAAAAATAGTTTGGCACAAAAGAGAGTAGTTTTCAACAGAATGGCCTTTGAGTCACGGAAATGTCATTTCAATGGGTTGACCAATTGCGGTTTTTTAAATTTCCCACTAAGGCACCCCGCCCTACTCTGAAGAATTTGGTGGTGAATGTTGCACTGACACCTGCATTATAAATGCTGTTTATGTCACCAAATAGTCTGCAAATATTTTTACATATTCCAAATGCACTCATATATTGTATTTTAATATTTAGAAGTCATTTTCAATATTTGTGACAATACCTACTCAGCCAATCAGTTCATGTATCAATAACTCTTAAGGGCTTCCCTACACGTTTTCAACCAATCCCAGACCACTATATCAATAACACCGTCTGACCTATTGCAATTTCCATAGGTCACCATTATAACATACAGTGCCATTATATTTTCCCCCAAAATAGTTTGGCACAAAAGACAGTAGTTTTCAACAGACTGGCCTTTGAGCCACAGGAAAATGTCAAATTTCAATGGGGTTGACCGATTGCGGTTTTTTATTATTTCCCACTAAAGGCACCCACCCCCTACTCTGAAGGTAATTTAGTGGTGAATGTTGCACTGACACCTGCATTTATAATATGCTGTTTATTTGTCACCAAATAGTCTGCAAATTTTTTTAAATATTCCAAAATGCAGCTCATATATTGTATTTTGATATTTAGAAGTCATTTTCAATATTTGTGACAATACCTACTCAGCCAATCAGTTCATGTATCAATAACTCTTAAGGGCTTCCCTACACGTTTTCAACCAATCCCAGACCACTATATCAATAACACCGTCTGACCTAAAGACAAGTTTTTTGGGCATTTCATTTAATATAAAAGATATATACCATTACAATGAACATTTCTGCACATAAATATGACTTTCTTATGTCTTCCACATCACCATTGCACAGCACATGCCTTCAAATGGGACACTATGCAGTGTGCTTAACATAGACTGTTGGCCATTTTTGCAATAGAACTCTAAATAAGACATTTATAATGTCGTCACATATTAATCTTTACACTAACAGTGTAATATTTCTCATGAATATATGAAATAATGTCTGCATGAGACAGACATACCACATTTATAGTATTAGATAAGACATTGTGGTGATTAGAGACAATTATTTTACCCCACCCCCTGCAAACAAGGGTGTTTTGAAGAATGGAACTAAATCTTGCACCAGGAAGCTACTGAAAGGAAATACTTATTTGCATGGAGCACAAAAAATGTCACACAGGCAAAAAGGAAGACAACAAACATGGCAAATGATGGTCATTACAAATGCTGAGTGGGTCAGGCAGCTTACTGTAGGTCACATGAGAGTAAGAAATGGCAGAAAAGTAACTACAATATGCATTTAACTTCAGCTAGTGTGTCTTGAACAAGCACTGTGAGAGGACTACAACTGTGCATTGCCTCTTGAAATATGACATTTCATCTTAGGGAGGTGAAGTTTGTTGCAAATATTAATAAATTACTGAAATATAACCACTCAAAAGCATTGAATATGCATATTTGTGCCATATATTTTACTGAAATTCTTTTTGTGAGGCCCTTGATAGCTACTGGAACCAATTGCAAGCTTGTTTCAATTAAACAACACTATTTCCTAATGAAAAAAACAATTTTAACCATAACATACTCACACTGAAGGACAGAGATATCAATTATAAAGTACTAACACTAATAAAGGGAGGTAATTTGAACATACCAGTCTGCTTATAGGTTCCTATATGCCATTATTTACTCAGTACAATGAATTATTTATCATTTTTTGGGTTCATTTTATTTCAGGCAATGTAAAATGACCACTTTCATTGTTTAACTGCATTCACATTGGGCTTATTGTGCCATAATAGGCATCTTTAGTGAAGTTTCAATAAATCAAATCCAATGTTGTAGGTCTGAACCACCATAGTAATTCTTATCAACAGTAATTAGAATGAAAGCTCCCTGGAAAATTGCACTACAATAAGTACTGCGAAGGAAACCGACAAATTTTAAGAAGCGCACATGGAACCTAGGTGGCAGAATTTGCGACATATGTCGCTGAAGCCATTTATTGACTCGCGTTATGTGAAAAACTGCATTTCTCCAGACCCTACTGTTGTATGTATTAGGAACCCCTTTGAATTATTATTTAAGCTTAAAATGGAACTTCATGTACACCATGAAGTAATTCCCAACTTGATAAACTAGTATATGTGATTCAGATGTTGCAAATATCTCAGCACAGTCTTTGTATTACAGAGAATAAGGACTAATCTTCATTGTAAACAATACATAAACACCTCAGAACTATGTTATGTCACCCTGTCTGGGCTCATATTGCATAGCTACCTATTGTTTCCAGCACTCACACATTCAAATCATACTGCCGGGCAGTTAATCAAGCTATACATTGAAAATAAGCCTCTCCCAGGCAGCATTTTGGTGTGTAGTACTTTTCAAATAACATCATTCTTTACATTTTCCTCTAGGTCAGACACCGCTATTGCAATTTCCATAGGCCACCATTATAACACACAGTGCCATTAGATTTCCCCCAAAAATAGTTTGGCACAAAAGACAGTAGTTTTCAACAGAATGGCCTTTGAGTCACAGGAAAATGTCAAATTTCAATGGGGTTGACCAATTGCGGTTTTTTTAAATTTCCCACTAAAGGCACCCACGCCCTACTCTGAAGGTAATTTGGTGGTGAATGTTGCACTGACACCTGCATTTATAATATGCTGTTTATTTGTCACCAAATAGTCTGCAAATATTTTTAAATATTCCAAAATGCAGCTCATATATTGTATTTTAATATTTAGAAGTCATTTTCAATATTTGTGACAATACCTACTCAGCCAATCAGTTCATGTATCAATAACTCTTAAGGGCTTCCCTACACGTTTTCAACCAATCCCAGACCACTATATCAATAACACCGTCTGACCTAAAGACAAGTTTTTTGGGCATTTCATTTAATATAAAAGATATATACCATTACAATGAACATTTCTGCACATAAATATGACTTTCTTATGTCTTCCACATCACCATTGCACAGCACATGCCTTCAAATGGGACACTATGCAGTGTGCTTAACTTAGACTGTTGGCCATTTTTGCAATAGAACTCTAAATAAGACATTTATAATGTCGTCACATATTAATCTTTACACTAACAGTGTAATATTTCTCATGAATATATGAAATAATGTCTGCATGAGACAGACATACCACATTTATAGTATTAGATAAGACATTGTGGTGATTAGAGACAATTATTTTACCCCACCCCCCTGCAAAACAAGGGTTTTTTGAAGAATGGAACACAATCTTGCACCAGGAAGCTACTGAAAGGAAATACTTATTTGCATGGAGCACAACAAATGTCACACAGGCAAAAAGGAAGACAACAAACATGGCAAATGATGGTCATTACAAATGCTGAGTGGGTCAGGCAGCTTACTGTAGGTCACATGACAGTAAGAAATGGCAGAAAAGTAACTACAATATGCATTTAACTTCAGCTAGTGTGTCTTGAACAAGCACTGTGAGAGGACTACAACTGTGCATTGCCTCTTGAAATATGACATTTCATCTTAGGGAGGTGAAGTTTGTTGCAAATATTAATAAATTACTGAAATATAACCACTCAAAAGCAATGAATATGCATATTTGTGCCATATATTTTACTGACATTCTTTTTGTGAGGCCCTTGATAGCTACTGGAACCAATTGCAAGCTTGTTTCAATTAAACAACACTATTTCCTAATGAAAAAAACAATTTTAACCATAACATACTCACACTGAAGGACAGAGATATCAATTATAAAGTATTAACACCAATAAAGGGAGGTAATTTGAACATACCAGCCTGCTTATAGGTTCCTATATGCCATTATTTACTCAGTACAATGAATTATTTATCATTTTTTGGGTTCATTTTATATCAGGCAATGTAAAATGACCACTTTCATTGTTTAACTGCATTCACATTGGGCTTATTGTGCCATAATAGGCATCTTTAGTGAAGTTTCAATAAATCAAATCCAATGTTGTAGGTCCATAGTAATTCTTATCAACAGTAATTAGAATGAAGCTCCCTGGAAATTGCCCACATAGTACTGCGAAGGAAACCGACACATTTTAAAGAAGCGCACATGGAACCTAGGTGCAGAATTTGCGACTATGTCGCTGAGCCATTTATTGACTCGCGTTATGTGAAAAACTGCATTTCTCCAGGCCCTACTGTTGTATGTATTAGAAACCCCTTTGAATTATTAATTAAGCTTAAAATGGTTCTCAATGTACACCATGAAGTAATTCCCAACTTGATAAACTAGTATATGTGATTCAGATGTTGCAAATATCTCAGCACAGTCTTTGTATCACAGAGAATAAGGACTAATCTTCATTGTAATCAATACATAAACACCTCAGAACTATTTTATGTAACACCCTGTCTGGGCTCATATTGCATAGCTACCTATTGTTTCCAGCACTCACACATTCAAATCAAGCTGTAAATTGAAAACAAGCCTCTCCCAGGCAGCATGTTGTTGTGTAGTACTTTTTAAATAACATCATTCTTTACAGTGTCCTTTAGGTCAGACACCGCTATTGCAATTTCCATAGGTCACCATTATAACACACAGTGCCATTAGATTTCCCCCAAAATAGTTTTGGCACAAAAGAACAGTAGTTTCAACAGATGGCCTTTGAGCCACAGGAAAATGTCAAATTTCAATGGGGTTGACCAATTGCGTTTTTTTAAATTTCCCACTAAAGGCACCCACCCCCTAGGTAATTTGGTGGTGAATGTTGCACTGACATCTGCATTTATAATATGCTGTTTATTTGTCACCAAATAGTCTGCAAATATTTTTAAATATTCCAAAATGCAGCTCATATATTGTATTTTAATATTAGAAAGTCATTTTCAATAGTTGTGACAATACCTACTCATCCAATCAGTTCTGTATCAATCACTCTTAAGGGCTTCCCTACACGTTTTCAAACCATCCCAGACCACTATTCAATAAACCGGCTGACCTATTGCATTTCCTATAGGTCACCATTATAAACATACAGTGCCATTATATTTCCCCAAAATAGTTTGGCACAAAAGACATAGTTTTTCACAGACGGCCAGTTTGACCACAAGAAATGTCAAATTTCAATGGGTTTGACACGATTGCGTTTTTTATTCTTTCCCCTAAAGCACCCACCCCCTACTCTGAAGAATTAGTGTGAATGTTGCACTGACACCTGCATTATATATGCTATTCTTTGGTCAACCATATTGTCCCTGCAAATATTGTTTAAATATTCCAAAATGCCAGCTCATATATTGTTTTTAATATTTAGAGTCATGTTCACTATTTGTGACAATACCTACTCAGCCAATCAGTTCATGTATCAATAACTCTTAAGGGCTTCCCTACACTTTTTCAACCAATCCCAGACCACTATATCAATAACACCGTCTGACCTCAAACATGTCTTCAGTGATTTTGCTCTTACTGCATAGCATAATATTATGTGCATGTTCAACTCTATAAACCCTAGATAGTTACCCATAGCATAACTCTGTAAGCTATTTATATAAACTGTTCATTCCTTATGGTCGATATGACGCCCAATAAATAATCTACTGTTCTAGAGATTCATTAATTAACCATTCATTTTCAAACTCCACTTTATATTTGTGAACATCATAGTTTGGCCAATATTTAATTTATTAAAAAGAAGCATATGGTGACCGTGCTTGTTTTTGTTTATTTTCAAAAGTATTGTTTTGGGTTAATATCTAGCACATTGAAGATGACATATAGCTCCTTAATGGAACATACTGTGAAGACTACTAGTATTTGAAACATGCCTTTAGAAATGTCAAGTTACTATTAATGTTGGAGCTATAAATGCTTACACCCAATATACCAATTTCCCATCAAAAGAGAGGACATTCCATTTCAATAAGGTATGGTTATTTAATTTCAAATACCATTCTCACTACAGTAGCCTACACATATATATGTTTTCACTTTGAATATTAAATGTTATAGACACGCACTGTACTGCAAGTCATTATATTGTATAGTTCTGTTCGAGTATATATGTACAATAAATATGTATATTTATAAATGTAATACTACTAATAGTGTTGTTGTTAAGGTCCATGCCGGTGTCATCTGGAAAGAACACAATACAGTTATGTGTCTGTGTCCGTTTCATTACAATGCATTAACTAGGCAGCAGCTTACATTTCAATGTCTTAAACTAATTGTAGTCACTAATATAGACATGTAGATACTTTAATCTGCTTCACAAAATCCTCTTAAAGTTAAACATCCCCATTGAAATTATTTCAGCACTGAAATAATGGCTTTGCAAAAATCTGGCAGGTCCTTGGGTAGTCTGGATGTAATGATGTTTTTATCAACAACCACAGGGACATCTGTATATTTAGCCCCGGCATTCTCCACATCATCTTTGATTGCAATGAAACACGTCACATTCCTGTTGCTGATTACCTTAGCCGAGATCAGGACCCACGGACCGTGACAAATGGAGGCTAACAGTTTGTCAGCAGCATTCATGGCCTTCACCAGCTCTAACACCCGTGTGTCTCTCCTCCAATAGTCTGGTGCGAATCCACCAGGGATTATTAAAGCGTCCAAGTCATTGACAGATATTTCGTCAATTCCGAATTCCGCCTTGCAAGGGTGGCCATGTTTCGAGTTGTATAATTTGCCCTTTTCGGGACCGATTGTAAACGTTTCTTGGCCTTCAGACGGTAGTATGGATACCATAGTTCCATGTCTTCATAATTGAATTCCATTAAAATTCCAACTTTTTTGGATGACATATTGATTTAATATGTTAATGAATATAATATAAAAATCACGATGTTGGTCTAACCGAAAGCGGAAGTAAACAAAGCATACGTTAAAAGGGGTGCAGGTCAATTCGTAATATTTACGTTTCGCACCCTGGACGTTTCGTATCCAATGTCTGAGATAATTCATGAATACCCAATGTATGGGACGATTCGTATCCAATGTCTGAGATAATTCGCGCCCATTTCTGGACAGATTGTATCCTAGGATTAAGGGCTAGGGCTACAGACGTTTCGTACCCAAGCTAAAGGTAACCACGAGCATGTATACATGATATGGTCATGCACCTAGAGAGAAATCAAATAGAACCTGATCTGGGGGAGTTGTTATTTTAGAATGCATGTATATAAAACCAAGTTCGAGATAAGGTGGCATCATTTCATACTGTAGGCTACACATGAGTAGTATCAACTAAATATTTCATGACCTTCAACACAGCTTTCGAACATCCCGCTCCTGCGAAACTCAACTTACATCCTTCCTTCAATCTATTACAAAATCAAATGACGATAACATTCAAACATACATCATTATCATAGACTTTGCCAAAGCATTTGACAAAGTTCCACACAAGCATCTTCTTTATAAACTAGAATACTATGGCCTAAATTGTAACGCTTTTAACTGGATTAACGACTTTCTATCAGATAGGACCCAGACTGTTGTCTTGGAGGGTGAAATGTCAGACATGGCCCCTGTTACATCGGATGTACTCCAAAGCACAGTTCTGGGCCCAATCCTATTCCTCATCTACATTAATGATCTATCCGAATATATCCAACATAGTACCCTTCGTCTCTTCGCTGATGACAGCATCATTTATAAAGAAATTAAAACCCAGAAAGACACCACATTACTCCAAGAAGATATTGATTCAGCTGGTAGATGGGAGCAAGATTGGCTCATGAAATTTCACCCCGATAAATGTAACCTACTCAGCATCACACAAAAACGTAGGCCATTTCTCTTTACATATAAACTCCATAACCATCCCCTTCAAAAAGTAAATGATGCAAACTATTTAGGCGTAACCTTGCAAAGCAATCTAAAATGGGACACACATATTAACTCGATAACCAATAAAGCAAACCAATCACTAGGATTCTTGAAACGCAACCTAAAATTCACATCATCTAAAGCAAAAGACCATGCATACAAAGCACTAGTAAGACCCAAGCTAGAATTCTCTAGTACTCTCTGGGACCCACATTCTAAAACACACAAACATCAAATTGAGACGGTACAGCGACGTGCTGCCAGATTCGTTACCAACCGATACCATAACACTAGTTCAGTCTCCGAAATGATCGACAACCTAAACTGGCCAACACTTGAGACATGCAGAGTTAGATACATATTGATTCTCTTCTATAAAATAATACACCAAATAGTAGCTGTAAACATTCCCTTTTGATACATGTAGACAACATAGCCAGACACACAAACCCATATTGTTATAAACACATCCCTGTCAATAAAGATTCATACAAATTCTCTTTTTATCCAAGAACCGTCATCCAATGGAACTTGTTACCCCTTGCCGCACATGAAGCAATAACAGTTGATGGCTTTAAAGCACGTATCCCTGTTTCTGCCCTCCCAACCATGATCTAAAGCATTCACTCTATGAACAAAATCTTAAACAAGCACTGTAGTATATTTGTCTTTGGACATTCACTTATTTGTTAATTAATCATTGTAAATATCATCATCTCAAAATTCACCAGCGACGACACATAATCCTCAATATTGAGGGAGTGCCGAAATCACCAAGAAGAGAAGAAATACGGAAAGTTAATTTCACAGTACATAATTATTACGAGTCACAATTTCCACAAATCTACTTTCGATTTCGGAAAAAGTTTGGAAGACGAAACTTGTTTTATTGAATGTATGGTAGCAACATATACAGACCTATTTTTGTGTTCACGTTTTTAAAGATTTCATCATATAGTGGTAGGTATTATATTACATCAACTGCTCGTAATACTCGCGATAGGCTGCTGCAGAATCTATTGTCTAAGACTTCTACTTTCGATATTATAATTTATCGAGAATTGGTAACCTGACTGAGGCTATTCAAGATTCAACAAATTTGATTGATATCAAATTAATATTGTAAATGAGTGGCGTTCGTTGTCGAGTTGTAGAACGTTCGATCTGGAAGCGAAAGGTCCCAGTGTGGTAACCCCCATCAAATTAATGACATTGGGATAGAATATTGAGGCACCCTTGAGAGAAGTGGGGGAGGGGGTGGTGGGGTGGCTTGTTCATGCCATAATACCTCACTATGTGTGCATAATACAAGAGGAGGGGGTAACTTTTCCATGACATAGAATAATGACCCCCCTATGTGTAGATTAATGAGGGGGGGGGGGCATTTTTTCATGCCATAGAATAGTGAGTCATTTTTCCATGCAATTACCTAATCCCCCCACACCATTATGAGAGAGTTGAGGGCCACCTTTCCATGCCATAGAATAATGACTCCCCATTTGTGTAGACTATATTATATGAGGGGGGGGGGTGACTTTAATAATGACTCCCCATATGTGTAGACTATATATGACAGGGGGAATGCCATAGAATACCCCCCCCCATATGTAGATAATGCAAGTGAGACTTGGTAACTTTTCCATGATATAGAATAATGACACCCCCCCCCCCTCCTATGTATAGATTATATGACGGAGGAGGGGGTCAATTTCCCATGTCATAGAGTAATGAACACCCTATATGTGTAGATAATCCCAGTTAGGGTGGGTCACATTTCCATGCCATAAAATAATGCCCTCACCCCATTTATCTAAACTATGTGACGGAGGGGTCACTTTTCCATGTTATAGAATCATGACCACCATGTATAGATAATACGAATGAGGGTGGGTCACTCTAACATGCCCCCCCATGTGTACACTGTACGAGTGATGATGGACCAATGTTCCATGCCATAGAATAATGACCCCCCTCCCTATGTGTAGTCCTATATCTGACCAGTGGCTGTCTTGTGGTTGTGGTATTTATTTTGAGCTGGTTTCAAATATCAATAAAAGTTGGGTGTTTTCTCATACATTATTTCATTAAGAATTTTAATAATAATTGGTAATTTTATAGTTAGGCGTAATAAAAAAAAATGTTTGTTTCCGGTTTCCCGACCTACCCTAATTTTTGGCCCCGACCCTACAACTTTTTAAGCGATATCGGGCTGGGAAAAAAATCTTGCCGCTACTTTTTATCCTTTTAGATGATTCTTTCATTAGTTTCAAATACTTCGGGTCAATGTATCAGCGGGACGCTTTATAATAGACTGCACTGTTAAATAGAGAGCGTCTATTCAACATTGACTGGAGTAACTTGTGTCTGCATTATGGCAACAGTTTTGAACGTGAAACATAACAAATGCAGCCACAACTCTGAACAAACATCGAGTTCGTTGACGTCTTTCTTGAACTGCTCTACTGTAAGAGGCATATTCGAATCAAGTCATGTTTACACCGGCGGCACACAGATCCAGGTGCAGTTCATCGCTAAGGGGTCATCCACACAAGATCCAGATGCTGACAGCAGTTTCATAACACTTCAAAGCGAACTTTCTGTGGGAGATATAGCTGGTTTTGGAATTAAATATCTATCATTCCACTGTTTGGAGGACGATAAAGAGAAGAATGAAACCAGCGAATTTGTCAATAGCATCACAAAAAAGACAACCAATGCGTTTGAGTTGCTCATGTGCAAAGGCAAAGCTTTCCCCACAAAGAAAACCAGCAGGTATTTGAAGCCATCAATCTTTTATTAACTTTTAAATTGATGTCTTAAAAGTTATAGATCTATGTCAGCAAGCAATGTTTGGATCCTCAAAATGCAAATGCCTTGTGAACTGTTTGTACCAATTAAATGTGCAACCTCTAAAATAGAGCACACTGCTTCAGTCCAAATAGAACTGAATACTGACCAGAAGGGATATATTAAATTAGGTCTTGAAGGGATATATTAAATAGGTCTAGAAAAAGGGCACCGTTTTTGTGTGATATCTGATTAGAAAAGGATTAGATCAAAAGCTACAAGCTTATTGAGATCCTATCCTTGCCCTGATGAGTGTCAAAAAGTGCAGACCCTGACTAAACGCCATGTCAGAGACGCAGTGGCTGGTCTGGGTGTACGCTTTGTCCAAGTGGCCCGTTTCACATGACACGGCTCACATCTGTCATATGCAAACAATGTAGAACCAGATCAAAAGGCTCATGTATGAGCCCTCTGATCAGGGTCTGCACTGTTTGCCATAAAATATTGATTTGATGTTTCGCTTCATTAATATTCAATGAGGGAGGAGTCAAATATTATCTATCAGCATACAAGGAGTCAAGCTAGTTTGAATGTGTGTACAAATGTGTATTAATTTTTCACAGTTCTGGTGTGAAAAACGGGTTGTCTCGTAAAGATGAGCTGTTTAACGACCTGGTAGATGACTTCTGCTGCAGGAAGCTAGATTGGCCTGGCAGTCAGGCACCCACAGAAGGAACTTATTTCATTCAAGTATGTATAATGGGGCTGTCTGAGAAAATGGAGCTTTATGGAATGTATTAAAACAGTGTAGACTCAGATCAGCTATGAGTGTATGAAGTTTAGCATATATTGTTTAATAATGACTTTTTAAAGAAATTATTCATCTCGGATTTGGTTTTGTGTATTTTAAGATACTTTACAATGTAACAAAACACCAACAACTGAATGCATTAACATTTTAATATAAAATGCACTGTCTCATCAGGGTCTGCACTGTTTGTTATGGAAAATTCTTTTTTTTGCAAATTTTACATTTTTGTAGTGTCGCCTAATTCATATTCATAAAAGGAGGACTCAGTTATATTTAAATATTCAGCAGTTTAAGAGTTAATGTCCAAGTGAATTACACATGGCTGGCATCTCGAGAAAATGAGCATTCAGGGTTTGCAAACAGTGTTGACCCAGATCCGCCTCCACAACTTCTATGACAAGTATCAAACAGTGTAGACCCAGATCAGACCCAGATCAGACCTGGTATGGGTCTACACTGTTTGCAAAGCCTTTTTTCTTGTGCCGCCGGCTATTAATATTGTATTTGGAAAAATATTTTAATGTAATCAATTCCAACAGGTCCTATGTGCTGCACTCTGGTACATCACAAACCAACAGGATGTCATCAATGAAGCTGCCAGTCGACGGAAAGATGTGTTACCAGTTCCAGAAGCATTCAATGCCTACACAGGTAAATTATGTTATTTTGTAAAATGTGAGATTTCCAACCACAAGACACTGCAAAAAGTGTAGACCCAGATCAGCTGCGACATTGAAAATGCGGCACCTGATCAGGGTCTACACTGTTTGCAACTCACTAGCACCTACTCTGGTTTATTGTCTTGCCTTGCAAACAGTGTAGACCCTGATCAGGTGCCGCATTTTATTTTGCAATGTATTGTGGATGGAAATTTCACAACGGGGCTCAAATAACCCACATGATCTTTTTGCACACCTGTAACAACTCAGATTTTGTGACAATCTGCTGAAGGCAGGGGGACATAAACGGATTACTTCCCCCATCATCTTGTCTGTCTATCCATCCGTCACACTCTGAAGCTGGCGACACATGTGTTATATGGAACACTCTTGATATTCAAACAGTGTGGCCACATATCATAGAGCATAGGGACCTGCTGATCTGAACCGAGTCATAATTATATTAAATCAGTTTTCTATCATGACCAATAGTGTTGTATAATTTTTCGCTTGTCTATTGTTGTGTGTTTTATTTAATATGCCCCCCAGAGGGGAGGCATATAGTAATCGCAGCGTGGGTGGGTGCATGTGTGTGTGTGTGTCCGTCCGTCCGGATTTGCTTGTCTGGAGCATATCTCCTATACCGCATCAGCTAGGAATACCATATTTGGTGAGTTAGTACATCTTGGGAAGGCGGAGTGTCACATACCATTTTCAGGTCACTGACCTTGACCTTAAGGTCAAAGGTCAAAATTATAGGTCAAATCATCTGTTGGGAGCATTTGCCACTTACTGTGACAAGCTCTTGTTTATTCAAGAAAAAAAGTTGTCATAGCCTTGGCGTCGTTGCGAAAACACTAAATATTTCAATGCATGTATTATCATATTAAAAGATAAAAAATAAATGAGACATTCTTTGGGAAAAGGGGCCTTCTTGATAAAAGTAAAGACCCAGATTAGCTGCCACATCTGCAATGTGGTATCTCATCAGAGTCTACACTATTGGAAAAGTTAGAATAAAATAACATGAAATTGAATAAAGTCCTGTTGAGTGTCAAACATTAAAGACCCTGATCAGATGCTGCATCAGGGATGTGGCTGGTGTGGGTCTACAATGTTTGCAATACAAGACCCCTAAGACCTTGAAAGGGAATGTCTGGGATAATATTTAATTTCAAAATGAGACACAAAAAAATATATTTCAGGTTACAATGACCATAAGAGGAAGAGACAAAAAGGCCACCAGATGTCACAGGCTGATCTTGCAAGCCACAGTCAGGCACTGTACAGTCTGCTTCTTAAACCAGTTGTAAACAGTACACCTGCATGGAGAAGTACAGCGACTGAAATAAGACTGCTCGCTGACTGTTTGCTTGCTTACAAAAAGTATTTACAGGAGCAGCTGAAATCACAGACAGAAAATCAGAAGAAAACTCAGCCATGTAGAACCATTTCAGAGCATGCAACTATTGAATATAGACAGAAGGTTGCTTTTGTTCCACAAAAGTACTCTAAAGTTGATAGAGTAATGTGTGTGTCCGAGAAACTCTCACCGGTGTTTTTTGATGAAATCGACCATGTTGACAAACCATTTGAGAGTCCACTGCAACGGTTCAGATATATGGAAAACTTGCGTCTAATGATTCGTTACTGTCAAGGTTCAAGAATCACAACTGTTTGTTTGTTTAAGGCTGATGACCATCCTTCAGATTCCAGTTTGTTGATAGATGGTGCTCGTTTACTGCAAACTATACAGCGCAAACTAGAAGAAGTACACACTCGTGCCCAGAAGTGTGATTTCAAGCAAAAGTTGGAGTTGATCACAGACGTGACTCCTGCTGTCCGTACATTTATATACAGTTACTTAACGTCAGATGATTCAGCCCCAGCAAATCCTGACATGCAGGAGCGTCTTCGACTAATATCTCTTGGAAACACAGATATTGTCGATGATCTGCGCCATTTGAATACTGGTAGACCGAAAGAATTTGAGACATTTTTTGAAAAACTGGGAGAAGTGGTGGAACAAGTGACCGCTGCAGATGAACGCAGACATAACATTGCCCATCTGAGTGAATGGATATCTGTGGAAGAGCTCATATCCACAACACAGCAATTGTTGCCGCCTGGTGTAGCAATTCCATCGGCAAGCACTGTCCGTCTGCAGTTTGCTCCGACTAATCCATACACTCGCACTGCAGCTCGCTACACATCACGGTTTCAAGTGCAGTACAAAGTTCAACGCCGACAGCTACGCGTGCAGCACCAAGACCAGCATTACTGTGCAGCAATATTAAAATACTTCAAAACTAAAGCTGTCGAATTGAATGACACAACAACTGCAGTGCTGTTCTGCGATGATAAAGCTAAAATCCCAGTGGGTGAACCAGGTCAACCTGTGTCAACAGGCGTACGTAGAAAGAAAACACTGGCTCCAACAGACACAACCTTGTCTGCACTAGATCATGATATGACAAAGGCATCCCTTACACCTTCAGTTTATCTGAAATGTCAAGAACCAGACTCTTCTGAAAAGTCATTCGTGCAAGGAAATGTAACAACTGTCACAAATGACTCGGTCTTTGAACAATCAAGTCCCCTTAGGCATGCTGTTGTGCAGTGCAAGCTTCTAGCAGATGAAACACCTGACATCCTGTTAAAGTATACTGATGGTGGTACAGATCAGCGAAACAATTTGGAGAGTGTTAAATGTTCCAACATTTGTATCTTCAAAGAGCTTGACTTAGACTTGTTAGTGCATGCTCGATGTGCCCCGGGGCACAGCTGGACGAATGCAGCAGAACGTATCATGTCAATTTTAAACTTAGGTTTGCAGAATTGCTCATTAGAAAGAAAATCATTGGATAAAGAAGGTGAAAAGGTCGTCAAGAAGTGTGGCAGCATGGCTGAACTCAGAGAGAGAATTAGCCAGAAAACAACCAGAAGTTAAAGACACATGGAAACAGTCCATTGAACCTGTACAGTCAACAGTGAGAAACCGTTTTTTGAGACTCAAGTTGAAAGAGGAACCGTTCCAAGTCATTGATCCTGTTAGTGAAGGTGATATTGACATCATGCAGCGCCATTTGCGTGAACTATTTCCTACACTTGATACTGGCAAACCTCAGAAGGTGCACACAAGCAAAAATCAGGAATATGTTCAATGGGTGTCTGATCACTGCCGTGAAAGACATTACATATTTCAGATCAGGAAATGTCAAAACCCAGCTTGCTGTAGTCCAAGCAAATCTGATCAAATAGCATGGTTGCCTGACCCTATGCTTGATGATAGTGGTGAACACTATCTGAAGTATGAAACTGTAAAAAACATGGACACAACAGAGTTGGCTAGACCATCTATCAAAGCAAAGAACCCTCAAAATCAGAAAGGAAAGAAACGGCAAACAACACCGAATGTTTGTGAAGGCAATGAATCTGAATATGATTCACACCTGTATACAACACAGAATGCTAGAGCTTACGTTGAGTGTATAGAGTGTCGAAAACCTAGAGTTGTGTACAGTAAACACAGACTGACAGGACGCCAAAAAACGTCTGGCGGCTGACCTGAACGAGAGTGACTTTACGTGTGGTACCGTTGATGTGAAGGAGCCCACCTTTGCGTTGGATGTGAAATGTCGGCCACTGGAATGTGCAACCACAGTGGAGATCTGCTATTATGGAGCTTCTTTGGGGCCAGTGGACATTTGTTGCCATTGTGGAAGCTCTGGTGCCGAAGTAGACCAGGAGTTGAAATAATCGTATAAAACTGTATTGCCAATATGCGATCTGTGCTTGGGCAATGGCAAACAAACCATTGTTCATAGACCATATGGAAAGAATACCACAAAGTGAAGTATCATGTATCACTTGAACTGATGCAGTTTTACACATCTAACAGTGCAGATCGCTTTTGATCTGGATCTGCATGGTTTGCAGTATAGCTAAGAGTAGTATGAAACTGAGAAAATCTTTATTTTCCCCCTGCTATGAGATTTCCAGGACATAAAAACATACAAATGGTGTACGCCAAGATCAGTTGCCACATTGTAAATGTGTCATCCGATCTGGGTCTACACTTTTTGCAATTGTATTGTGGTTGGAAATTTCACAGCAGGGCTCATATAAACACTATCATATAATTCTGAAAATACAACTACGTACATGTACTACTAGGTAATTCCCATTACACAATTATTTAACTCCATTGCTTTAATTAGATGTAATTATGGTGGGCAATTATTTTTAAAAAGATACTTTGTATATAAAATGATATCAAAACACAATTTCGACAGATATGTAGTCCAGTGGTAACACGCTGGACTGGTAATCCAGGGATCGCAGGTTCGATCCCCCATCTGACCATAATAAAATTAACAGTCTTTCAGATGGGACGTTAAACCGAGGTCTTGTGTCGGTGCTTTACACCGTGCACGTAAAAGAACCAGAGGACGATTCTGGAATTGGTCCTCTGTCTGTAATCATTCACTATCCTCCAAAATCTAAAATAACTAACTTTCTTCAGGAGGCGTCGCTCTATGGGCAACCGGTAGCAAGACGATAATAAACGTAAAACACACACACAATTTCACATGTGTACTAAACAAGAACATTTCCTGTAGATATATAGTGCTAAATGCAGGTATTTGAAATGCATTTAATATCTGCATCATGATTTCATTTCATTTCTTTTAGATTTAGATTTTTAAATTAGATTTTATGAAGTTTGCCCATCAAAACAGCTGACAAGTCAAAGCAATGAATGTAAATACTGTAGGTTGTGCGAACTATCGGTTATAGATGCAAGTTGTAATCTGGTAAGCTAGGCTTATAAAAAAAAAAAAAAAAAAAAAAAAAAAAAAATCCCTACCTACCTACCCTATTTTTTCTGACAGTGAAATCGGAAACAAACATTTTATTTTTTTTGGCCTTAACATTGTTTTTGTAAGCTTTTGGGATGGGGGGATTTTATTGTATAATGTGTGTTAATATTTTATAATAGAATATGATCTTGATGGTTACTTTTTCCTATAGAATAATGCCCCAAGGTCATTACTTGAGCAAGTTAATATTCTAGTGCGCGTGTCACGTTCGCTACTCAGTCAGGCCATGTATGTATTGTCCTTGATTAAGCTAAACCTGCCCAGGAAAAAGTGTCTAGGTCCCAGCGGCTTGACATAAATGGAACATACATACATATCGGTACATACATACATATAGTGAGTCACAGATGTCGAGTGTAAGATAGCTCCGGGTTAGCTTAACCCTTTCAACACCACATACCTCTATATAGGCTTACAAAAAGTGTAGATCCAGATGAGACGGCTCGTGACGAGCCATCTCATCAGGATCTGCACTTTTTGCAAGTAGTATTACTAATTTTAGACAAAATTACCCATCTTGATAAATGAACTGGTCCGAATGTAATTTTCTTATTCATTTATTGGTCTAAGAATATCATGGACCACTGGGGGTTATAAAACGTTTCTCCAATCTCAAACTCAGTCTCGAGCTTCTGATTGGTTCAGCCAAGAGCAAATAACCAATCAAATATCTTGAGCTCGAGATCTGAGAAAAGGTTTATAACCTCGGGCCCATGTCAGTTACTTGGTGTTGAAAGAGTTAAATCTGATATGTTATATCGAATATTGGATTGTATGGGTTCTAGCTTCCTATAGGAACTTTTCTCTGAATAATCAAAATTATAGTTGTCACAGGGTGAGAAAAATGTGCAGCCAACCCGGAGCTCAAGCCTGTGACCATTTGCTTGCATGGTGACCGCTCTACCAAATAAGCTAGCTGTGTCGATTACACATAATCTTCACAATGGTGACTAATTCCGTACCGTGACAATCTCCACAATGGTGACTAATTCCGTACCGTGACAATCTCCACAATGGTGACTAATTCCGTACCGTGACAATCTCCACAATGGTGACTAATTCCGTACCAACCTGGGCTCAAACCTAGGACCTTTAGCGTACAGAGTGAACGCTCTACAGACTGAGCTAACCGATCCGTTTACACAGAAATAATCTCCGCAATAGTGACTAATTCCTTACCGCGACATAGTTATAAGAACTATATGATATAGAAGTTCTTGTAAGCATATCTACTGGTAAAAAATATACGTCAAACAGCACCTCGCACAATTTATCTGAAAAAACATTATTTATGGGTTTTCCTTAGAACTTAGCTTACACTTTCAGCTAACAGCCAAGCTAAGCCCCATATTTCCATAGTGGTGGTTCGCTAGTTACTGAGTTAGTGTCATTTACGTCACAACTGCTGTAGTGTGGGCATAGTGTCGTTTACGTCACAACTGCTGTAGTGTGGGCATGGTGTCGTTTACGTCACAACTGCTGTAGTGTGGGCATGGTGTAGTTTATGTCACAACTGCTGACGTGTGGGCATGGTGTAGTTTACGTTACAACTGCTGTAGTGTGGGCATGGTGTAGTTTACATCACAACTGCTGGTGTGTGGGCATGGTGCAGTTTATGTCACAACTTCTGTAGTGTGGGCATGGTGTAGTTTATGTCACAACTGCTGACGTGTGGGCATGGTGTAGTTTATGTTACAACTGCTGTAGTGTGGGCATGGTGTAGTTTACGTCACAACTGCTGTAGTGTGGGCATGGTGTAGTTTACGTCACAACTGCTGTAGTGTAGGCATGGTGTAGTTTACGTCACAACTGCTGTAGTGTGGGCATGGTGTAGTTTATGTCACAACTGCTGTAGTGTGGGCATGGTGTAGTTTACATCACAACTGCTGTAGTGTGGGCATGGTGTAGTTTACATCACAACTGCTGGTGTGTGGGCATGGTGTAGTTTATGTCACAACTTCTGTAGTGTGGGCATGGTGTAGTTTATGTCACAACTGCTGGTGTGTGGGCATGGTGTAGTTTATGTTACAACTGCTGTAGTGTGGGCATGGTGTAGTTTATGTTTTAGATTTTTTTTTTGTTATGAAATAAATATGGTTAAACTAATCTAATATTCTCAGTGTAACTGGTCCTTTTACATAATCTTTTAATTGTCCAATTGTAGATTCAGTTATGGCTGAGAGGTTAGATTATACGGATACAGCCAGTATGAGGTCGAAGACAAAAGAATCCTTCATCTATGGAACCACGTATGTTTGTCCATGGAAGACATATAGGCACCCAAGTGTGTTAGCTCTAGCCAAGTGGAAAGTATTCGCACCAAATAATACCAGCTTACCATCAGAAGAAGTAAGTACGATACACCACATCTGGTTCTTCCACTCCACTAAAGTTTAATTCCTGTCTAAGATCACTGTCACAACTTCCAAACAAGTTATTAGCATGTTCATTGTATTCATTACAAAAACACTACTGCCCATGTTTTGTAATAAATAAATGCAACCTTTTTAATGGTCTTGAAAAATATGTCATCTTACCAGTATTTTGGCTAGAATAGTGTTTTTCCTGGCCAGCTCTCTCTCTCTCTTCCTAACCCCCGTTTCCTGGCCAGCTCCCTCTCTCTCTCTTCCTAACCCCTGTTTCCTGGCCAGCTCCCTCTCTCTCTCTTCCTAACCCCCGTTTCCTGGCCAGCTCCCTCTCTCTCTCTCTTCCTAACCCCCGTTTCTCTGTAGCATATCACAATAGCAGAGAAATTAATGTGTTATTAGAATGTTTTATTAAAATTAATGTGTTTTATTAGAACGTTTTATTAAAATTAATGTGTTTTATTAGACGTTTTATTAAAATTAATGTGTTTTATTAGAACGTTTTATTAAAATTAATTTGTTATATTAGAACGTTTCATTAAAATTAATGTATTTTATTAGAATGTTTTATTAAAATTAATGTGTTTTATTAAAATTAATGTGTTTTATTAAAATTAAAATTAATGTGTTTTATTAGAACTTTTTATTAAAATTAATGTATTTTATTAGAATGTTTTATTAAACTTAATGTGTTTTATTGAAATATGATTTATTAAAATTGCTTGCATAAAACAAGTTGGACACTTGCATTGAGTGGTGGAACCTATGCTCGGGGCGTATTCCTATGCTCGGCGTATTTGTCCATTTACATCCGTATTTAAAATATTTATATAGTTCTAGGCTAATTTCGCTGACAGAGCTGAAGCATGGTTCAACAGCATTGCATTGCGTGTATCGGTAGCCAGATGCAACTGTTACGTGACTGGTCCAGCATACAGATATAAACAAAACAAATAATTGGGAGAATATATCCACCAAAACTGTTACGGTGTATGAGCAATTCAGGAGCTATCCGAATATAAAAAAGCTACAACTAACCAGAAAAATAGTTCTACCATTTCTGATTAACACCAATAAGCGTTTTTATTCAATGATGTAACTATATCAATATAAGATATTCAACAAGTTCTGGTGGATAAATAAAAAATAACAAGTATGCCGTGCATAAGTGCCCTGAAGTCTTGAGTTCCTCATATAAATGGGTGCTGTTTCGATAGCTGAATTGGGCAGGAAGGTCACGTGATGCAGCTAAAGCTGTCAATAAGATTAATTTTTTTGTGTTTTCACGACTTAAGAAAATAATAATATACGGCAAGTGCAAATAACATTTTTTATTGGCCATTATATGTGGGATTTATGCCGAGCATAGGTTCCACCACTTTATATGTGGGATTTATGCCGAGCATAGATTCCCACCACTTTATATGTGGGATTTATGCCGAGCATAGGTTCCACCACTTTATATGTGGGATTTATGCCGAGCATAGGTTCCACCACTTTATATGTGGGATTTATGCCGAGCATAGGTTCCACCACTCTATATGTAGGATTTACGCCGAGCATAGGTTCCACCACTCTATATGTGGGATTTACGCCGAGCATAGGTTCCACCACTCTATATGTAGGATTTACGCCGAGCATAGGTTCCACCACTCTATATGTGGGATTTATGCCGAGCATAGATTCCCACCACTAGAGTAATTTCTTCTTTCAGAACAAGACTACGACTTGATTGGTCAACTATTTAACTAATACACAAATTTTCAGTTGCGCTTCCAATAATTATGCATGTGTGTATATATACTGGTACACATGATATTATAAATCTTTACTATATTCTTTATAGATGTCCTTTGGATTCTAATGATGGCTGACTTATATTGTGTTAATGAAACTTTTACTGTACATGAAAATCAGCAACAATTATTGATTGTAGTTTAATATCCACACTAAATTCCCCCAGGGTTGAAGGTATTCCCACCGCTAGGGAAATCTTGTCTAATTCCCCCTGGGTTGAAGGTATTCCCAGCACTAGGGAAATATTGTCTAATTCCCCCAGGGTTGAAGGTATTCCCAGCACTAGGGAAATCTTGTCTAATTCCCCCAGGGTTGAAGGTATTCCCACCGCTAGGGAAATCTTGTCTAGTTTCCCAGGGTTGAAGGTATTCTCACCGCTAGGGATATCTTGTCTAGTTTCCCCAGGGATGAAGGTATTCCCACCGCTAGGGAAATCTTGTCTAATTCCCCCTGGGTTGAAGGTATTCTCACCTCTAGGGATATCTTGTCTAGTTTCCCCAGGGATGAAGGTGTTCCCACCGCTAGGGAAATCTTGTCTAGTTTCCCCAGGGATGAAGGTGTTCCCACCGCTAGGGAAATCTTGTCTAGTTTCCCAGGGTTGAAGGTATTCCCACCGCTAGGGAAATCTTGTCTAGTTTCCCAGGGTTGAAGGTATTCCCACCGCTAGGGAAATCTTGTCTAATTCCCCCTGGGTTGAAGGTATTCCCACCGCTAGGGAAATCTTGTCTAATTCCCCCATATGAGCGACGTCTCCTGAAGAGATTAGTCATTTTAGATTTTTGGAGGATAGTGCAATGATACAGACAGAGACCCATTCCAGAGTCTCCTCTGGTTCTTTTACGTGCACGGTGTACAGCACCAACACAAGACCTCGGTTTAATGTCCCATCTGAAAGACTGTTAATTTTATTATGGTCAGACGGGGGATCGAACCTGCGATCCCTGGATTACCAGTCCAGCGTGTTACCACTAGACTACAGATCCGCCTGTGAAATTAGTGTATGTTTCTCTAATGTGTTAATGTATGATTTGGCATTGACAGGTGCATTTATGTGGGTAATTAGTATATGTTTCTCTAATGTGTTAATGTATGATTTGTCATTGACAGGTGCATCTATGTGGGTAATTAGTGTATGTTTCTCTAATGTGTTAATGTATCATTTGTCATTGACAGGTGCATCTATGTGGGAAATTAGTGTATGTTTCTCTAATGTGTTAATATATGATTTGTCATTGATAGGTGCATCTATGTGGGTAATTAGTGTATGTTTCTCTAATGTGTTAATGTATCATTTGTCATTGACAGGTGCATCTATGTGGGTAATTAGTATATGTTTCTCTAATGTGTTAATGTATCATTTGTCATTGACAGGTGCATCTATGTGGGTAATTAGTGTATGTTTCTCTAATGTGTTAATGTATCATTTGTCATTGACAGGTGCATCTATGTGGGTAATTAGTGTATGTTTCTCTAATGTGTTAATGTATCATTTGTCATTGACAGGTGCATCTATGTGGGTAATTAGTGTGTGTTTCTCTAATGTGTTAATGTATCATTTGTCGTTGACAGTGGCATCTATGTGGGAAATGCTTGATTTTAAATAGGACTACATGTATCTGTTTTGCTTACTATTTATATGCATTATACATGCTTCCTATATGTTTATTTATTGTGTACTTCTCAAGGAATTGAATGAGGTGTTGAAAATACATAAAGTAGATGCAAGTAAGCCGCCCGATGACAAAATTCAAGTTACTTGGATTGGACATGCTACGGTTTTGGTTCAATTTGATGGCATATCCATCTTGTCTGATCCAGTATTCCTGGATTACTGCGGTCCAAATAGAATAACTGGCTACAAGAGGTACAGAAAGGCAGCCTGTGAGATTCAAGACATAAAGAAACTGGACGCAGTGGTAATAAGTCATAATCACTACGACCATCTGGAGACGGGTGCCGTGCAGGAGATCGCCAAAAGGTTTCCAGATGTCAAATGGTTTGTTACTCTCAAACAGAAAGAGTGGTTTGTACGTAAAGGAGTGAAGAAAGAACAGATAGTTGAGCTGGACTGGTGGGAAGAAAGTGAGGAGCCATTTGAAAAATTGGGAAAGTTTACATTTGTGTGTACTCCTGCACAGCACTGGTGTGCACGTTTCCCAGGTTATGATGATAATAAGGTATGGCCCAGTTTTTTAGAATCAGTTATTTGTAATATATTACCAGGTAATTCAATGTGTGTGTGTTTATGTTTATTTATCGTTGCTACTGGTTGCCCATATGAACGACTCCTCCGGAAGAGATAAGTAATTTTAGATTTTGGAGGGTAGTGCAATGGTACAGATAGAGACCCGAATTCTATGCTTGTATGCCTGGCACCAGGTTGGTAGGCAATTGGTAACCATTATTTAACTAGCTGGAGGCTCACCAACAGGACATATCAGAACAAACCCCTGACGAAGTTCGAACCTTCGACCTCCCGCTCTGTAGGAGGACACCTTAACCACCTGGCCGTGGTTGGGAAATCAGAAATAAGAGCTGGTCATTATATAAGGACACGCTATTTTAACCCTTTGCCTGCTGAGTAAATAAAATCACATTTGCAAACAACATAGCGCCGCGTCTGATCAGGATCTATGTTGTTTGCTATTTATCCAAGTGCTTTAGCTCCACTATCCGAATAGCAAACAGCATAGAGCCTGATCAGATGGCACGTTCTGCGCCGTCTGATCTGGCTCTATACTGTTTGCAAAAGTGATTTAATCTGCCGCTAGCGTGCAAAGGGTTAATTTGCTGGCCAGTACAATGCAGAATAACAGACTTGGCACTTTCCAGTATAGCAATACAAGACCTCACATGCCGTGTATGACAAACCTAGTTCCTTAATCAAAATAACGTATTGGCCCACTATTTCTCCCAATATGAATCTCATAGAAAACATCTGGGATGAATTGGGACGGCCGGCCAGGTTCAGTCACCAAATTGATACCATAAATGACCTCCGAAATTCACTTCTGTTAGAATGGCAAAGTATCCAAATACACTCGTACAATGTTACCTCAATTCAATGAGATGACGTACTATCCAGTGCACATTATAAACAACGATGGACATTCTGGTTACTGAAATGCATAATCTTTTAATGACATTGATGCTCTCAAATCGCTATTTTCTTACTCTCCTAAAATTGTTTCATAACTTTTCAAATTCTGAATTTTTCATTTGGATCCCTTTGCACTTAGTTGTTCATAAACATATGCACAACTTGACTGTTTGCCTAGCCTGGGAACAGGCGTTGATATATTTTGCCTGGTCAGTCAAATAAATATATTTAACACCGAGATCATCAATTGGGCCCTCAGGCGACCAATACTTCCATCTCTGATATTAGCTATTACCTCAGGCGACCAATGCTTCCATCTCTGATATTAGCTATTACCTCAGGCGACCAATGTTTCCATCTCTGATATTAGCTATTACCTCAGGCGACCAATACTTCCATCTCTGATATTAGCTATTACCTCAGGCGACCAATGTTTCCATCTGTGATATTAGCTGTTACCTCAGGCGACCAATGTTTCCATCTCTGATATTAGCTATTACCTCAGGCGACCAATACTTCCATCTCTGATATTAGCCATTACCTCAGGCGACCAATGCTTCCATCTCTGATAATAGTTATTACCTCAGGCGACCAATGCTTCCATCTCTGATATTAGCTGTTACCTCAGGCGACCAATGTTTCCATCTCTGATATTAGCTGTTACCTCAGGCGACCAATGTTTCCATCTCTGATATTAGCTATTACCTCAGGCGACCAATGTTTCCATCTCTGATATTAGCTGTTACCTCAGGCGACCAATGTTTCCATCTCTGATAATAGTTATTACCTCATGCGACCAATGCTTCCATCTCTGATATTAGCTATTACCTCAGGCGACCAATGTTTCCATCTCTGATATTAGCTATTACCTCAGGCGACCAATGCTTCCATCTCTGATATTAGCTATTACCTCAGGCGACCAATGCTTCCATCTCTGATATTATTTCAGTGTCTCTGGTGCAGCTGGGTTATCAAAGGTCCGAACAAATCGTACTACTTTGCTGGGGATACAGGCTACTATGAACCACTGTTCAAAACAATCGGAGAAAAGTATGGTCCATTTCACCTGGCTGCTATACCCATCGGAGCGTATGAACCAAGGTAGAAACAGATTATTGCCAACAACCTCTAATGACTGTATTATGTATAGAAGCTGTATTGCACATGTATTATCTCTGGATAGTACTAAAACATGCAATCATTTCACTTATTTATTATTATTATTCTAACATGGTTCAGCATTTTGTCTGTATACGCAAAGAAGGAATTATATTACTAACCTCCGGCTGTCCGATTAGCGCACTCGCTTCTCACCAATGCAACCTGGACGGGCTTGATCCTCAAACCGGGAAGTATGTGAGATGGTATGGTGGTCGCCAAATCAGACAAAATAAAATAAATAAAGTTTAAATCTAAAATTTAGATTTATTCTACTAACTTTAAATGTAGATATATTCTACTAACCATTGTGTTTCAGATATATAACTAAGTATCAGCACGTGGACCCTGCAGAAGCTGTGAAAATTCACAAGGATATTAAAGCTATACAATCTATTGGAATGCATTGGGGAACGTTTGCACTCACTAACGAGGTATGTTATGTGATAGCGACTTGAATAATATTTGTATATATAACACTCCCCTACTAACCACACATTTACTGCATGTCACCTGACACTCCCCTACTAACCATACATATACTGCATGTCGCCTGACACTCCCCTACTAACCACACATATACTGCATGTTGTCTTACACTAGCCTACTAACCACACATATACTGCATGTTGTCTGACACTCTCCTACTAACCACACATATACTGCATGTCATCTTACACTCCCCTACTAACCACACATATACTGCATGTCACCTGACACTCCCCTACTAACCATACATATACTGCATGTCGCCTGACACTCCCCTACTAACCATACATATACTGCATGTTGTCTTACACTAGCCTACTAACCACACATATACTGCATGTTGTCTGACACTCTCCTACTAACCACACATATACTGCATGTCGTCTTACACTCCCCTACTAACCATACATATACTGCATGTTGTCTGACACTAGCCTACTAACCATACATATACTGCATGTTGTCTGACACTCCCCTACTAACCACACATATACTGCATGTCGTCTGACACTCCCCTACTAACCACACATATACTGCATGTCGTCTGACACTCCCCTACTAACTACACATATACTGCATGTTGTCTGACACTCCCCTACTAACCACACATATACTGCATGTTGTCTGACACTCCCCTACTAACCATACATATACTGCATGTCGTCTTACACTCCCCTACTAACCATACATATACTGCATGTTGTCTGACACTCCCCTACTAACCAACATATACTGCATGTTGTCTGACACTACCCTACTAACCACACATATACTGCATGTTGTCTGACACTAGCCTACTAACCACACATATCCTGCATGTTGTCTGACACTAGCCTACTAACCACACATATACTGCATGTTGTCTGACACTCCCCTACTAACCACACATATACTGCATGTCGTCTGACACTCCTACTAACCATACATATACTGCATGTCGTCTGACACTCCCCTACTAACCACACATATACTGCATGTCGTCTGACACTCCCCTACTAACCATACATATACTGCATGTCGTCTGACACTAGCCTACTAACCACACATATACTGCATGTCGTCTGACACTAGCCTACTAACCATGCATATCCTGCATGTTGTCTGACACTAGCCTACTAACCACACATATACTGCATGTCGTCTGACACTAGCCTACTACCATACATATACTGCATGTTGTCTGACACCCCCTACTAACCATACATATACTGCATGTCGTCTGACACTCCCCTACTAACCATACATATCCTGCATGTCGTCTGACACTCCCCTACTAACCACACATATACTGCATGTCGTCTGACACTCCCTACTAACCAACATATACTGCATGTCGTCTGACACTAGCCTACTAACCATACATATCCTGCATGTCGTCTGACACTAGCCTACTAACCATACATATACTGCATGTGTCTGACACTACCCTACTAACCATACATATACTGCATGTTGTCTGACACTCCCTACTAACCACACATATACTGCATGTCGTCTACACTCCCTACTAACCATACATATACTGCATGTCGTCTGACACTAGCCTACTAACCATACATATACTGCATGTTGTCTGACACTCCCCTACTAACCACACATATACTGCATGTCGTCTGACACTCCCCTACTAACCACACATATACTGCATGTCGTCTGACACTCCCCTACTAACTACACATATACTGCATGTTGTCTGACACTCCCCTACTAACCATACATATACTGCATGTTGTCTGACACTAGCCTACTAACCACACATATACTGCATGTTGTCTGACACTAGCCTATTAACCATACATATCCTGTATGTTGTCTGACACTCCCCTACTAACCACACATATACTGCATGTCGTCTGACACTCCCCTACTAACCACACATATACTGCATGTCGTCTGACACTCCCCTACTAACCATACATATACTGCATGTCGTCTGACACTCCCCTACTAACCACACATATACTGCATGTCGTCTGACACTCCCCTACTAACCACACATATACTGCATGTCGTCTTACACTCCCCTACTAACCATGCATATACTGCATGTCATCTGACACTAGCCTACTAACCATACATATACTGCATGTCATCTGACACTAGCCTACTTACCATGCATATCCTGCATGCTGTCTGACAATAACCTACTAACCACACATATCCTGCAAGGTTGTCTGACAATAGCCTACTAACCACACATATCCTGCAGTGTCTGACAATAGCCTACTAACCACACATATCCTGCATGTTGTCTGACACTAGCCTACTAACCATACATATACTGCATGTTGTCTGACACTCCCCTACTAACCACACATATACTGCATGTTGTCTGACACTCCCCTACTAACCACACATATACTGCATGTCGTCTGACACTAGCCTACTAACCATACATATCCTGCATGTCGTCTGACACTAGCCTACTAACCATACATATACTGCATGTTGTCTGACACTCCCCTACTAACCATACATATACTGCATGTTGTCTGACACTAGCCTACTAACCACACATATACTGCATGTCGTCTGACACTAGCCTACTTACCATGCATATCCTGCATGTCGTCTGACACTAGCCTACTAACCATACATATACTGCATGTTGTCTGACACTCCCCTACTAACCATACATATACTGCATGTTGTCTGACACTCCCCTACTAACCACACATATACTGCATGTCGTCTGACACTAGCCTACTTACCATGCATATCCTGCATGTCGTCTGACACTAGCCTACTAACCATACATATACTGCATGTTGTCTGACACTCCCCTACTAACCACACATATACTGCATGTCGTCTGACACTCCCCTACTAACCATACATATACTGCATGTCGTCTGACACTAGCCTACTAACCATACATATACTGCATGTTGTCTGACACTCCCCTACTAACCACACATATACTGCATGTCGTCTGACACTCCCCTACTAACCACACATATACTGCATGTTGTCTGACACTAGCCTACTAACCATACATATACTGCATGTTGTCTGACACTCCCCTACTAACCATACATATACTGCATGTTGTCTGACACTAGCCTACTAACCATACATATACTGCATGTTGTCTGACACTCCCCTACTAACCACACATATACTGCATGTTGTCTGACACTCCCCTACTAACCATACATATACTGCATGTTGTCTGACACTAGCCTACTAACCACACATATACTGCATGTCGTCTGACACTACCCTACTAACCACACATATACTGCATGTCGTCTGACACTCCCCTACTAACCACACATATACTGCATGTCGTCTGACACTCCCCTACTAACCATACATATACTGCATGTTGTCTGACACTCCCTACTAACCACACATATACTGCATGTCGTCTGACACTCCCCTACTAACCATACATATACTGCATGTCGTCTGACACTACCCTACTAACCATACATATACTGCATGTCGTCTGACACTCCCCTACTAACCATACATATACTGCATGTCGTCTGACACTCCCCTACTAACCATACATATACTGCATGTTGTCTGACACTCCCCTACTAACCATACATATACTGCATGTCGTCTGACACTCCCCTACTAACCATACATATACTGCATGTCGTCTGACACTCCCCTACTAACCATACATATACTGCATGTCGTCTGACACTCCCCTACTAACCACACATATACTGCATGTCGTCTGACACTAGCCTACTAACCATACATATACTGCATGTCATCTGACACTAGCCTACTTACCATGCATATCCTGCATGCTGTCTGACAATAACCTACTAACCACACATATCCTGCAAGGTTGTCTGACACTAGCCTACTAACCATACATATACTGCATGTCGCCTGACACTCCCCTACTAACCACACATATACTGCATGTTGTCTGACACTCCCCTACTAACCATACATATACTGCATGTCGTCTGACACTACCCTACTAACCATACATATACTGCATGTCGTCTGACACTCCCCTACTAACCACACATATACTGCATGTCATCTGACACTAGCCTACTAACCATACATATACTGCATGTCATCTGACACTAGCCTACTTACCATGCATATCCTGCATGTTGTCTGACAATAGCCTACTAACCACACATATCCTGCATGTTGTCTGACACTAGCCTACTAACCATACATATACTGCATGTTGTCTGACACTCCCCTACTAACCACACATATACTGCATGTTGTCTGACACTCCCCTACTAACCATACATATACTGCATGTCGTCTGACACTAGCCTACTAACCACACATATACTGCATGTTGTCTGACACTCCCCTACTAACCACACATATACTGCATGTCGTCTGACACTCCCCTACTAACCACACATATACTGCATGTCGTCTGACACTCCCCTACTAACCACACATATACTGCATGTCGTCTGACACTCCCCTACTAACCACACATATACTGCATGTCGTCTGACACTAGCCTACTAACCATACATATACTGCATGTCGTCTGACACTAGCCTACTAACCATACATATACTGCATGTGTCTGACACCCCTACTAACCACACATATACTGCATGTCGTCTGACACTAGCCTACTAACCACACATATACTGCATGTCTGACACTGCCTACTAACCATGCATATACTGCATGTCGTCTGACACTAGCCTACTAACCACACATATCCTGCATGTCGTCTGACACTAGCCTACTAACCATACATATCCTGCATGTTGTCTGACAATAGCCTACTAACCACACATATCCTGCATGTTGTCTGACACTAGCCTACTAACCATACATATACTGCATGTTGTCTGACACTCCCCTACTAACCACACATATACTACATGTTGTCTGACACTCCCCTACTAACCATACATATACTGCATGTTGTCTGACAATAGCCTACTAACCACACATATCCTGCATGTTGTCTGACACTAGCCTACTAACCATACATATACTGCATGTTGTCTGACACTCCCCTACTAACCATACATATACTGCATGTTGTCTGACACTAGCCTACTAACCACACATATACTGCATGTTGTCTGACACTAGCCTACTAACCACACATATACTGCATGTCGTCTGACAATAGCCTACTAACCACACATATACTGCATGTTGTCTGACACCAGCCTACTAACCATACATATACTGCATGTTGTCTGACACTCCCCTACTAACCATACATATACTGCATGTTGTCTGACACTCCCCTACTAACCACACATATACTGCATGTCGTCTGACACTCCCCTACTAACCATACATATCCTGCATGTCGTCTGACACTCCCCTACTAACCATACATATACTGCATGTCGTCTGACACTCCCCTACTAACCATACATATACTGCATGTCGTCTGACACTCCCCTACTAACCATACATATACTGCATGTCGTCTGACACTACCCTACTAACCATACATATACTGCATGTTGTCTGACACTCCCCTACTAACCATACATATACTGCATGTTGTCTGACACTCCCCTACTAACCACACATATACTGCATGTCGTCTGACACTAGCCTACTTACCATGCATATCCTGCATGTCGTCTGACACTAGCCTACTAACCATACATATACTGCATGTCGTCTGACACTCCCCTACTAACCATACATATACTGCATCTGACACTCCCCTACTAACCACACATATACTGCATGTCGTCTGACACTAGCCTACTTACCATGCATATCCTGCATGTCGTCTGACACTAGCCTACTAACCATACATATACTGCATGTTGTCTGACACTCCCCTACTAACCACACATATACTGCATGTCGTCTTCCACTCCCCTACTAACCATACATATACTGCATGTCGTCTGACACTAGCCTACTAACCATACATATACTGCATGTTGTCTGACACTCCCCTACTAACCACACATATACTGCATGTCGTCTGACACCCCCCTACTAACCACACATATACTGCATGTCGTCTGACACTCCCCTACTAACCACACATATACTGCATGTTGTCTGACACTCCCCTACTAACCACACATATACTGCATGTCGTCTGACACTCCCCTACTAACCATACATATACTGCATGTCGTCTGACACTCCCCTACTAACCATACATATACTGCATGTTGTCTGACACTCCCCTACTAACCATACATATACTGCATGTTGTCTGACACTAGCCTACTAACCACACATATACTGCATGTCGTCTGACACTCCCCTACTAACCATACATATACTGCATGTCGTCTGACACTCCCCTACTAACCACACATATACTGCATGTTGTCTGACACTCCCCTACTAACCACACATATACTGCATGTCGTCTGACACTAGCTACTAACCATACATATACTGCATGTCGTCTGACACTCCCCTACTAACCACACATATACTGCATGTCGTCTGACACTCCCCTACTAACCACACATATACTGCATGTCGTCTGACACTCCCCTACTAACCACACATATACTGCATGTCGTCTGACACTACCCTACTAACCATACATATACTGCATGTCGTCTGACACTCCCCTACTAACCACACATATACTGCATGTCGTCTGACACTCCCCTACTAACCACACATATACTGCATGTTGTCTGACACTCCCCTACTAACCATACATATACTGCATGTCGTCTGACACTCCCCTACTAACCATACATATACTGCATGTCGTCTGACACTAGCCTACTAACCATACATATACTGCATGTCGTCTGACACTAGCCTACTAACCATACATATACTGCATGTTGTCTGACACTAACCTACTAACCACACATATCCTGCATGTTGTCTGACACTAGCCTACTAACCATACATATACTGCATGTCGTCTGACACTCCCCTACTAACCACACATATACTGCATGTTGTCTGACACTCCCCTACTAACCATACATATACTGCATGTCGTCTGACACTAGCCTACTAACCACACATATACTGCATGTCGTCTGACACTCCCCTACTAACCACACATATACTGCATGTCGTCTGACACTACCCTACTAACCATACATATACTGCATGTCGTCTGACACTAGCCTACTAACCAACATATCTGCATGTGTCTGACACTACCTACTAACCAACATATACTGCAGTTGTCTGACACTCCCCTACTAACCATACATATACTGCATGTCGTCTGACACTCCCCTACTAACCACACATATACTGCATGTTGTCTGACACTCCCCTACTAACCATACATATACTGCATGTCGTCTGACACTACCCTACTAACCATACATATACTGCATGTCGTCTGACACTCCCCTACTAACCACACATATACTGCATGTCGTCTGACACTCCCTACTAACCACACATATACTGCATGTCGTCTGACACTCCCTACTAACCATACATATACTGCATGTCGTCTGACACTCCCTACTAACCATACATATACTGCATGTTGTCTGACACTACCTACTAACCACACATATACTGCATGTGTCTGACACTCCCCTACTAACCACACATATACTGCATGTCGTCTGACACTCCCCTACTAACCACACATATACTGCATGTCGTCTGACACTCCCCTACTAACCATACATATACTGCATGTCTGACACTAGCCTACTAACCATACATATACTGCATGTCGTCTGACACTCCCCTACTAACCACACATATACTGCATGTTGTCTGACACTACCCTACTAACCACACATATCCTGCATGTTGTCTGACAATAGCCTACTAACCACACATATCCTGCATGTTGTCTGACACTAGCCTACTAACCATACATATACTGCATGTTGTCTGACACTCCCCTACTAACCACACATATACTGCATGTTGTCTGACACTCCCCTACTAACCATACATATACTGCATGTTGTCTGACAATAGCCTACTAACCACACATATCCTGCATGTTGTCTGACACTAGCCTACTAACCATACATATACTGCATGTTGTCTGACACTCCCCTACTAACCATACATATACTGCATGTTGTCTGACACTAGCCTACTAACCACACATATACTGCATGTCGTCTGACACTAGCCTACTAACCACACATATACTGCATGTCGTCTGACAATAGCCTACTAACCACACATATACTGCATGTTGTCTGACACCAGCCTACTAACCATACATATACTGCATGTTGTCTGACACTCCCCTACTAACCATACATATACTGCATGTTGTCTGACACTCCCCTACTAACCACACATATACTGCATGTCGTCTGACACTCCCCTACTAACCATGCATATCCTGCATGTCGTCTGACACTCTCCTACTAACCATACATATACTGCATGTCGTCTGACACTCCCCTACTAACCATACATATACTGCATGTCGTCTGACACTCCCCTACTAACCACACATATACTGCATGTCGTCTGACACTCCCCTACTAACTACACATATACTGCATGTTGTCTGACACTCCCGTACTAACCATACATATACTGCATGTTGTCTGACACTAGCCTACTAACCACACATATACTGCATGTTGTCTGACACTAGCCTATTAACCATACATATCCTGTATGTTGTCTGACACTCCCCTACTAACCACACATATACTGCATGTCGTCTGACACTAGCCTACTAACCATACATATCATCTGACACTCCCCTACTAACCATACATATCCTGCATGTCGTCTGACACTCCCCTACTAACCACACATATACTGCATGTCGTCTGACACTAGCCTACTAACCACACATATACTGCATGTCGTCTGACACTAGCCTACTTACCATGCATATCCTGCATGTCGTCTGACACTAGCCTACTAACCATACATATACTGCATGTTGTCTGACACTCCCCTACTAACCATACATATACTGCATGTTGTCTGACACTCCCCTACTAACCACACATATACTGCATGTCGTCTGACACTAGCCTACTTACCATGCATATCCTGCATGTCGTCTGACACTAGCCTACTAACCATACATATACTGCATGTTGTCTGACACTCCCCTACTAACCATACATATACTGCATGTTGTCTGACACTCCCCTACTAACCACACATATACTGCATGTCGTCTGACACTAGCCTACTTACCATGCATATCCTGCATGTCGTCTGACACTAGCCTACTAACCATACATATACTGCATGTTGTCTGACACTCCCCTACTAACCATACATATACTGCATGTTGTCTGACACTCCCCTACTAACCACACATATACTGCATGTCTGACACTGCCTACTAACCACACATATACTGCATGTCGTCTGACACTAGCTACTAACCATACATATACTGCATGTGTCTGACACTCCCCTACTAACCATCATATACTGCATGTTGTCTGACACTAGCCTACTAACCACACATATACTGCATGTGTCTGACACTAGCCTACTAACCACACATATACTGCATGTTGTCTGACACTAGCCTACTAACCATACATATACTGCATGTGTCTGACACTCCCCTACTAACCATACATATACTGCATGTTGTCTGACACTCCCCTACTAACCACACATATACTGCATGTCGTCTGACACTCCCCTACTAACCATACATATACTGCATGTCGTCTGACACTCCCCTACTAACCATACATATACTGCATGTCGTCTGACACTCCCCTACTAACCATACATATACTGCATGTCGTCTGACACTCCCCTACTAACCATACATATACTGCATGTCGTCTGACACTCCCCTACTAACCATACATATACTGCATGTCGTCTGACACTCCCCTACTAACCATACATATACTGCATGTCGTCTGACACTCCCCTACTAACCATACATATACTGCATGTCGTCTGACACTCCCCTACTAACCATACATATACTGCATGTCGTCTGACACTAGCCTACTAACCATACATATACTGCATGTCGTCTGACACTAGCCTACTAACCACACATATACTGCATGTCGTCTGACACTCCCCTACTAACCACACATATACTGCATGTTGTCTGACACTAGCCTACTAACCACACATATACTGCATGTTGTCTGACACTCCCCTACTAACCACACATATACTGCATGTTGTCTGACACTCCCCTACTAACCATACATATACTGCATGTTGTCTGACACTAGCCTACTAACCACACATATACTGCATGTTGTCTGACACTCCCCTACTAACCACACATATACTGCATGTTGTCTGACACTCCCCTACTAACCACACATATACTGCATGTCGTCTGACACTACCCTACTAACCATACATATACTGCATGTCGTCTGACACTCCCCTACTAACCACACATATACTGCATGTCATCTGACACTAGCCTACTAACCATACATATACTGCATGTCATCTGACACTAGCCTACTTACCATGCATATCCTGCATGCTGTCTGACAATAACCTACTAACCACACATATCCTGCAAGGTTGTCTGACAATAGCCTACTAACCACACATATCCTGCATGTTGTCTGACACTAGCCTACTAACCATACATATACTGCATGTTGTCTGACACTCCCCTACTAACCACACATATACTACATGTTGTCTGACACTCCCCTACTAACCATACATATACTGCATGTTGTCTGACAATAGCCTACTAACCACACATATCCTGCATGTTGTCTGACACTAGCCTACTAACCATACATATACTGCATGTCGTCTGACACTCCCCTACTAACCACACATATACTGCATGTCGTCTGACACTCCCCTACTAACTACACATATACTGCATGTTGTCTGACACTCCCCTACTAACCACACATATACTGCATGTCGTCTGACACTCCCCTACTAACCACACATATACTGCATGTCGTCTGACACTCCCCTACTAACCATACATATACTGCATGTCGTCTGACACTCCCCTACTAACCACACATATACTGCATGTCGTCTGACACTCCCCTACTAACCACACATATACTGCATGTCGTCTTACACTCCCCTACTAACCATGCATATACTGCATGTCATCTGACACTAGCCTACTAACCATACATATACTGCATGTCATCTGACACTAGCCTACTTACCATGCATATCCTGCATGCTGTCTGACAATAACCTACTAACCACACATATCCTGCAAGGTTGTCTGACAATAGCCTACTAACCACACATATCCTGCATGTTGTCTGACACTAGCCTACTAACCATACATATACTGCATGTTGTCTGACACTCCCCTACTAACCACACATATACTACATGTTGTCTGACACTCCCCTACTAACCATACATATACTGCATGTTGTCTGACAATAGCCTACTAACCACACATATCCTGCATGTTGTCTGACACTAGCCTACTAACCATACATATACTGCATGTTGTCTGACACTCCCCTACTAACCATACATATACTGCATGTTGTCTGACACTAGCCTACTAACCACACATATACTGCATGTCGTCTGACACTAGCCTACTAACCACACATATACTGCATGTCGTCTGACAATAGCCTACTAACCACACATATACTGCATGTTGTCTGACACCAGCCTACTAACCATACATATACTGCATGTGTCTGACACTCCCCTACTAACCATACATATACTGCATGTTGTCTGACACTCCCCTACTAACCACACATATACTGCATGTGTCTGACACTCCCCTACTAACCATGCATATCCTGCATGTCGTCTGACACTCCCTACTAACCATACATATACTGCATGTCGTCTGACACTCCCCTACTAACCATACATATACTGCATGTCGTCTGACACTCCCCTACTAACCATACATATACTGCATGTCGTCTGACACTCCCCTACTAACCATACATATACTGCATGTCGTCTGACACTAGCCTACTAACCATACATATCCTGCATGTCGTCTGACACTCCCCTACTAACCATACATATCCTGCATGTCGTCTGACACTCCCCTACTAACCACACATATACTGCATGTCGTCTGACACTAGCCTACTAACCACACATATACTGCATGTCGTCTGACACTAGCCTACTTACCATGCATATCCTGCATGTCGTCTGACACTAGCCTACTAACCATACATATACTGCATGTTGTCTGACACTCCCCTACTAACCATACATATACTGCATGTTGTCTGACACTCCCCTACTAACCACACATATACTGCATGTTGTCTGACACTCCCCTACTAACCATACATATACTGCATGTCGTCTGACACTAGCCTACTAACCACACATATACTGCATGTCGTCTGACACTCCCCTACTAACCACACATATACTGCATGTCGTCTGACACTCCCCTACTAACCACACATATACTGCATGTCGTCTGACACTCCCTACTACCACACATACTGCATGTCGTCTGACACTCCCCTACTAACCACACATATACTGCATGTCGTCTGACACTCCCCTACTAACCATACATATACTGCATGTCGTCTGACACTCCCTACTAACCATACATATACTGCATGTCATCTGACACTAGCCTACTAACCACACATATACTGCATGTCTGACACACCTACCTAACACATATACTGCATGTCGTCTGACACTAGCCTACTAACCACACATATACTGCATGTTGTCTGACAATAGCCTACTAACCACACATATACTGCATGTCGTCTGACACTAGCCTACTAACCATACATATACTGCATGTCGTCTGACACTACCCTACTAACCACACATATACTACATGTTGTCTGACACTCCCCTACTAACCACACATATACTGCATGTCGTCTGACACTACCCTACTAACCACACATATACTGCATGTCGTCTGACACTCCCCTACTAACCACACATATACTGCATGTCGTCTG
>CM026395.1:9907277-9946174 GCA_014843695.1 Archivesica marissinica
GTATAGAGTGTCGAAAACCTAGAGTTGTGTACAGTAAACACAGACTGCTAGAGCTTACGTTGAGTGTATAGAGTGTCGAAAACCTAGAGTTGTGTACAGTAAACACAGAATGCTAGAGCTTACGTTGAGTGTATAGAGTGTCGAAAACCTAGAGTTGTGTACAGTAAACACAGAATGCTAGAGCTTACGTAGAGTGTATAGAGTGTCGAAAACCTAGAGTTGTGTACAGTAAACACAGACTGCTAGAGCTTACGTTGAGTGTATAGAGTGTCGAAAACCTAGAGTTGTGTACAGTAAACACAGACTGCTAGAGCTTACGTTGAGTGTATAGAGTGTCGAAAACCTAGAGTTGTGTACAGTAAACACAGACT
Organism: Archivesica marissinica; assembly: GCA_014843695.1. Taxonomy (NCBI): domain Eukaryota; kingdom Metazoa; phylum Mollusca; class Bivalvia; order Venerida; family Vesicomyidae; genus Archivesica; species Archivesica marissinica. The sequence goes on from CM026395.1 coordinate 9,907,649, forward strand.
GCTAGAGCTTACGTTGAGTGTATAGAGTGTCGAAAACCTAGAGTTGTGTACAGTAAACACAGAATGCTAGAGCTTACGTTGAGTGTATAGAGTGTCGAAAACCTAGAGTTGTGTACAGTAAACACAGACTGCTAGAGCTTACGTTGAGTGTATAGAGTGTCGAAAACCTAGAGTTGTGTACAGTAAACACAGACTGACAGGACGCCAAAAAACGTCTTTGGCGGCTGACCTGAACGAGAGTGACTTTACGTGTGGTACCGTTGATGTGAAGGAGCCCACCTTTGCGTTGGATGTGAAATGTCGGCCACTGGAATGTGCAACCACAGTGGAGATCTGCTATTATGGAGCTTCTTTGGGGCCAATGGACATTTGTTGCCATTGTGGAAGCTCTGGTGACGAAGTAGACCAGGAGTTGAAAAAATCGTATAAAACTGTATTGCCAATATGCGATCTGTGCTTGGGCAATGGCAAACAAACCATTGTTCATAGACCATATGGAAAGAATACCACAAAGTGAAGTATCATGTATCACTTGAACTGATGCAGTTTTACACATCTAACAGTGCAGATCGCTTTTGATCTGGATCTGCATGGTTTGCAGTATAGCTAAGAGTAGTATGAAACTGATAAAATCTTTATTTTCCCCCTGCTATGAGATTTCCAGGACATAAAAACATACAAATGGTTTTAGCCAAGATCAGCTGCCACATTGTAAATGTGTCATCCGATCTGGGTCTACACTTGTTGCAATTGTATTGTGGTTGGAAATTTCACAGCAGGGCTCATATAAACACTATCATATAATTCTGAAAATACAACTACGTACATGTACTACTAGGTAATTCCCATTACACAATTATTTAACTCCATTGCTTTAATTAGATGTAATTATGGTGGGCAATTATTTTTAAAAAGATACTTTGTATATAAAATGATATCAAAACACAATTTCGACGGATATGTAGTCCAGTGGTAACACGCTGGACTGGTAATCCAGGGATCGCAGGTTCGATCCCCCGTCTGACCCTAATAAAATTAACAGTCTTTCAGATGGGACGTTAAACCGAGGTCTTGTGTCGGTGCTTTACACCGTGCACGTAAAAGAACCAGAGGAGATTCTGGAATTGGTCTCTGTCTGTATCATGCACTATCCTCCAAAATCTAAAATAACTAATTTCTTCAGGAGGCGTCGCTCATATGGGCAACCGGTAGCGACGATAAATAAACGTAAAACACACACACAATTTCACATGTGTACTAAACAAGAACATTTCCTGTAGATATATAGTGCTAAATGCAGGTATTTGAAATGCATTTAATATCTGCATCATGATTTCATTTCATTTCTTTTTATATCAAGCTGGCTGAAAATTGATTTCTGATTTTTATTCAATTAGATTTTATGAAGTTTGCCCATCAAAATAGCTGACAAGTCAAAGCAATGAATGTAAATAGTGTAGGTTGTGCGAACTATCGGTTATAGATGCAAATAATGTGTGTTAATATTTTATAATAGAATATGATCTTGATGGTTACTTTTTCCTATAGAATAATGCCCCAAGGTCATTACTTGAGCAAGTTAATATTCTAGTGCGCGTGTCACGTTCGCTACTCAGTCAGGCCATGTATGTATTGTCCTTAATTAAGCTAAACCTGCCCAGGAAAAAGTGTCTAGGTCCCAGCGGCTTGACATAAATGGAACATACATACATATCGGTACATACATACATACATACATATAGTGAGTCACAGATGTCGAGTGTAAGATAGCTCCGGGTTAGCTTAACCCTTTCAACACCACAGACCTCTATATAGGCTTACAAAAAGTGTAGATCCAGATGAGACGGCTCGTGACGAGCCGTCTCATCAGGATCTGCACTTTTTGCAAGTAGTATTACTAATTTTAGACAAAATTACCCATCTTGATAAATGAACTGGTCCGAATGTAATTTTCTTATTCATTTATTGGTCTAAGAATATCATGGACCACTGGGGGTTATAAAACGTTTCTCCAATCTCAAACTCAGTCTCGAGCTTCTGATTGGTTCAGCCAAGAGCAAATAACCAATCAAATATCTTGAGCTCGAGATCTGAGAAAAGGTTTATAACCTCGGGCCCATGTCAGTTACTTGGTGTTGAAAGAGTTAAATCTGATATGTTATATCGAATATTGGATTGTATGGGTTCTAGCTTCCTATAGGTGAGAAAAATGTGCAGCCAACCCGGAGCTCAAGCCTGTGACCATTTGCTTGCATGGTGACCGCTCTACCAAATAAGCTAGCTGTGTCGATTACACATAATCTTCACAATGGTGACTAATTCCGTACCGTGACAATCTCCACAATGGTGACTAATTCCGTACCGTGACAATCTCCACAATGGTGACTAATTCCGTACCGTGACAATCTCCACAATGGTGACTAATTCCGTACTGTGACAATCTCCACAATGGTGACTAATTCCGTACCGTGACAATCTCCACAATGGTGACTAATTCCGTACCGTGACATACTTCCTCAACAATTTGGAAGGCTTCCACAAATTTCCAGAGATAGAGAACAAAGTGAAAATTATCTCAAAGTATATTCAGTCATGGCCCCACGTCTGGCGCCAAATGTCACATATTGAGAAAAATGCTCAGCCAACCTGGGCTCAAACCTAGGACCTTTAGCGTACAGAGTGAACGCTCTACAGACTGAGCTAACCGGTCCGTTTACACAGAAATAATCTCCGCAATAGTGACTAATTCCTTACCGCGACATAGTTATAAGAACTATATGATATAGAAGTTCTTGTAAGCATATCTACTGGTAAAAAATATACGTCAAACAGCACCTCGCACAATTTATCTGAAAAAACATTATTTATGGGTTTTCCTTAGAACTTAGCTTACACTTTCAGCTAACAGCCAAGCTAAGCCCCATATTTCCATAGTGGTGGTTCGCTAGTTACTGAGTTAGTGTCATTTACGTCACAACTGCTGTAGTGTGGGCATGGTGTCGTTTACGTCACAATTGCTGTAGTGTGGGCATGGTGTCGTTTACGTCACAACTGCTGTAGTGTGGGCATGGTGTAGTTTACGTCACAACTGCTGTAGTGTGGGCATGGTGTAGTTTACATCACAACTGCTGTAGTGTGGGCATGGTGTAGTTTACGTCACAACTGCTGTAGTGTGGGCATGGTGTAGTTTACGTCACAACTGCTGTAGTGAGGGCATGGTGTAGTTTACGTCACAACTGCTGTAGTGTGGGCATGGTGTAGTTTATGTCACAACTGCTGACGTGTGGGCATGGTGTAGTTTACGTTACAACTGCTGTAGTGTGGGCATGGTGTAGTTTACGTCACAACTGCTGACGTGTGGGCATGGTGTAGTTTACGTTACAGCTGCTGTAGTGTGGGCATGCTGTAGTTTACGTCACAACTGCTGTAGTGTGGGCATGGTGTAGTTTACGTTACAACTGCTGTAGTGTGGGCATGGTGTAGTTTACGTTACAACTGCTGTATTGTGGGCATGGTGTAGTTTACGTTACAACTGCTGTAGTGTGGTCATGGTGTAGTTTACATCACAACTGCTGTAGTGTGGGCATGGTGTAGTTTACGTCACAACTGCTGTAGTGTGGGCATGGTGTAGTTTACGTCACAACTGCTGTAGTGTGGGCATGGTGTAGTTTATGTTACAACTGCTGTAGTGTGGGCATGGTGTAGTTTACGTTACAACTGCTGTAGTGTGGGCATGGTGTAGTTTACATCACAACTGCTGTAGTGTGGGCATGGTGTAGTTTACATCACAACTGCTGGTGTGTGGGCATGGTGTAGTTTATGTCACAACTTCTGTAGTGTGGGCATGGTGTAGTTTATGTCACAACTGCTGACGTGTGGGCATGGTGTAGTTTATGTTACAACTGCTGTAGTGTGGGCATGGTGTAGTTTACGTCACAACTGCTGTAGTGTGGGCATGGTGTAGTTTACGTCACAACTGCTGTAGTGTGGGCATGGTGTAGTTTATGTCACAACTGCTGTAGTGTGGGCATGGTGTAGTTTACATCACAACTGCTGTAGTGTGGGCATGGTGTAGTTTACATCACAACTGCTGGTGTGTGGGCATGGTGTAGTTTATGTCACAACTTCTGTAGTGTGGGCATGGTGTAGTTTACGTCACAACTGCTGTAGTGTGGGCATGGTGTAGTTTACGTTACAACTGCTGTAGTGTGGGCATGGTGTAGTTTACATTACAACTGCTGTATTGTGGGCATGCTGTAGTTTACGTTACAACTGCTGTAGTGTGGTCATGGTGTAGTTTACATCACTGTTGTAGTGTGGGCATGGTGCAGTTTATGTCACAACTTCTGTAGTGTGGGCATGGTGTAGTTTATGTCACAACTGCTGGTGTGTGGGCATGGTGTAGTTTATGTTACAACTGCTGTAGTGTGGGCATGGTGTAGTTTACGTCACAACTGCTGTAGTGTGGGCATGGTGTAGTTTACGTCACAACTGCTGTAGTGTAGGCATGGTGTAGTTTACGTCACAACTGCTGTAGTGTGGGCATGGTGTAGTTTATGTCACAACTGCTGTAGTGTGGGCATGGTGTAGTTTACATCACAACTGTTGTAGTGTGGGCATGGTGTAGTTTACATCACAACTGCTGGTGTGTGGGCATGGTGTAGTTTATGTCACAACTTCTGTAGTGTGGGCATGGTGTAGTTTATGTCACAACTGCTGGTGTGTGGGCAGTGTGTAGTTTATGTTTTAGAATTTTTTTTTATTATGAAATAAATATGGTTAAACTAATCTAATATTCTCAGTGTAACTGGTCCTTTTACATAATCTTTTAATTGTCCAATTGTAGATTCAGTTATGGCTGAGAGGTTAGATTATATGGATACAGCCAGTATGAGGTCGAAGACAGAAAAATCCGTCATCTATGGAACCACGTATGTTTGTCCATGGAAGAAATATAGGCACCCAAGTGTGTACGCTCTAGCCAAGTGGAAAGTATTCGCACCAAATAATACCAGCTTACCATCAGAAGAAGTAAGTACGATACACCACATCTGGTTCTTCCACTCCACTAAAGTTTAATTCCTGTCTAAGATCACTGCCACAACTTCCAAACAGGTTATTAGCATGTTCATTGTATTCATTACAAAAACACTACTGCCCATGTTTTGTAATAAATAAATGCAACCTTTTTAATGGTCTTGAAAAATATGTCATCTTACCAGTATTTTGGCTAGAATAGTGTTTTTCCTGGCCAGCTCTCTCTCTCTTCCTAACCCCCGTTTCCTGGCCAGCTCCCTCTCTCTCTCTTCCTAACCCCTGTTTCCTGGCCAGCTCCCTCTCTCTCTCTTCCTAACCCCCGTTTCCTGGCCAGCTCCCTCTCTCTCTTCCTAACCCCCGTTTCTCTGTAGCATATCACAATAGCAGAGAAATTAATGTGTGTTATTAGAATGTTTTATTAAAATTAATGTGTTTTATTAGAACGTTTTATTAAAATTAATGTGTTTTATTAGAACGTTTTATTAAAATTAATGTGTTTTATTAGAACGTTTTATTAAAATTAATGTGTTTTATTAGAACGTTTTATTAAAATTAATGTGTTTTATTAAAACGTTTTATTAAAATTAATGTGTTTTATTAGAATGTTTTATTAAAATTAATGTGTTTTATTAGAACGTTTTATTAAAATTAATGTGTTTTATTAAAATTAAAGTGTTTTATTAGAACGTTTTATTAAAATTAATGTGTTTTATTAGAATGTTTTATTAAAATTAAAGTGTTTTATTAGAACTTTTTATTAAAATTAATGTATTTTATCAGAATGTTTTATTAAACTTGATGTGTTTTATTGAAATATGATTTATTAAAATTGCTTGCATAAAACAAGTTGGACACTTGCATAGAGTGGTGGAACCTATGCTCGGCGTATTTGTCCATTTACATCCGTATGTAAAATATTTATATAGTTCTAGGCTAATTTCGCTGACAGAGCTGAAGCATGGTTCAACAGCATTCCATTGCGTGTATCGGTAGCCAGATGCAACTGTTACGTGACTGGTCCAGCATACAGATATAAACAAAACAAATAATTGGGAGAATATTTCCACCAAAACTGTTACGGTGTATGAGCAATTCAGGAGCTATCCGAATATAAAAAAGCTACAACTAACCAGAAAAATAGTTCTACCATTTCTGATTAACACCAATAAGCGTTTTTATTCAATGATGTAACTATATCAATATAAGATATTCAACAAGTTCTGGTGGATAAATAAAAAATAACAAGTATGCCATGCATAAGTGCCCTGAAGTCTTGAGTTCCTCATATAAATGGGTGCCATTTCAATAGCTGAATTGGGCAGGAAGGTCACGTGATGCAACTAAAGCTGTCAATAAGATTAATTTTTTTGTGTTTTCACGACTTAAGAAAATAATAATATACGGCAAGTGCAAATAACATTTTTTATTGGCCTTTATATGTGGGATTTATGCCGAGCATAGATTCCACCACTCTATATGTGGGATTTATGCCGAGCATAGGTTCCACCACTCTATATGTGAGATTTATGCCGAGCATAGGTTCCACCACTTTATATGTGGGATTTATGCCGAGCATAGATTCCACCACTTTATATGTGGGATTTATGCCGAGCATAGGTTCCACCACTCTATATGTGAGATTTATGCCGAGCATAGGTTCCACCACTTTATATGTGGGATTTATGCCGAGCATAGATTCCACCACTCTATATGTGGGATTTATGCCGAGCATAGGTTCCACCACTCTATATGTGAGATTTATGCCGAGCATAGGTTCCACCACTTTATATGTGGGATTTATGCCGAGCATAGGTTCCACCACTCTATATGTGAGATTTATGCCGAGCATAGGTTCCACCACTTTATATGTGGGATTTATGCTGAGCATAGGTTCCACCACTCTATATGTGGGAATTATGCCGAGCATAGGTTCCCACCACTCTATATGTGGGAATTATGCCGAGCATAGGTTCCACCACTTTATATGTGGGATTTATGCCGAGCATAGGTTCCACCACTTTATATCAGGGTTCATTCTAGGTCAGAATTTTTGGGAGAAGTGAGAAAGCGCGTGATCGCTTCCTTAAATGGTGTTCTTTAATATACTTCTGCAAAATAGGGTTAAAATGCACAGTACAACCATTAAATACAGTCTTTGAATAGAAGGAGTGCTTTATAATGGGCCAGTGACAACATATTGTTTGAAAATCGTAAAAACCAAAAAATATATTTTTTATAGGGAGAAGTGGGGCTCCCAGAGGGCGAAGTCAGTGTCCCTAGGGCGACGATTTCGCCCACATCGCCCTCTAAACTGATCCCTGCTTTATTTGTGGGATTTATGCTGAGCATAGGTTCCACCACTTTATATGTGGGAATTATGACGAGCATAGGTTCCACCACTTTATATATGGGATTTATGCCAAGCATAGGTTCCACCACTCTATATGTGGGATTTATGCCGAGCATAGGTTCCACCACTTTATATGTGGGATTTATGCCGAGCATAGGTTCCACCACTTTATATGTGGGATTTATGCCGAGTATAGGTTCCACCACTTTATATGTGGGATTTATGCCGAGCATAGGTTCCACCACTTTATATGTGGGATTTATGCCAAGCATAGGTTCCACCACTTTATATGTGGGATTTATGCCGAGCATAGGTTCCACCACTCTATATGTAGGATTTACGCCGAGCATAGGTTCCACCACTCTATATGTGGGATTTATGCCGAGCATAGATTCCCACCACTAGAGTAATTTCTTCTTTCGGAACAAGACTACGACTTGATTGGTCAACTATTTAATTATGCATGTGTGTATATATATATATACTAGTACACATGATATTATAAATCTTTACTATATTCTTTATAGATGTCCTTTGGATTCTAATGATGGCTGACTTATATTGTGTTAATGAAACTTTTACTGTACATGAAAATCAGCAACAATTATTGATTGTAGTTTAATATCCACACTAAATTCCCCCTGGGTTGAAGGTATTCCCAGCACTAGGGAAATCTTGTCTAATTCCCCCAGGGTTGAAGGTATTCCCAGCACTAGGGAAATCTTGTCTAATTCCTCCTGGGTTGAAGGTATTCCCAGCACTAGGGAAATATTGTCTAATTCCCCCTGGGTTGAAGGTATTCCCAGCACTAGGGAACTCTTGTCTAGTTTCCCAGGTTGAAGGTATTCCCAACACTAGGGAAATCTTGTCTAGTTTCCCAGGTTGAAGGTATTCCCAACACTAGGGAAATCTTGTCTAATTCCCTCAGGGTTGAAGGTATTCCCAGCACTAGGAAATCTTGTCTAATTCCCCCTGGGTTGAAGGTATTCCCAACACTAGGAAATCTTGTCTAATTCCCCTGGGTTGAAGGTATTCCCAACACTAGGAAAATCTTGTCTAATTCCCTCAGGGTTGAAGGTATTCCCAGCACTAGGAAATCTTGTCTAATTCCCCGGGTTGAAGGTATTCCCAACACTAGGGAAATCTTGTCTAGTTTCCCAGGTTGAAGGTATTCCCAACACTAGGGAAATCTTGTCTAGTTTCCCAGGTTGAAGGTATTCCCAACACTAGGGAAATCTTGTCTAGTTTCCCAGGGTGAAGGTATTCCCAATACTAGGGAAATCTTGTCTAATTCCCTCAGGGTTGAAGGTATTCCCAGCACTAGGAAATCTTGTCTAATTCCCCCTGGGTTGAAGGTATTCCCAACACTAGGGAAATCTTGTCTAGTTTCCCAGGTTGAAGGTATTCCCAGCACTAGGGAAATCTTGTCTAATTCCTCCTGGGTTGAAGGTATTCCCAGCACTAGGGAAATATTGTCTAATCCCCCCTGGGTTGAAGGTATTCCCAACACTAGGGAAATCTTGTCTAGTTTCCCAGGTTGAAGGTATTCCCAACACTAGGGAAATCTTGTCTAATTCCCTCAGGGTTGAAGGTATTCCCAGCACTAGGAAATCTTGTCTAATTCCCCCTGGGTTGAAGGTATTCCCAACACTAGGGAAATCTTGTCTAGTTTCCCAGGTTGAAGGTATTCCCAACACTAGGGAAATCTTGTCTAATTCCCTCAGGGTTGAAGGTATTCCCAGCACTAGGAAATCTTGTCTAATTCCCCCTGGGTTGAAGGTATTCCCAACACTAGGGAAATCTTGTCTAGTTTCCCAGGTTGAAGGTATTCCCAACACTAGGGAAATCTTGTCTAATTCCCTCAGGGTTGAAGGTATTCCCAGCACTAGGAAATCTTGTCTAATTCCCCCTGGGTTGAAGGTATTCCCAACACTAGGGAAATCTTGTCTAATTCCCCCTGGGTTGAAGGTATTCCCAACACTAGGAAAATCTTGTCTAATTCCCTCAGGGTTGAAGGTATTCACAGCACTAGGAAAATCTTGTCTAATTCCCCCTGGGTTGAAGGTATTCCCAACACTAGGGAAATCTTGTCTAGTTTCCCAGGTTGAAGGTATTCCCAACACTAGGGAAATCTTGTCTAGTTTCCCAGGTTGAAGGTATTCCCAACACTAGGGAAATCTTGTCTAGTTTCCCAGGGTGAAGGTATTCCCAATACTAGGGAAATCTTGTCTAATTCCCTCAGGGTTGAAGGTATTCCCAGCACTAGGAAATCTTGTCTAATTCCCCCTGGGTTGAAGGTATTCCCAACACTAGGGAAATCTTGTCTAGTTTCCCAGGTTGAAGGTATTCCCAGCACTAGGGAAATCTTGTCTAATTCCTCCTGGGTTGAAGGTATTCCCAGCACTAGGGAAATATTGTCTAATCCCCCTGGGTTGAAGGTATTCCCAGCACTAGGGAAATCTTGTCTAGTTTCCCAGGTTAAAGGTATTCCCAACACTAGGGAAATCTTGTCTAGTTTCCCAAGTTGATGGTATTCCCAACACTAGGGAAATCTTGTCTAATTCCCTCAGGGTTGAAGGTATTCCCAGCACTAGGAAATCTTGTCTAATTCCCCCTGGGTTGAAGGTATTCCCAACACTAGGGAAATCTTGTCTAATTCCCCCTGGGTTGAGGTATTCCCAACACTAGGACAATCTTGTCTAATTCCCTCAGGGTTGAAGGTATTCCCAGCACTAGGAAAATATTGTCTAATTCCCCCTGGGTTGAAGGTATTCCCAACACTAGGGAAATCTTGTCTAGTTTCCCAGGTTGAAGGTATTCCCAACACTAGGGAAATCTTGTCTAGTTTCCCAGGTTGAAGGTATTCCCAACACTAGGAAAATCTTGTCTAATTCCCCCTGGGTTGAAGGTATTCCCAACACTAGGGAAATCTTGTCTAGTTTCCCAGGTTGAAGGTATTCCCAACACTAGGGAAATCTTGTCTAGTTTCCCAGGTTGAAGGTATTCCCAACACTAGGGAAATCTTGTCTAGTTTCCCAGGTTGAAGGTATTCCCAACACTAGGGAAATCTTGTCTAGTTTCCCAGGTTGAAGGTATTCCCAATACTAGGGAAATCTTGTCTAATTCCCTCAGGGTTGAAGGTATTCCCAGCACTAGGAAATCTTGTCTAATTCCCCCTGGGTTGAAGGTATTCCCAACACTAGGGAAATCTTGTCTAGTTTCCCAGGTTGAAGGTATTCCCAGCACTAGGGAAATCTTGTCTAATTCCTCCTGGGTTGAAGGTATTCCCAGCACTAGGGAAATATTGTCTAATCCCCCCAGGGTTGAAGGTATTCCCAGCACTAGGGAAATCTTGTCTAGTTTCCCAGGTTAAAGGTATTCCCAACACTAGGGAAATCTTGTCTAGTTTCCCAGGTTGAAGGTATTCCCAACACTAGGGAAATCTTGTCTAATTCCCTCAGGGTTGAAGGTATTCCCAGCACTAGGAAATCTTGTCTAATTCCCCCTGGGTTGAAGGTATTCCCAACACTAGGGAAATCTTGTCTAATTCCCCCTGGGTTGAAGGTATTCCCAACACTAGGAAAATCTTGTCTAATTCCCTCAGGGTTGAAGGTATTCCCAGCACTAGGAAAATATTGTCTAATTCCCCCTGGGTTGAAGGTATTCCCAACACTAGGGAAATCTTGTCTAGTTTCCCAGGTTGAAGGTATTCCCAACACTAGGGAAATCTTGTCTAGTTTCCCAGGTTGATGGTATTCCCAACACTAGGGAAATCTTGTCTAGTTTCCCAGGTTGAAGGTATTGCCAACACTGGGACATCTTGTCTAGTTTCCCAGGTTGAAGGTATTCCCAACACTAGGGAAATCTTGTCTAATTCCCTCAGGGTTGAAGGTATTCCCAACACTAGGAAATCTTGTCTAATTCCCTCTGGGTTGAAGGTATTCCCAATACTAGGGAAATCTTGTCTAATTCCCCCTGGGTTGAAGGTATTCCCAACACTAGGAAAATCTTGTCTAATTCCCTCAGGGTTGAAGGTATTCCCAGCACTAGGGAAATCTTGTCTAATTCCTCCTGGGTTGAAGGTATTCCCAGCACTAGGGAAATATTGTCTAATTCCCCCTGGGTTGAATGTATTCCCAGCACTAGGGAAATCTTGTCTAGTTTCCCAGGTTAAAGGTATTCCCAACACTAGGGAAATCTTGTCTAGTTTCCCAGGTTGAAGGTATTCCCAACACTAGGGAAATCTTGTCTAATTCCCTCAGGGTTGAAGGTATTCCCAGCACTAGGAAATCTTGTCTAATTCCCCCTGGGTTGAAGGTATTCCCAACACTAGGGAAATATTGTCTAATTCCCCCTGGGTTGAAGGTATTCCCAACACTAGGAAAATCTTGTCTAATTCCCTCAGGGTTGAAGGTATTCCCAGCACTAGGAAAATCTTGTCTAATTCCCCCTGGGTTGAAGGTATTCCCAACACTAGGGAAATCTTGTCTAGTTTCCCAGGTTGAAGGTATTCCCAACACTAGGGAAATCTTGTCTAGTTTCCCAGGTTGAAGGTATTCCCAGCACTAGGGAAATCTTGTCTAATTCCTCCTGGGTTGAAGGTATTCCCAGCACTAGGGAAATATTGTCTAATTCCCCCTGGGTTGAAGGTATTCCCAGCACTAGGGAAATCTTGTCTAGTTTCCCAGGTTAAAGGTATTCCCAACACTAGGGAAATCTTGTCTAGTTTCCCAGGTTGAAGGTATTCCCAACACTAGGGAAATTGTCTAATTCCCTCAGGGTTGAAGGTATTCCCAGCACTAGGAAATCTTGTCTAATTCCCCCTGGGTTGAAGGTATTCCCAACACTAGGGAAATCTTGTCTAGTTTCCCAGGTTGAAGGTATTCCCAACACTAGGGAAATCTTGTCTAATTCCCTCAGGGTTGAAGGTATTCCCAGCACTAGGAAATCTTGTCTAATTCCCCCTGGGTTGAAGGTATTCCCAACACTAGGGAAATCTTGTCTAATTCCCCCTGGGTTGAAGGTATTCCCAACACTAGGAAAATCTTGTCTAATTCCCTCAGGGTTGAAGGTATTCCCAGCACTAGGAAAATCTTGTCTAATTCCCCCTGGGTTGAAGGTATTCCCAACACTAGGGAAATCTTGTCTAGTTTCCCAGGTTGAAGGTATTCCCAACACTAGGGAAATCTTGTCTAGTTTCCCAGGTTGAAGGTATTCCCAGCACTAGGGAAATCTTGTCTAATTCCTCCTGGGTTGAAGGTATTCCCAGCACTAGGGAAATATTGTCTAATTCCCCCTGGGTTGAAGGTATTCCCAGCACTAGGGAAATCTTGTCTAGTTTCCCAGGTTAAAGGTATTCCCAACACCGGAAATCTTGTCTAGTTTCCCAGGTTGAAGGTATTCCCAACACTAGGGAAATCTTGTCTAATTCCCTCAGTGTTGAAGGTATTCCCAGCACTAGGAAAATCTTGTCTAATTCCCCCTGGGTTGAAGGTATTCCCAACACTAGGGAAATCTTGTCTAGTTTCCCAGGTTGAAGGTATTCCCAACACTAGGGAAATCTTGTCTAATTCCCCCTGGGTTGAAGGTATTCCCAACACTAGGAAAATCTTGTCTAATTCCCTCAGGGTTGAAGGTATTCCCAGCACTAGGGAAATCTTGTCTAATTCCTCCTGGGTTGAAGGTATTCCCAGCACTAGGGAAATATTGTCTAATTCCCCCTGGGTTGAATGTATTCCCAGCACTAGGGAAATCTTGTCTAGTTTCCCAGGTTAAAGGTATTCCCAACACTAGGGAAATCTTGTCTAATTCCCCCTGGGTTGAAGGTATTCCCAACACTAGGAAAATCTTGTCTAATTCCCTCAGGGTTGAAGGTATTCCCAGCACTAGGGAAATCTTGTCTAATTCCTCCTGGGTTGAAGGTATTCCCAGCACTAGGGAAATATTGTCTAATTCCCCCTGGGTTGAATGTATTCCCAGCACTAGGGAAATCTTGTCTAGTTTCCCAGGTTAAAGGTATTCCCAACACTAGGGAAATCTTGTCTAGTTTCCCAGGTTGAAGGTATTCCCAACACTAGGGAAATCTTGTCTAATTCCCTCAGGGTTGAAGGTATTCCCAGCACTAGGAAATCTTGTCTAATTCCCCCTGGGTTGAAGGTATTCCCAACACTAGGGAAATCTTGTCTAATTCCCCCTGGGTTGAAGGTATTCCCAACACTAGGAAAATCTTGTCTAATTCCCTCAGGGTTGAAGGTATTCCCAGCACTAGGAAAATCTTGTCTAATTCCCCCTGGGTTGAAGGTATTCCCAACACTAGGGAAATCTTGTCTAGTTTCCCAGGTTGAAGGTATTCCCAACACTAGGGAAATCTTGTCTAGTTTCCCAGGTTGAAGGTATTCCCAGCACTAGGGAAATCTTGTCTAATTCCTCCTGGGTTGAAGGTATTCCCAGCACTAGGGAAATATTGTCTAATTCCCCCTGGGTTGAAGGTATTCCCAGCACTAGGGAAATCTTGTCTAGTTTCCCAGGTTAAAGGTATTCCCAACACTGGAAATCTTGTCTAGTTTCCCAGGTTGAAGGTATTCCCAACACTAGGGAAATCTTGTCTAATTCCCTCAGTGTTGAAGGTATTCCCAGCACTAGGAAATCTTGTCTAATTCCCCCTGGGTTGAAGGTATTCCCAACACTAGGGAAATCTTGTCTAATTCCCCCTGGGTTGAAGGTATTCCCAACACTAGGAAAATCTTGTCTAATTCCCTCAGGGTTGAAGGTATTCCCAGCACTAGGAAAATCTTGTCTAATTCCCCCTGGGTTGAAGGTATTCCCAACACTAGGGAAATCTTGTCTAGTTTCCCAGGTTGAAGGTATTCCCAACACTAGGGAAATCTTGTCTAGTTTCCCAGGTTGAAGGTATTCCCAGCACTAGGAAATCTTGTCTAATTCCCCCTGGGTTGAAGGTATTCCCAGCACTAGGGAAATATTGTCTAATTCCCCCTGGGTTGAAGGTATTCCCAGCACTAGGGAAATCTTGTCTAGTTTCCCAGGTTGAAGGTATTCCCAACACTAGGGAAATCTTGTCTAATTCCCTCAGGGTTGAAGGTATTCCCAGCACTAGGAAAATCTTGTCTAATTCCCCCTGGGTTGAAGGTATTCCCAACACTAGGGAAATCTTGTCTAGTTTCCCAGGTTGAAGGTATTCCCAACACTAGGGACTTGTCTAGTTTCCCAGGTTGAAGGTATTCCCAACACTAGGGAAATCTTGTCTAGTTTCCCAGGTTGAAGGTATTCCCAACACTAGGGAAATCTTGTCTAATTCCCTCAGGGTTGAAGGTATTCCCAGCACTAGGAAATCTTGTCTAATTCCCCCTGGGTTGAAGGTATTCCCAACACTAGGGAAATCTTGTCTAGTTTCCCAGGTTGAAGGTATTCCCAACACTAGGGAAATCTTGTCTAGTTTCCCAGGTTGAAGGTATTCCCAACACTAGGGAAATCTTGTCTAGTTCCCCAGGTTGAAGGTATTCCCAACACTAGGGAAATCTTGTCTAATTCCCCAGGTTGAAGGTATTCCCAACACTAGGAAAATCTTGTCTAGTTTCCCAGGTTGAAGGTATTCCCAGCACTAGGAAAATCTTGTCTAATTCCCCCTGGGTTGAAGGTATTCCCAACACTAGGGAAATCTTGTCTAGTTTCCCAGGTTGAAGGTATTCCCAACACTAGGGAAATCTTGTCTAGTTTCCCAGGTTGAAGGTATTCCCAGCACTAGGGAAATCTTGTCTAATTCCTCCTGGGTTGAAGGTATTCCCAGCACTAGGGAAATATTGTCTAATTCCCCCTGGGTTGAAGGTATTCCCAGCACTAGGGAAATCTTGTCTAGTTTCCCAGGTTGAAGGTATTCCCAACACTAGGGAAATCTTGTCTAGTTTCCCAGGTTGAAGGTATTCCCAACACTAGGGAAATTGTCTAATTCCCTCAGGGTTGAAGGTATTCCCAGCACTAGGAAATCTTGTCTAATTCCCCCTGGGTTGAAGGTATTCCCAACACTAGGGAAATCTTGTCTAGTTTCCCAGGTTGAAGGTATTCCCAACACTAGGGAAATCTTGTCTAATTCCCTCAGGGTTGAAGGTATTCCCAGCACTAGGAAATCTTGTCTAATTCCCCCTGGGTTGAAGGTATTCCCAACACTAGGGAAATCTTGTCTAGTTTCCCAGGTTGAAGGTATTCCCAACACTAGGGAAATCTTGTCTAATTCCCTCAGGGTTGAAGGTATTCCCAGCACTAGGAAATCTTGTCTAATTCCCCCTGGGTTGAAGGTATTCCCAACACTAGGGAAATCTTGTCTAGTTTCCCAGGTTGAAGGTATTCCCAACACTAGGGAAATCTTGTCTAGTTTCCCAGGTTGAAGGTATTCCAACACTAGGGAAATCTTGTCTAATTTCCAGGTTGAAGGTATTCCCAGCACTAGGAAATCTTGTCTAATTCCCCCTGGGTTGAAGGTATTCCCAGCACTAGGGAAATATTGTCTAATTCCCCCTGGGTTGAAGGTATTCCCAGCACTAGGGAAATCTTGTCTAGTTTCCCAGGTTGAAGGTATTCCCAACACTAGGGAAATCTTGTCTAATTCCCTCAGGGTTGAAGGTATTCCCAGCACTAGGAACATCTTGTCTAATTCCCCCTGGGTTGAAGGTATTCCCAACACTAGGGAAATCTTGTCTAGTTTCCCAGGTTGAAGGTATTCCCAACACTAGGGCAATCTTGTCTAGTTTCCCAGGTTGAAGGTATTGCCAACACTAGGGAAATATTGTCTAGTTTCCCAGGTTGAAGGTATTCCCAACACTAGGGAAATCTTGTCTAATTCCCTCAGGGTTGAAGGTATTCCCAGCACTAGGAAATCTTGTCTAATTCCCCCTGGGTTGAAGGTATTCCCAACACTAGGGAAATCTTGTCTAGTTTCCCAGGTTGAAGGTATTCCCAATACTAGGGAAATCTTGTCTAGTTTCCCAGGTTGAAGGTATTCCCAACACTAGGGAAATCTTGTCTAGTTCCCCAGGTTGAAGGTATTCCCAACACTAGGGAAATCTTGTCTAGTTCCCCAGGTTGAAGGTATTCCCAACACTAGGAAAATCTTGTCTAGTTTCCCAGGTTGAAGGTATTCCCAGCACTAGGAAAATCTTGTCTAATTCCCCCTGGGTTGAAGGTATTCCCAACACTAGAGAAATCTTGTCTAGTTTCCCAGGTTGAAGGTATTCCCAACACTAGGGAAATCTTGTCTAGTTTCCCAGGTTGAAGGTATTCCCAGCACTAGGGAAATCTTGTCTAATTCCTCCTGGGTTGAAGGTATTCCCAGCACTAGGGAAATATTGTCTAATTCCCCCTGGGTTGAAGGTATTCCCAGCACTAGGGAAATCTTGTCTAGTTTCCCAGGTTGAAGGTATTCCCAACACTAGGGAAATCTTGTCTAGTTTCCCAGGTTGAAGGTATTCCCAACACTAGGGAAATCTTGTCTAATTCCCTCAGGGTTGAAGGTATTCCCAGCACTAGGAAATCTTGTCTAATTCCCCCTGGGTTGAAGGTATTCCCAACACTAGGGAAATCTTGTCTAATTCCCCCAGGGTTGAAGGTATTCCCAGCACTAGGAAATCTTGTCTAATTCCCCCTGGGTTGAAGGTATTCCCAACACTAAGGGAAATATTGTCTAATTCCCCCTGGGTTGAAGGTATTCCCAACACTAGGGAAATCTTGTCTAATTCCCCCTGGGTTGAAGGTATTGCCAACACTAGGAAAATCTTGTCTAATTCCCTCAGGGTTGAAGGTATTCCCAGCACTAGGAAAATCTTGTCTAATTCCCCCTGGGTTGAAGGTATTCCCAACACTAGGGAAATCTTGTCTAGTTTCCCAGGTTGAAGGTATTCCCAACACTAGGGAAATCTTGTCTAATTCCCCCTGGGTTGAAGGTATTCCCAGCACTAGGGAAATCTTGTCTAATTCCCCCAGGGTTGAAGGTATTCCCACCGCTAGGGAAATCTTGTCTAGTTTCCCAGGTTGAAGGTATTCCCAATGCTAGGAAAATCTTGTCTAGTTTCCCAGGTTGAAGGTATTCCCAATACTAGGGAAATCCTGTCTAAATCCCCAGGTTGAAGGTATTCCCAACACTAGGAAAATCCTGTCTAGTTTCCCAGGTTGAAGGTATTCCCAACACTAGGAAAATCTTGTCTAGTTTCCCAGGCTGAAGGTATTCCCAACACTAGGAAAATCTTGTCTAGTTTCCCAGGTTGAAGGTATTCCCAACACTAGGAAAATCTTGTCTAGTTTCCCAGATTGAAGGTATTCCCAACACTAGGGAAATCTTGTCTAGTTTCCCAGGTTGAAGGTACAGTCAAACCTGTGTTAGTGGTCAATTCTATTAAGCAGCCAGTTTCCAGAGTCCAAATATGTTGTTTTATTATTTTGACCTCTATTAAGCAACCACCTGTGCTAAACAGCCACTTTCTGTGATTCCCTTGGCTGGTTGTGTAGGACAGATTTGACTGTATTCACACCGCTAATGTATAGTGTTAAAAATATCTACCCCACCTCCATAAAGGTAGCTGGCAATGTTTATGGGTTGTACCTGCTATGATACTCTGACCGTAATTGCTGGTGTTAGTGTATCTTTCTCCAATGTGTTAATGTATGATTTGGCGTTGACAGGTGCATCTATGTGGGAAATTAGTGTATGTGTGTTTTACATTTATTTATCGTCGCTACCTGTTGCCCATATGAGCGACGTCTCCTGAAGAGATTAGGCATTTTAGATTTTTGGAGGATAGTGCAATGATACAGATAGAGACCCATTCCAGAGTCTCCTCTGGTTCTTTTACATGCACGGTGTACAGCACCAACACAAGACCTCGGTTTAATGTCCCATCTGAAAGACTGTTAATTTTATTATGGTCAGACGGGGGATCGAACCTGCGATCCCTGGATTACCAGTCCAGCGTGTTACCACTAGACTACAGATCCGCCTGTGAAATTAGTGTATGTTTCTCTAATGTGTTAATGTATCATTTGTCATTGACAGGTGCATCTATGTGGGTAATTAGTATATGTTTCTCTAATGTGTTAATGTATCATTTGTCATTGACAGGTGCATCTATGTGGGTAATTAGTGTATGTTTCTCTAATGTGTTAATGTATCATTTGTCATTGACAGGTGCATCTATGTGGGTAATTAGTATATGTTTCTCTAATGTGTTAATGTATCATTTGTCATTGACAGGTGCATCTATGTGGGTAATTAGTGTATGTTTCTCTAATGTGTTAATGTATCATTTGTCATTGACAGGTGCATCTATTTGGGTAATTAGTGTGTGTTTCTTTAATGTGTAAATGTATGATTTGTCATTGATAGGTGCATCTATGTGGGTAATTAGTGTATGTTTCTCTAATGTGTTAATGTATCATTTGTCATTGACAGGTGCATCTATGTGGGTAATTAGTATATGTTTCTCTAATGTGTGAATGTATCATTTGTCATTGACAGGTGCATCTATGTGGGTAATTAGTGTATGTTTCTCTAATGTGTTAATGTATGATTTGTCGTTGACAGGTGCATCTATGTGGGTAATTAGTGTATGTTTCACTAATGTGTTAATGTATGATTTGTTGTTGACAGGTGCATCTATGTGGGAAATTAGTGTATGTTTTCTCTAATGTGTTAATGTATGATTTGTCATTGACAGGTGCATCTATGTGGGTAATTAGTGTATGTTTCTCTAATGTGTTAATGTATCATTTGTCGTTGACAGGTGCATCTATGTGGGTAATTAGTGTATGTTTCTCTAATGTGTTAATGTATCATTTGTCGTTGACAGGTGCATCTATGTGGGTAATTAGTGTGTGTTTCTCTAATGTGTTAATGTATGATTTGTCGTTGACAGGTGCATCTATGTGGGAAATGCTTGATTTTAAATAGGACTACATGTATCTGTTTTGCTTACTATTTATATGCATTATACATTCTTCCTATATGTCTATTTATTGTGTACTTCTCAAGGAATTGAATAAGGTGTTGAAAATACATGAAGTAGACGCAAGTAAGCTAGAAAAGCCGCCCGATGACAAAATTCAAGTTACTTGGATTGGACATGCTACGGTTTTGGTTCAATTTGATGGCATATCCATCTTGTCTGATCCAGTATTCCTGGATTACTGCGGTCCAAATAGAATAACTGGCTACAAGAGGTACAGAAAGGCAGCCTGTGAGATTGGTGACATAAAGAATCTGGACGCAGTGGTAATAAGTCATAATCACTACGACCATCTGGAGACGGGTGCCGTGCAGGAGATCGCCAAAAGGTTTCCACATGTCAAATGGTTTGTTACTCAAAAACAGAAAGAGTGGTTTGTAGGTAAAGAAGTGAAGAAAGAACAGATAGTTGAGCTGGACTGGTGGGATGAAAGGGAGGAGCCATTTGAAAAGTTGGGAACGTTTACATTTGTGTGTACTCCTGCACAGCACTGGTGTGCACGTTTCCCAGGTTATGATGATAATAAGGTATGGCCCAGTTTTTTAGAATCAGTTATGTGTAATATATTACCAGGTAATTCAATGTGTGTGTGTTTACGTTTATTTATCAGTGCTACTGGTTGCCCATATGAACGACTCCTCCGGAAGAGATAAGTAATTTTAGATTTTGGAGGGTAGTACAATGGTACAGACAGAGACCCGAATTCTATGCTTGTATGCCTGGCGCCAGCTCACCAACTGGCCATATCAGAACAAACCCCTGACGAGGTTCGAACCTTCGACCTCCCGCTCTGTAGGCGGTCGCCTTAACCACCTGGCCATGGAGACGGTCTGTGGTTGGAAAAATGGAAAATCAGAAATAAGAGCTGGTCATTATATAAGGACACGCTATATTAACCCTTTGCCTGCTGAGTAAATAAAATCACATTTGCAAACAACATAGCGCCGCGTCTGATCAGGATCTATGTTGTTTGCTATTCATCCAAGTGCTTTAGCTCCACTATCCTAATAGCAAACAGCATAGAGCCTGATCAGATGGCACATTTTGCGCCATCTGATCTGGCTCTATGCTGTTTGCAAAAGTGATTTAATCTGCCGCTAGCGTGCAAAGGGTTAATTTGCTGGCCAATACAATGCTTCCATTCATGCAGAATAACAGACTTGGCACTTTCCAGTATAGCAATGCAAGACCTCACATGCCGTGTATGACAACCTAGTTCCTTAATCAAAATAAGTCGTGATAGCTCAGTGGTAGCGCGTTCGCTTCACGTGCGAAAGGTCCGGAGTTCGAGCCCTGCTGGAGCCGTTACGATTATGTCCTTAGGCAAGGCATTTAAATTCCACATGCCTCTTCTCTCTCCCTCGTGGCGATGGATTCCATCAGGAATGAGGTCGCGAGAGTGATTAGTATAAGTTATAAGAACTTGTTTCGCAATCGAGCTAAAATAAATTTGTATAAACTAACCAAATTAACGTCTTGGCCCACTATTTCTCCCAATATGAATCTCATAGAAAACATCTGGGATGAATTTGGACGGCCAGCCAGGATCAGTCACCAAATTGGTACCATAAATGATCTCCGAAATTCACTTCTGTTAGAATGGCAAAGTATCCAAATACACTCATACAATGTTACCTCAATTCAATGAGATGACGTACTATCCAGTGCATTATAAACAACGATGGACATTCTGGTTACTGAAATGCATAATCTTTTAATGACATTGATGCTCTCAAATCGCTATTTTCTTACTCTCCTAAAATTGTTTCACAACTTTTCAAATTCTGAATTTTTCATTTGGATCCCTTTGCACTTAGTTGTTCATAAACATATGCACAACTTGACTGTTTGCCTAGCCTGGGAACAGGCGTTGATATATTTTGCCTGGTCAGTCAAATAAATATATTTAACACCGAGATCATCAATTGGGCCCTCAGGCGACCAATACTTCCATCTCTGATATTAGCTATTACCTCAGGCGACCAATACTTCCATCTCTGATATTAGCCATTACCTCAGGCGACCAATGCTTCCATCTCTGATAATAGTTATTACCTCAGGCGACCAATGCTTCCATCTCTGATATTAGCTATTACCTCAGGCGACCAATGTTTCCATCTCTGATATTAGCTGTTACCTCAGGCGACCAATGTTTCCATCTCTGATATTAGCTATTACCTCAAGCGACCAATGTTTCCATCTCTGATATTAGCTGTTACCTCAGGCGACCAATGCTTCCATCTCTGATATTATTTCAGTGTCTCTGGTGCAGCTGGGTTATCAAAGGTCCGAACAAATCGTACTACTTTGCTGGGGATACAGGCTACTATGAACCACTGTTCAAAACAATCGGAGAAAAGTATGGTCCATTTCACCTGGCTGCTATACCCATCGGAGCGTATGAACCAAGGTAGAAACAGAATATTGCCAACAACTCTAATAACTGTATTATGTATAGAAGCTGTATTGCACATGTATTATCTCTGGATAGTACTAAAACATGCAATCATTTCACTTATTTATTATTATTATTATAACATGGTTCAGCATTTTGTCTGTATACGCAAAGAAGGAATTATATTACTAACCTCCGGCTGTCCGATTAGCGCACTCGCTTCTCACCAATGCAACCTGGATGGGCTTGATCCTCAAACCGGGAAGTATGTGAGATGGTATGGTGGTCGCCAAATCAGACAAAATAAAATAAATAAAGTTTAAATCTAAAATTTAGATTTATTCTACTAACTTTAAATGTAGATATATTCTACTAACCATTGTGTTTCAGATATATAACTGCGTTTCAGCACGTGGACCCTGCAGAAGCTGTGAACATTCACAAGGATATTAAAGCTATACAATCTATTGGAATGCATTGGGGAACGTTTGCACTCACTAACGAGGTATGTTATGTGATAGTGACTTGAATAATATTTGTATTTAAAATTTACCTTACAAACGTAGGCTGTATGTCCAGGATAAGATACAATAGAGACATTTAACTTACTAACGTAGTCTGTGTGTCTAGGATAGCATACAATAGAGACATTTAACTTGCTAACGTAGACTGTGTGTGTCAGCATAGGTATCGATCCGAGGTAACTTCATATCAGCCTGATACCGAACGTCTTTATTACTTTGATATGAATTTGAACATTTAATAATCAAAATCATGCTCTCCGTTATCCATTTATCAGGAATAAAACACAATTAATGAATTACACAAACGAAAACGATCTATTAAATTTGACACGCTGAGACGCTATGGAAATTAAACAAAATAACATCGAGTGTGTATGCGTTATTATTCACAAGGAGTACAATTTACTCTGCAGGTGCATCTTGGTAACCAATAGACTCAGAATTTACTAATTGGGTCATTAAACGGTCTAGGAAACTTTCTGACACTCCCCTACTAACCACACATATACTGCATGTCGCCTGACACTCCCCTACTAACTACACATATACTGCATGTCGTCTGACACTAGCCTACTAACCACACATATACTGCATGTCGTCTGACACTAGCCTACTAACCATACATATACTGCATGTCGCCTGACACTCCCCTACTAACCATACATATCCAGTACTAACCACACATATACTGCATGTCGTCTGACACTAGCCTACTAACCATACATATACTGCATGTCGTCTGACACTAGCCTACTAACCACACATATACTGCATGTCGTCTGACACTAGCCTACTAACCATACATATACTGCATGTCGTCTAACACTCCCCTACTAACCATACATATCCAGTACTAACCACACATATACTGCATGTCGTCTGACACTCCCCTACTAACCATACATATACTGCATGTCGTCTGACACTAGCCTACTAACCATACATATACTGCATGTCGTCTGACACTAGCCTACTAACCATATATATACTGCATGTCGCCTGACACTCCCCTACTAACCATACATATACTGCATGTCGTCTGACACTAGCCTACTAACCATATATATACTGCATGTCGCCTGACACTCCCCTACTAACCATACATCTCCTGCATGTCGTCTGACACTAGTCTACTAACCATATATATACTGCATGTCGCCTGACACTCCCCTACTAACCATACATATACTGCATGTCGTCTGACACTAGCCTACTAACCACACATATACTGCATGGCTTCTGACACTAGCCTACTAACCACACATATACTGCAAGGTTTTCTGACACTAGCCTACTAACCACACATATACTGCAAGGTTTTACGACACTAGCCTACTAACCACACATACTGCAAGGTTTTCTGACACTAGCCTACTAACCCACACATAGCCAGTAACAAACCAATAATTATTGTGTTTAGTGCTCTCTACAAAATCTCATAACTAATATTAATGATAAAAACGGTTTTAATTGGACAGTAATTATTTACTTCGTTTTTCAGTTCTTTGTTGAACCTCCGCAGAAAGTTGAAGAGGAAATGATAAAACGGGATTTAGATCCTGAAAAGTTCATCAGTCTGTGTCATGGGGAGACCTGGTGTGTGGGAGACGAGAGGGACAGGCCGCTGTTTATGACGTACAAAGCGCCAGTGACCAATTATTCTGAGGATATATCATAGCCACAATATATAGTAGTGAATGAAGGGGAAATATATGATATGACAGTACATTTACAACAATATAAAACTTAATTGTCTATAGTTGATGTACCAATGTGGTTGTGATAGCCCAAAATTTGGTCCCAAGTCTAAACAATATTTTTTTATTCAAGAATGTACATAACATAGGAATAGTTGCAACAGCACAATTAGGATTGGGAAAAAAGTTACATAGTAACTTATTCGAATCCCTTTCCCTAGTATTAGAGTGGTGGAACCTATGCTCGCGGTATTTTACATAATTATATTATCAACTGATAAAAGAACAGAAAACACTTTTCTCCCAAAACATAATGTTAACCTTGAAGAAACGATACATGCCCTTTATTGGATCATCACGCGACTTATGTCGCCATTGCTGGCTATCGGCACATCATATGTAAACAGCAGTAAATTCAGCCCGAAGTGAACCTATCCTCGCGGTATGCCATATGTCATTACATTTTTATGAGCTAAAATTGAACAACCAACCATTTATAGCTTTAAAAATCACAAAATTTATTTAGTGGAGGAAGAATTTACCGTTGCAGGTACTGTTATCGGTATAGGCTATATTTCTGTAATATTATGATTGGAATTTACAGAAGTCAATTATAACAGACGGATTTGTCACGTGATCCGCATGTGCGTGGCTATTGATATGGATAACGTAAAAGCATATTATCGGTCGTCTTCGTTGCAGGCAAGGAACGTCGGGTATCTGCATAAGTAATGTTCTATAAGGTGTTTTTTGGAAAATACTTCGAGCATAGGTTCCACCACCATCTACAGCCAAACCTGTCTTATAAACAGCCAGCCAATGGAAAAATAGAAAGTGGCTGCGTAGCACAGGTGGCTGCTTAATAGAAGTCAAATGTATAAGAAAACAAGATATTGGGAATCTGGCTGCTTAATGGCGGTGACCACTAACACAGGTTTGACTGTATATATTGAACTCGAAGAGTATGACAACCTTGTGGCTATATTTAATATAATAGAAATAATATTAGCAGATACAGCGTATACATATGTCACATAGGCGGTATTACATCTAGTAGGCGGGGCTAATTCTAAACAGGATACATTCAATAATAATCGTTATCAGGCCCGTCGCTGGGCATATGCATGTACGCAAGTGCGTATCATTGGTCTGAGAAAATGAAGAAAAAAATTAAAACTCCAAAAATGCAATAAGACCCCAGGGGGGGGGGGGTAGTAGGGATACATAGGCGCCGTGGTGTGTGGAGTGGTGGAATAATTGAGCCCATTGCAAATATGGTGCATCTCGACATTTAGTTTGTGCTATTTAACGTGCTTGTTTAATAAATATTGTTGTTATTGTTGTTGTTTAATTGATAAGGGCGATAGAGCATGTACATTATACATCTAGCCTTAATTTATCCCTTTATACGGATTGTCGTAAGAACTTTAGTCTTGCAATTGTATGTTACAAAATGCATTGAAATGCAAGAAATTGCTTCCTCATTTCAAAAATTCTCCATGGGGAGCACGCCCCCTGACCCCCCCTAGCGTACTCGCTCGTTATGCTCACTCGACAAACAATCATATTTGGCTGTGCGTATCATCAAAATAGCTCCAGCGACGGCCCTGGCTTGGAGGTTATAAAACTTTTCTCCAATCTCAAAACTCAGTCTCAATCGTCTGATTGGTTCAGCTGACCGTGCCACCCAGAATCAACCAATCAGATCACGTGAGCTCGAGATCTGAGAAAAGTTTTATAACCTCGGGGCCTGGTTATGATTCCCCAAATCATAATACCACGAGCATACCGGTATTCAGTCACCTACGCCTTAGGCTAAGGTTTGAATGTGAATAACTTCTAGTTAGCCTCGTTTATACGAGATGAAATAATATTACTATGTAAATTGATCATTTTTACATTTAATGCGCTTGACTAAACTCAGATTGCATAACATCTTTTAAAATAAAACCCCAATTTCACTCGCATGTGAATACAACATGGCATCAAAAATAGAACCCAACAATTGGACACTTATCAAATTTCATGTACCAGTGTGTATTGTCACATGATTGACACGTGACCTTGCAGAGCCAAGCATTACCCTTCTCGCGTTACAAAAATAAACAAATATTTCTTTGCAGATATCTCTGTGTAATGGATTTTTAGGATACACATGAATGAGACATATGAAAAACATCAACGTTTACATATTTTCGAAATAATAGGTGAATGTTGATGTTTTTGCTAATTTTCCTGTTTGGCAGTTTTAGCGTTACCATATAATCCAAGTAGCTGCTACATGTATAAATTTTATTAAGAGTGTGCTTGAAATTAAGAAATTGATAAACCTTGCTAACATATTTACAAACTTAGGCACAATTTTGTACTTGGCAGTTTTGTATTTCAGCTTATTGAGAACTGCGATTTTACAGAATTGACTGAATGTTAATATTTTAACAGAGTTATCAGAATTATTTCCTTTGTTGCTGAAATTGAGTTACCTGGATTTTCAACCTAGCACATTTGTAAACAAGGAATATTTGTTTCATTTTCATCGAGTCTGATTTTCCCTGACTCTTTGCATAATTGTATATGATATGCAAGATCAGGCTATTGACGAGGCGTTGTTACTATATGCCGTTATTATTCATTAAATTTGTATTGATGTTGTTCCTTACCAGTTGAGGCAAAGCCTGACAGTGGTTTGGGAGAAATACTAGTAGTCCACCTGAACTGCCTCACGTTCTCCCTGCAGGGATGGAACTAGAGGGTGATCTGGAAGAAATAGTCTCCCTGAACTTTCTCACTTCTCCCTCCAGGGCTGGAACTAGAGGGTGATCTGGAAGAAATAAGTCTCCTTGAACTTTCTCACTTCTCCCTCCAGGGCTGGAACTAGACGGTGATCTGGGAGAATCTAAACTGCCTCACTTCTCCCTGCAGGGCTGGAACTAGAGGGTGATCTGGGAGAATACACTGGACAGTCTAGACCAGGGCATATAGTTCATGTGTTCAATACACTGGACAGTCTAGACCAGGGCATGTAGTTCATGTGTTCAATACACTGGACAGTCTAGACCAGGGCATGTAGTTCATGTGCTCAATACACTGGACAGTCTAGACCAGGGCATGTAGTTCATGTGTTCAATACACTGGACAGTCTAGACCAGGGAATGTAGTTCATGTGTTCAATACACTGGACAGTCTAGACCAGGGCATGTAGTATATGTGTTCAATACACTGGACAGTCTAGACCAGGGCATGTAGTTCATGTGCTCAATACACTGGACAGTCTAGACCAGGGCATGTAGTTCATGTGTTCAATACACTGGACAGTCTAGACCAGGGCATGTAGTTCATGTGTTCAATACACTGGACAGTCTAGACCAGGGCATGTAGTTCATGTGCTCAATACACTGGACAGTCTAGACCAGGGCATGTAGTTCATGTGTTCAATACACTGGACAGTCTAGACCAGGGAATGTAGTTCATGTGTTCAATACACTGGACAGTCTAGACCAGGGCATGTAGTTCATGTGTTCAATACACTGGACAGTCTAGACCAGGGCATGTAGTTCATGTGTTCAATACACTGGACAGTCTAGACCAGGGCATGTAGTTCATGTGTTCAATACACTGGACAGTCTAGACCGGGGCATGTAGTTCATGTGCTCAATACACTGGACAGTCTAGACCAGACATGTAGTTCATGTGCTCAATACACTGGACAGTCTAGACCAGGGCATGTAGTTCATGTGTTCAATACACTGGACAGTCTAGACCAGGGCATGTAGTTCATGTGTTCAATACACTGGACAGTCTAGACCAGGGCATGTAGTTCATGTGCTCAATACACTGGACAGTCTAGACCAGGGCATGTAGTTCATGTGTTCAATACACTGGACAGTCTAGACCAGGGCATGTAGTTCATGTGCTCAATACACTGGACAGTCTAGACCAGGGCATGTAGTTGATGTGTTCAATACACTGGACAGTCTAGACCAGGGCATGTAGTTCATGTGTTCAATACACTGGACAGTCTAGACCAGGGCATGTAGTTCATGTGCTCAATACACTGGACAGTCTAGACCAGGGCATGTAGTTGATGTGTTCAATACACTGGACAGTCTAGACCAGGGCATGTAGTTCATGTGTTCAATACACTGGACAGTCTAGACCAGGGCATGTAGTTCATGTGTTCAATACACTGGACAGTCTAGACCGGGGCATGTAGTTCATGTGCTCAATACAATGGACAGTCTAGACCAGGGCATGTAGTTCATGTGCTCAATACACTGGACAGTCTAGACCGGGGCATGTAGTTTGTGTGCTCAATACACTTATCTGCAGCAGGTTTGTTGAGTGGTTGCTTGTAGCAGATTGAAATAGAAAATGTGGCTTGTTTTAAAGGTTGTGCAATTGTTTTCCTATTGCAATATTGTTAACTATTTCGGTATGTACATAGATGTAATGTATTATGTTGTACAAGATACAGTAGTGTAAGAACTATGGCAGTATATCGTGGAACTTGACCGTAATTCCGCAGAAATTACCCAACCGTTAAAATTATGCACAACTAGATATCACACTGTTGCTTCCTGCCAAGTTTGGTGAAAATCTAATAATCTATATGTGTACAGAAGTTCTATACTATCATGTCAACTAAGATAAAAAAAAAGGGAAATGTCAAATATATCGATGTATATAAAGGAGTCTATGTTATTACGAAAAGATGGATCTGTAGTCCAGTGGTAACACGCTGGACTGGTAATCCAGGAATCTCAGGTTCGACCCCCCGTCTGACCCTAATAAAATTAACAGTCTTTCAGGTGGGACTTTAAACTGAGGTCTTGTGTCAGTGCTTTACATTGTGCACGTAAAAGAACCAGAGGAGACTCTGGAATGGGTCTCTGTCTGTATCATTGCACTATCCTCCAAAAATCTAATATGACTGATCTCTTCAGGAGGAGTCGCTCATATGGGCAACCGGTAGCGACGATAAATAAACGTAAAACACACACAGATACGAAAAGACTGTAGATAAAACATGTATCACTGTTTCTTAAAATATGTTGTATTTATGTGCATGTCTTTGCTATAGGCTGTGCTACAGCAGCTGGTCACAAGCTAATTGTGTTCTATATGCATCAAAGGATATATCAAATAGCTTGTGACCGGCTCCTATGGTTTGTGCTTGTGTAAATTGCCAAAGTATTGCTGATTATGACAATAAGATTGAAACTTTTATTCAATAAACTAATGTTTCGTTATGAACTTCTCAAGACTGTTTAGCCTTTATACTCCATACATGTCACACCGGGATAATTCCATTTCCATCAGTGAAATGTTATACTAAATGAAGCTAAGCATACAATTTCCAATATGGGCCAATGTTCAATGACTCCAATAGTCTATGATATAATCTCTTGTATGGCTTATAGCAGACTTACACTCCAATAGTCATGATATAATCTCTTGTATGGCTTATAGCAGACTTACACTCCAATAGTCATGATATAATCTCTTGTATGGCTTATAGCAGACTTACACTCCAATAGTCTATGATATAATCTCATGTTTGACTTATAGCAGACTTACACTCCAATAGTCATGATATAATCTCTTTGACTTATTGCAGACTTACACTCCAATAGTCATGATATAATCTCTTGTATGGCTTATAGCAGACTTACACTCCAATAGTCATGATATAATCTCTTGTATGGCTTATAGCAGACTTACACTCCAATAGTCATGATATAATCTCTTGTATGGCTTATAGCAGACTTACACTCCAATAGTCATGACATAGTCTCATGTTTGACTTATAGCAGACTTACACTCCAATAGTCATGATATAATCTCATGTATGGCTTATAGCAGACTTACACTCCAATAGTCATGATATAATCTCTTGTATGGCTTATAGCAGACTTACACTCCAATAGTCATGATATAATCTCTTGTATGGCTTATAGCAGACTTACACTCCAATAGTCATGATATAATCTCTTGTTTGACTTATAGCAGACGTACACTCCAATAGTCATGATATAATCTCTTGTATGGCTTATAGCAGACTTACACTCCAATAGTCATGATATAATCTCATGTATGGCTTATAGCAGGCTTGCACTCCAATAGTCATGATATAATATCTTGTATGGCTTATAGCAGACTTACACTCCAATAGTCATGATATAATCTCATGTATGGCTTATAGCAGGCTTGCACTCCAATAGTCATGATATAATATCTTGTATGGCTTATAGCAGACTTACACTCCAATAGTCATGATATAATCTCTTGTTTGACTTATAGCAGACGTACACTCCAATAGTCATGATATAATCTCTTGTATGGCTTATAGCAGACTTACACTCCAATAGTCATGATATAATCTCATGTATGGCTTATAGCAGGCTTGCACTCCAATAGTCATGATATAATATCTTGTATGGCTTATAGCAGACTTACACTCCAATAGTCATGATATAATCTCATGTATGGCTTATAGCAGGCTTGCACTCCAATAGTCATGATATAATATCTTGTATGGCTTATAGCAGACTTACACTCCAATAGTCATGATATAATCTCATGTATGGCTTATAGCAGGCTTGCACTCCAATAGTCATGATATAATATCTTGTATGGCTTATAGCAGACTCACACTCCAATAGTCATGATATAATATCTTGTATGGCTTATAGCAGACTTACACTCCAATAGTCATGATATAATCTCATGTTTGACTTATAGCAGACTTACACTCCAATAGTCATGATATAATCTCTTGTAAGGCTTATAGCAGACATACACTCCAATAGTCATGATATAATCTCTTGTATGGCTTATAGCAGACATACACTCCAATAGTCATGATATAATCTCATGTTCGACTTGTAGCAGACGTGAACTCCAACAGTCATGATAT
This sequence comes from Archivesica marissinica, assembly GCA_014843695.1. Taxonomy (NCBI): domain Eukaryota; kingdom Metazoa; phylum Mollusca; class Bivalvia; order Venerida; family Vesicomyidae; genus Archivesica; species Archivesica marissinica. Next base: position 9,938,573 of record CM026395.1, read on the forward strand.
AATCTCATGTATAGCAGACTTAACACTCCAATAGTCATGGGATTAATTTTGTGCTGCCATATTTTAGATTTAACTAATTTTCTATATGGGTATTTTGAATGCCAGGTTAAGAACCCAGATGTTTACTTCACTAAAGTAAACAAAATTTGATTAAAAATGCAGTCGAAATATATTTATTTTATTGCCAGACGGACACATGTAATATTACCAGTGGGCATACACAGAATTTTGATTTGGGGTATAAAGTTGCACCAATAGATCATAATATTAAGGCGACTCTCCATTGGTGGAGGAAAACCATGGCAACCCTTGGAGCAGTGTTTCAGGCATAGATCAGACCTGGATAGAACCACCAACCTTCCACAATACAGCTGGATAGCTTCCTCACATAAACTTCTACCTTGTATACCATAAACTTCTGCCTTGTATACCATAAACTTCTGTCTAACATATAAACTTTTGCCTTGTATACCATAAACTTCTGTCTAACGTATAAACTTCTGCCTTGTATACCATAAACTTCTGTCTAACGTATAAACTTCTGCCTTGTATACCATAAACTTCTGTCTAACATATAAACTTTTGCCTTGTATACCATAAACTTCTGTCTAACGTATAAACTTCTGCCTTGTATACCATTAACTTCTACCTTGTATACCATAAACTTCTGCCTTGTATACCATAAACTTCTGTCTAACATATAAACTTCTGCCTTGTATACCATAAACTTCTGTCTAACGTATAAACTTCTGCCTTGTATACCATAAACTTCTGCCTTGTATACCATAAACTTCTGTCTAACGTATAAACTTCTGCCTTGTATACCATAAACTTCTGTCTAACATATAAACTTTTGCCTTGTATACCATAAACTTCTGTCTAACGTATAAACTTCTACCTTGTATACCATAAACTTCTGCCTTGTATACCATAAACTTCTACCTTGTATACCATAAACTTCTACCTTGTATACCATAAACTTCTACCTTGTATACCATAAACTTCTGTCTAACATATAAACTTCTGCCTTGTATACCATAAACTTCTGTCTAACATATAAACTTCTACCTTGTATACCATAAACTTCTGTCTAACATATAAACTTCTGCCTTGTATACCATAAACTTCTGTCTAACATATAAACTTCTGCCTTGTATACCATAAACTTCTGTCTAACGTATAAACTTCTGCCTTGTATACCCATAAACTTCTGTCTAACATATAAACTTCTGCCTTGTATACCATAAACTTCTGTCTAACGTATAAACTTCTGCCTTGTATACCATAAACTTCTGTCTAACGTATAAACTTCTGCCTTGTATACCATAAACTTCTGTCTAACATATAAACTTCTGTCTAACGTATAAACTTCTGCCTTGTATACCATAAACTTCTGTCTAACGTATAAACTTCTGCCTTGTATACCATACACACCTGCCTTGTACACCATTAACTCCTGCCTTGTATACCATAAACTCCTGCCTTGTACACCATTAACTTCTCCCTTGCAAGGCACCGGACACACTGCTTAATGCTAAGTACTGACTAACTGCTTAGATCAGCTACATGTAAGCCTGCCATGGAAAATATGTCACCGTAAAGGGTTTGAGATAAATTGAACATGCATACAACCTCTCCCATGTATACCTTAAACTTGTATATATGTGGAAGTCGTGATAGCGTAGTGGATGCGCGTTCGCTTCAGGTGCGAAAGGTCTGGAGTTAAGAGCCCTGCTGGAGCCGTTACGATTGTGCCCTTAGTCAAGGCATTTAAATTCCACATTGCCCATTCTCTCTCCCTCGTGGCAATGGATTCCATCAGGAATGCGGTCTCGAGAGTGATTAATATAAGTTGAAATAACTTGTTTCGCAATCGAGCTAAAATAAATTTGCATAAATTAAACTTGTATATATATTATTGATTACGGTAAGCTTATCCCATGCATACAATGTACATGTATCATAAACTATATTTACCGTAGATAAAGACATTAAGTCATTAACGCTTGACATTATTAGAATGTTTGGAGGGGGTAGGGGGAATCCTTCCATTCATATCTACCAGTAAGTATGGATACTGACATTTCCATTCATATCTACCAGTAAGTATGGATACTGACATTTCCATTCATATCTACCAGTAAGTATGGATACTGAAATTTCCATTCATATCTACCAGTAAGTATGGATACTGACATTTCCATTCATATCTACCAGTAAGTATGGATACTGACATTTCCATTCATATCTACCAGTAAGTATGGATACTGAAATTTCCATTCATATCTACCAGTAAGTATGGATACTGACATTTCCATTCATATCTACCAGTAAGTATGGATACTGACATTTCCATTCATATCTACCAGTAAGTATGGATACTGAAATTTCCATTCATATCTACCAGTAAGTATGGATACTGACATTTCCATTCATATCTACCAGTAAGTATGGATACTGACATTTCCATTCATATCTACCAGTAAGTATGGATACTGAAATTTCCATTCATATCTACCAGTAAGTATGGATACTGAAATTTCATTTCAATAAAACAGATATTTTTATGTATGATCAATTTATACCAAGCCCATCTTTCAAAAGTTTCTATGCAGATCATCGGTGGTTCTTGAGTTCATGGTTTTAACTGCACACTGTTGGTTTTGACATGACACTGTTCAATTTTACTATTTATTCTTACATATACAAAATGTACACTGATAAATTTTTTAAAACCATTAACTTCAAAACGATGAATAAAGCAGTATTACATCGCATGAAATAAAAGATATTTGAAAAATTCAATTTTTACGTATGGGTAGCAATGCTGCTACACATTCTAACATTATACTTTGTATGCTTATGTTCATTTGGTAAACAGTGTTTTTTTGCGACAAAACAAACTCGAAACCGAAAGTAGGACTTTCCGAGTCGATCGGTCACGCACTTGTTTACATTCGGAATGCATCGTCCCCATTTGTCCCACGTTGTCTTTTTTAATTAAATTACTTGATATGTTGATTCATACCTCTGTTAGCTAAGTCTTTTAGGGACATGTCTACATCCCAGCAAGGGGTTCGACATTAGAGGAAGATCTATCTATCTATCTTCCTATAAGTCAAACCCCTGATGGGGACCTTAGACTTTGACGCGCGTCATCTGACAAGAATGTTAGTAAGAAATGAAATAAAAGATGATAAAAGAATGATGTTAGGTTGGTTAAAAACAGGTTAAGAACAGGGCAGGTTTATTTAGGGAGAAACATGTTCAATCCGACTTACAGCCAGACTGAACTGTGGGCCAGACAAGGTGACAATATCTGGGGGCAAAGCATTCCAGTGGACAATGGTTCTTGGACAGAAGGAATATTTATGGTAGTCAGTCACTGTTTGGATCTGTCGGAATGCTTGGGAATGGGATGTTCTGGAAGATCTTGTATTTGGGGTAAGGTAGTTTTCAGCTTGAATGGCGACTTGGTTATGGAGGATGTTGTGGAACATAACCAATCTTTGGTCGATGCGACGAAGGTCAAGGCGTCTCCAATTTAAGATAGATAGATAGTCTTTCATGTTCAAAATATATACGTTGTTTTCTACATCCTCTGTTGTTTCACGCATGCGCGCTGTGCGTGTTTACATTTCCTGTGTTGATAAACAAATTCGCGTATACGACGGTTTAAATTTATTGGAATTTTATCGTTTCTGAGCGACTATTTCGATTTTTGCACACACACACACATTAGTATTTACATTTTACCCAAAACATCTTTTATTACGATGTAATGCTGCTTTAAACTGAACAGAGTCATAACACTTACAGTACATAATATATAACGTTTTTATTATGGAAAACTCTAGGTCTCAACAGTTATATTCAGAACTTGAAGGTTGTGAATAATTACGGTACCAATTATTATTTACTATGTAACATACATGTAGATCATGTATGTCATTTTTGATTTTTCACATACATGTAACTATTTTATTATTCTGTAACAATCTCTTCTTGAGTTACAATTTGCACCGGAAACTGTTGGATTTCATACGATATTTCTCCGCCATTTTGAGTGATGGCTATTGGAATAGCCTCCCCGATGGAACTTGTCACATTTACAATCTGTGTAGTGGCTGTTCCGTCTTCAGCTACTTGTAGTTCAATCGTCTCTAGTTCCTCTCCGATACTTAGAACAGCTGTTTCCGCCGGATCTGCTCCGAGGCTTTCCATCACAGCTTGCATTTTCAGATATTCGGTCAACCTAAATTTTCTCTTTGGTTTTTCACCTATACTATGTTGTTTGAAATAGTGTTCTTTCAATTTATCAAATCTAGTTGTGCAGAAAGTGCAGTGCTCACAACGGAATGGTCGATCGCCCTTATGCAGCAGCATGTGACGTTTCATGTTTTTCACAAGCGAAAAGGCCTGACCACAAAGCTCGCAGCGGTGTGGTTTTTCACGAGAATGTGTCATCATGTGGAATTTTAAGTTACTTCGCTTTGTGGCTTGGTATTCACATCCAAATTCCTGACACTTAAATGTATTACCTGTATGAATTAAATGATGGGCTTTCAGCTGGATCTTATGAGCTGTTGAGAAGCCACAAATATCACATAAATAATCTTTAGAGTTTTTGTGAACTGTCATATGATTTTTCAAAGCATGCTTCCACTTAAACCCTGCCTGACATATATCACAAATATATGGTTTTGTTTTTGAATGTTTTGGTAAATGTTGATACAGCTTAGCTTTAGTGCTAAACCTCTGAGAACAGAAAGAACAGAAGTATGGTGTAGAACCTGTATGATTATTCAGATGTTCGGTAAATTGTTCATCGGTAACATCGGGATTATCGCACACCCAACCACAGTAACTACACTTCTTGTCTGCATGTAAATGCTCTCTATGATGGTCATTAAACTCCTTCATTTTTGATGTTGTAAACTCGCACTGTTCACACGCAAACACCGTTCTAACAGAATCTTTCTCCTGTTCTGTGACTTCTGTTTTAATAAAATTTGAATCTTCCACTTCCATTTTCTCAATTCCATTTCTACAATCAGTTTCACTTTCTAATCCACCACCTGCATTTTCAGAATCACTATCTGACTCTTGTTTAATAAAGCTAATAATATCATCAGAAAATTTCTTTGGTATGATCCGCCTTCCACGTTTACTGATTCTCAATACTGGCTCTTTCTTCGGGGTTAATATAATTTCTTCATCATCAAACTGCAATTTAGACCCAACAATTGATTTCTCTGTATTATCAATACTTTCATCATCATTTTCTGAAGTGGGTTTAACCATATTGGATTCATTTTTTAGTGAACTAAGATGCTCTTCCTTACTGTTACTCAAACTATCCTGCAATTGTATCTTTCTAGGCCTACCACGTTTTCTCCTTTTCCCGTCAATTAAAACAACAGGCTTACATTTTAAGTTTTTCATTGTTAAAGTCTGGTTTTCACCATTGCAGTCTTCAGTGTCGTTTGCATTGTATGTAACACATTCATGTCCATTTTTTAGTGTACCATCACTAGTCTGTGTATCCATGTCTCTTGTGTGTCTAGGGAGACAAGTTCCATCACTGATGTAGGAATAGCACCCTTGTTGATACATGTCACAGAAATCTGCAATGAGACCAAAAATAATACTAAATGTGTGAAATACAATTCTCAAGTGATCTCTGAACGCCAGAACCAAGGCTAGATGGTGATTTGGGAGATCTCCCTGGTCTGTCACACTTGTATACAAACATGACCGTCTATGGAAGCTTGTCACATCGAAAATAATCGATGTTGTCTAAAATATTTTACTGGAATCATACATTTGTACATGTATCTTAAAACTAAATGAGGACAAAATATATTTGGACCTGTAAGCTTTGGTGAATGAGCTAGTACTGAATAAAGTCTTAGTACCTAGGTGTGGTTTCCGTGGTAAATCGAAGGGTGTCACGTTCGATACTAGGTTAGCCTTTATCAAGGCACCTCAGTGACCTCACAGACATTGCTTAGTACTGGATAGTTAGTTGTTAACCGCTTAGTTCAGCTAAGCCTGCCCTTGAAAACATGTCTACATGTAGGTCCCCGAAAGGGGTTTGACATAAAATGATAAATGGAACATATATACATGTACATAACTAGTAGTATAACACATTTTAGTTTATACAAATTTACTTGTGAAACAAGTTCATACAACTTATATTAATCACTCTCGAGACCTCATTCCTGATGGAATCCATCGACATGGGGGAGAGAGAAGAGGCAATAATATGTATGTGTTCTTTTTTTAACACTCTTTCTCACTTAATGGGGTTTGACATAGATAGATTTTTAACCATTGTCCCATATATTAGCGTTCGCTTCAGGTCCGGGGTTCGAGCCCCGCTGGAGCCGTTACAATTGTGCCCTTAGGCAAGGCATTTAAATACCACGTTGCCTCTTCTCCTTCCCTCGTGGCAATGGATTCCATCAGGAATGAGGTCTCGAGAGTGATTAATAGGCCTATAAGTTGAAAGAACTTGTTTCGCAATCGAGATAAAATAAATTTGTATAAATTAACCACTTTCCCTTACAAGCGCTTCCCAGTTATACTCAACATTAAGTGTTGGGAGCAACATGTAAAGCTAGAACTAGGCTAGGGACACCTTGTTAGTGTAGTGTATTTCGGCGTGGGTAGAACAACGGCCCGGCTAGCTCAGTTGGTAGAGCTGTCCGACTAGTGTTCGGGAGGTCGTGGGTTTGAGTCCCACGCCGGGTCACTAACTTTTCCGCTCTTTCTTTGCTTGGTCACTTTAATGGAGACGAAGATGGGATATACGGTATGGGCAAAGGGGTAGGAGTGCGGCTCCTAAAGAATAAAAGAGGGAAGAGTGTAGTGTATTTCGGCGTGAGTAGAACGGCCCGGCTAGCTCAGTTGGTAGAGCTGTCCGACTAGTGTTCGGAAGGTCGTGGGTTTGAGTCCCACGACGGGTCACTAACTTTTCCGCTATTTCTTTGCTTGGTCACCTTATTACCTATTATATTGTCCATCTGCATAATCCTTGAAATTTCCAACACCTGGGTGAGTACATCATCATCAAGCATAATGTGACTGGTGTACATGTAATCAACAATCTTATGAACAGCAATTTTGTAAGCTGGATCAGTTGGTCCATCGATATGAATCTCGATTATCTGTGGTGTTTTTTGTGAGAAAGCTCTGGGAAGGTCTTGAAAACTGAAAAGCGAGTCAAAATACGGGCTTGCTGATGCCAGAATATTTGAATGAGCAAAGATTTGATCATCTGCGATTTTCAGTATAACATCACACAATTTTGATGACAATCTTTGTTTATTTAAAGCTTCCAATACAGAAAAACCCCGTTTGGAATCTTGAAAATGTCCCAACAACTCCATTTTGAAGTGAACAAAATTCAGCCATCAGTAATGAGCCGTCATTTGCAGCAAACACTACGTATCTCGAAACTAATTACCTCCCCTTATAATTTTGGTAACTAGACACTTTGCCCGAAGACACTTATTTTGCCAGATCCTTCGGCCCATTTATATAATGATTAACACAGAGAGCATAGCCCGCCTATAAATATTACAAAGCTACAAA
>CM026395.1:9947174-10003957 GCA_014843695.1 Archivesica marissinica
CATATACTGCATGTCGTCTGACACTCCCCTACTAACCACACATATACTGCATGTCGTCTGACACTCCCCTACTAACCACACATATACTGCATGTCGTCTTACACTCCCCTACTAACCACGCATATACTGCATGTCATCTGACACTAGCCTACTAACCATACATATACTGCATGTCATCTGACACTAGCCTACTTACCATGCATATCCTGCATGCTGTCTGACAATAACCTACTAACCACACATATCCTGCAAGGTTGTCTGACAATAGCCTACTAACCACACATATCCTGCATGTTGTCTGACACTAGCCTACTAACCATACATATACTGCATGTTGTCTGACACTCCCCTACTAACCACACATATACTACATGTTGTCTGACACTCCCCTACTAACCATACATATACTGCATGTCGTCTGACACTAGCCTACTAACCACACATATCCTGCATGTTGTCTGACACTAGCCTACTAACCACACATATACTGCATGTTGTCTGACACTACCCTACTAACCACACATATACTGCATGTTGTCTGACACTAGCCTACTAACCACACATATACTGCATGTTGTCTGACACTCCCCTACTAACCACACATATACTGCATGTTGTCTGACACTCCCCTACTAACCATACATATACTGCATGTCGTCTGACACTCCCCTACTAACCATACATATACTGCATGTTGTCTGACACTCCCCTACTAACCATACATATACTGCATGTTGTCTGACACTCCCCTACTAACCATACATATACTGCATGTCGTCTGACACTCCCCTACTAACCATACATATACTGCATGTCGTCTGACACTACCCTACTAACCACACATATACTGCATGTCGTCTGACACTAGCCTACTAACCACACATATACTGCATGTCGTCTGACACTACCCTACTAACCATACATATACTGCATGTTGTCTGACACTCCCCTACTAACCATACATATACTGCATGTCGTCTGACACTCCCCTACTAACCATACATATACTGCATGTCGTCTGACACTCCCCTACTAACCATACATATACTGCATGTCGTCTGACACTCCCCTACTAACCATACATATACTGCATGTCGTCTGACACTCCCCTACTAACCATACATATACTGCATGTCGTCTGACACTAGCCTACTAACCATACATATCCTGCATGTCATCTGACACTCCCCTACTAACCATACATATACTGCATGTCGTCTGACACTAGCCTACTAACCATACATATACTGCATGTCATCTGACACTAGCCTACTTACCATGCATATCCTGCATGCTGTCTGACAATAACCTACTAACCACACATATCCTGCAGGTTGTCTGACAATAGCCTACTAACCACACATATCCTGCATGTTGTCTGACACTAGCCTACTAACCATACATATACTGCATGTTGTCTGACACTCCCCTACTAACCACACATATACTACATGTTGTCTGACACTCCCCTACTAACCATACATATACTGCATGTCTGACATAGCCTACTAACCACATATCTGCATGTTGTCTGACACTAGCCTACTAACCATACATATACTGCATGTCGTCTGACACTCCCCTACTAACCATACATATACTGCATGTCGTCTGACACTCCCCTACTAACCACACATATACTGCATGTCGTCTGACACTCCCCTACTAACCACACATATACTGCATGTCGTCTGACACTAGCCTACTAACCACACATATACTGCATGTCGTCTGACACTAGCCTACTTACCATGCATATCCTGCATGTCGTCTGACACTAGCCTACTAACCATACATATACTGCATGTTGTCTGACACTCCCCTACTAACCATACATATACTGCATGTTGTCTGACACTCCCCTACTAACCACACATATACTGCATGTTGTCTGACACTCCCCTACTAACCATACATATACTGCATGTTGTCTGACACTAGCCTACTAACCACACATATACTGCATGTCGTCTGACACTCCCCTACTAACCACACATATACTGCATGTCGTCTGACACTCCCCTACTAACTACACATATACTGCATGTTGTCTGACACTCCCCTACTAACCACACATATACTGCATGTCGTCTGACACTCCCCTACTAACCACACATATACTGCATGTCGTCTGACACTCCCCTACTAACCATACATATACTGCATGTCGTCTGACACTCCCCTACTAACCACACATATACTGCATGTCGTCTGACACTCCCCTACTAACCACACATATACTGCATGTCGTCTTACACTCCCCTACTAACCATGCATATACTGCATGTCATCTGACACTAGCCTACTAACCATACATATACTGCATGTCATCTGACACTAGCCTACTTACCATGCATATCCTGCATGCTGTCTGACAATAACCTACTAACCACACATATCCTGCAAGGTTGTCTGACAATAGCCTACTAACCACACATATCCTGCAAGGTTGTCTGACAATAGCCTACTAACCACACATATCCTGCATGTTGTCTGACACTAGCCTACTAACCATACATATACTGCATGTTGTCTGACACTCCCCTACTAACCACACATATACTACATGTTGTCTGACACTCCCCTACTAACCATACATATACTGCATGTTGTCTGACAATAGCCTACTAACCACACATATCCTGCATGTTGTCTGACACTAGCCTACTAACCATACATACACTGCATGTTGTCTGACACTCCCCTACTAACCATACATATACTGCATGTTGTCTGACACTAGCCTACTAACCACACATATACTGCATGTCGTCTGACACTAGCCTACTAACCACACATATACTGCATGTCGTCTGACAATAGCCTACTAACCACACATATACTGCATGTTGTCTGACACCAGCCTACTAACCATACATATACTGCATGTTGTCTGACACTCCCCTACTAACCATACATATACTGCATGTTGTCTGACACTCCCCTACTAACCACACATATACTGCATGTCGTCTGACACTCCCCTACTAACCATACATATCCTGCATGTCGTCTGACACTCCCCTACTAACCATACATATACTGCATGTCGTCTGACACTCCCCTACTAACCATACATATACTGCATGTCGTCTGACACTCCCCTACTAACCATACATATACTGCATGTCGTCTGACACTAGCCTACTAACCATACATATCCTGCATATCATCTGACACTCCCCTACTAACCATACATATACTGCATGTTGTCTGACACTCCCCTACTAACCATACATATACTGCATGTTGTCTGACACTCCCCTACTAACCACACATATACTGCATGTCGCCTGACACTCCCCTACTAACTATATATATCCTGCATGTTGTCTGACACTAGCCTACTAACCACACATATACTGCATGTTGTCTGACACTCCCCTACTAACCACACATATCCTGCATGTTGTCTGACACTCCCCTACTAACCACACATATACTGCATGTTGTCTGACACTAGCCTACTAACCATACATATACTGCATGTCGCCTGACACTCCCCTACTAACCACACATATACTGCATGTTGTCTGACACTCCCCTACTAACCATACATATACTGCATGTCGCCGGACACTAGCCTACTAACCATACATATACTGCATGTCGTCTGACACTCCCCTACTAACCACACATATACTGCATGTCATCTGACACTAGCCTACTAACCATACATATACTGCATGTCATCTGACACTAGCCTACTTACCATGCATATCCTGCATGCTGTCTGACAATAACCTACTAACCACACATATCCTGCAAGGTTGTCTGACACTAGCCTACTAACCATACATATACTGCATGTCGCCTGACACTCCCCTACTAACCACACATATACTGCATGTTGTCTGACACTCCCCTACTAACCATACATATACTGCATGTCGCCGGACACTAGCCTACTAACCATACATATACTGCATGTCGTCTGACACTCCCCTACTAACCACACATATACTGCATGTCGTCTGACACTCCCCTACTAACCATACATATACTGCATGTCGCCTGACACTAGCCTATTAACCACACACAGCCTGCAAGGTTGTCTGACACTAGCCTACTAACCACACATATCCTGCATGTCGTCTGACACACCCCTACTAACCATACATATCCTGCATGTTGTCTGACAATAGCCTACTTACCATGCATATCCTGCAATGTTGTCTGACACTAGCCTAGTAACCACACATATACTGCATGTTGTCTGACACTCCCCTACTAACCATACATATACTGCATGTTGTCGTCTGACACTCCCCTACTAACCACACATATACTGCATGTTGTCTGACACTAACCTACTAACCACACATATACTGCATGTTGTCTGACACTCCCCTACTAACCACACATATCCTGCATGTCGTCTGACACTAGCCTACTATCCATACATATACTGCATGTTGTCTGACACTCCCCTACTAACCACACATATACTGCATGTTGTCTGACACTCCCCTACTAACCACACATATCCTGCATGTCGTCTGACACTAGCCTACTAACCACACATATACTGCATGTCGTCTGACACTAGCCTACTAACCACACATATACTGCATGTCGCCTGACACTAGCCTACTAACCACACATATACTGCATGTCGTCTGACACTAGCCTACTAACCATACATATACTGCATGTTGTCTGACACTAGCCTACTAACCACACATATAATGCATGTCATCTGACACTAGCCTACTAACCATACATATACTGCATGTCGTCTTGACACTAGCCTACTAACCATACATATACTGCATGTTGTCTGACACACCCCTACTAACCACACATATACTGCATGTTGTCTGACACTCCCCTACTAACCATACATATACTGCATGTTGTCTGACACTCCCCTACTAACCACACATATACTGCATGTCGCCTGACACTCCCCTACTAACCATATATATCCTGCATGTTGTCTGACACTAGCCTACTAACCACACATATACTGCATGTTGTCTGACACTCCCCTACTAACTACACATAGCCTGCATGTTGTCTGACACTCCCCTACTAACCACACATATACTGCATGTTGTCTGACACTAGCCTACTAACCATACATATACTGCATGTCGCCTGACACTCCCCTACTAACCACACATATACTGCATGTTGTCTGACACTCCCCTACTAACCATACATATACTGCATGTCGCCGGACACTAGCCTACTAACCATACATATACTGCATGTCGTCTGACACTCCCCTACTAACCACACATATACTGCATGTCATCTGACACTAGCCTACTAACCATACATATACTGCATGTCATCTGACACTAGCCTACTTACCATGCATATCCTGCATGCTGTCTGACAATAACCTACTAACCACACATATCCTGCAAGGTTGTCTGACAATAGCCTACTAACCACACATATCCTGCAAGGTTTTCTGACACTAGCCTACTAACCACACATATCCTGCATGTCGTCTGACACTCCCCTCCTAACCATACATATCCTGCATGTTGTCTGACAATAGCCTACTTACCATGCATATCCTGCAAGGTTATCTGACACCAGCCTACTAACCACACATATCCTGCAAGGTTGTCTGACACTAGCCTACTAACCACACATATCCTGCAAGGTTGTCTGACAATAGCCTACTAACCACACATATACTGCATGTCGTCTGACACTCCCCTACTAACCATACATATACTGCATGTCGCCTGACACTAGCCTATTAACCACACACAGCCTGCAAGGTTGTCTGACACTAGCCTACTAACCACACATATCCTGCATGTCGTCTGACACACCCCTACTAACCATACATATCCTGCATGTTGTCTGACAATAGCCTACTTACCATGCATATCCTGCAATGTTGTCTGACACTAGCCTACTAACCACACATATCCTGCAAGGTTGTCTGACACTAGCCTACTAACCACACATATCCTGCAAGGTTGTCTGACAATAGCCTACTAACCACACATATACTGCATGTCATCTGACATACCCCAAAAACCATACATATACTGCATGTCGCCTGACACTAGCCTACTAACCACACACAGCCTGCAAGGTTGTCTGACAATAGCCTACTAACCACACACAGCCTGCAAGGTTTTCTGACACTAGCCTACAAACCACACATATCCTGCAGGTTATTCTGACACTAGCCTACTTACCATGCATATCCTGCATGTTGTCTGACACTCCCCTACTAACCACACATATCCTGCATGTTGTCTGACACTAGCCTACAAACCACACATATCCTGCAAGGTTTTACGACACTAGCCTATTAACGACACATGGCCAGCTAGTTTTTCTGATTCTCGCCTATATGTACTAACCCACACATAGCCAGTAACAAACCAATAATTATTGTGTTTAGTGCTTTCTACAAAATATCATAACTAATATTAATGATAAAAACGGTTTTAATTGGACAGTAATTATTTACTTTGTTTTTCAGTTCTTTGTTGAACCTCCGCAGAAAGTTGAAAAGGAAATGATAAAACGGGGTTTAGATCCTGAAAAGTTCATCAGTCTGTGTCATGGGGAGACCTGGTGTGTGGGAGACGAGAGGGACAGGCCGCTGTTTATGACATACAAAGCGTGACCAATTATTCTGAGGATATATCATAGCCACAATATATAGTAGTGAATGATGGGGAAATATATGATATGACAGTACATTTACAACAATATAAAACTTAATTGTCTATAGTTGATGTACCAATGTGGTTGTGATAGCCCACAATTTGGTCCCAAGTCTAAACAATATTTTATTCAAGAATGTACATAACATAGATAGTTGCAACAGCACAATTAGGATTGGGAAAAAAGTTACATAGTAACTTATTCGAATCCCTTTCCCAAGTATTAGAGTGGTGGAACCTATGCTCGCGGTATTTTACATAATTATATTATCAACTGATAAAAGAACAGAAAACACTTTTTTCTCCCAAAACATAATGTTAACCTTGAAGAAACTATACATGCCCGTTTATTGGATCATCACGCGACTTATGTCGCCATTGCTGGTTATCGGCACATCATATGTAAACAGCAGTAAATTCAGCCCGAAGTGAACCTATCCTCGCGGTATGCCATATTTCATTACATTTTTAGGAGCTAAAATTGAACAACCAACCATTTATAGCTTTAAAAATCACAAAATTTATTTAGTGGCGGAAGAATTTACCGTTGCAGGTACTGTTTTCGGTATAGGCTATATTTCTGTAATATTATGATTGGAATTTATAGAAGTCAATTATAACAGATGGATTTGTCACGTGATCTGCATGTGTGTGGCTATTGATATGGATAACGTAACAGCATAGTATCGGTCGTCTTCGTTGCAGGCAAGGAACGTCGGGTATCTGCATAAGTAATGTTCTATAAGGCGTTTTTCGGAAAATACTTCGAGCATAGGTTCCACCACCATCTACAGTCAAACCTGCCTTATAAACAGCCAGCCAATGGAATAACAGAAAGTGGCTGCATAGCACAGGTGGCTGCTTAATAGAGGTCAAATGTATAAGGAAAAAAACAATATATTGGGAATCTGGCTGCTTAATGGAGGTGACCACTAACACAGGTTTGACTGTATATATTGAACTCGAAGAGTATGACAACCTTGTGGCTATATTTAATATAATAGAAATAATATTAGCAGATACAGCGTATACATATGTCACATAGGCGGTACTACATCTAGTAGGCGGGGCTAATTCTAAACAGGATACATTCAATAATAATCGTTGATTCCCAAAATCATAATACCACGAGCGTAACGGTATTCAGTCACCTAAGCCTTAGCCTCGTTTATACGAGATGAAATAATATTACTATGTAAATTGATCATTTTTGCATTTAATGCGCTTGACTAAACTCAGATTGCATAACATCTTTTAAAATAAAACCCCAATTTCACTCGCATGTGAATACAACATGGCATCAAAAATAGAACCCAACAATTGGACACTTATCAAATTTCATGTACCAGTGTGTATTGTCACATGATTGACCTTGCAGAGCCAAGCATTACCCTTCTCGCGTTACAAAAATAAACAAATATTTCTTTGCAGATATCTCTGTGTAATGGATTTTTAGGGTACACATGAATGAGACATATGAAAAACATGAACGTTTACATATTTTCGAAATAATAGGTGAATGTTGATGTTTTTGCTAATTTTCCTGTTTGGCAGTTTTAGCGTTACCATATAATCCAAGTACCTGCTACATGAATACATTTTATTAGAGTGTGCTTGAAAGTAAGAAATTGATAAACCTTTGTTTCATTTTCATTGAGTCTGATTTTCCCTGACTTTCTTTGCATAATTGTATATGATATGCAAGATCAGGCTATTGACGAGGCATTGTTACTATATGCCGTTATTATTCATTAAATTTGTATTGATGTTGTTCCTTACCAGTTGAGGCAAAGCCTGACAGTGGTTTGGGAGAAATACTAGTAGTCCACCTGAACTGCCTCACGTTCTCCCTGCAGGGCTGGAACTAGAGGGTGATCTGGAATAAATAGTCTCCCTGAACTTTCTCACTTCTCCCTCCAGGGCTGGAACTAGAGGGTGATCGGGAAGAAATGTCTCCCTGAACTTTCTCACTTCTCCCTCCAGGGCTGGAACTAGACGGTGATCTGGGAGAATCTAATCTGCCTCACTTCTCCCTGCAGGGCTGGAACTAGAGGGGGATCTGGGAGAATCTGAACTGCCTCACTTCTCCCTGCAGCGCTGGAACTAGAGGGTGATCTGGGAGAATACACTGGACAGTCTAGACCAGGACATGCAGTTCATGTGCTCAATACACTGGACAGTCTAAACCAGGGCATGTAGTTCATGTGTTCAATACACTGGACAGTCTAAACCAGGGCATGTAGTTCATGTGTTCAATACACTGGACAGTCTAGACCAGGGCATGTAGTTCATGTGTTCACTACACTGGACAGTCTAGACCAGGGCATGTAGTTCATGTGTTCAATACACTGGACAGTCTAGACCAGGGCATGTAGTTCATGTGTTCAATACACTGGACAGTCTAGACCAGGACATGCAGTTCATGTGCTCAATACACTGGACAGTCTAGACCAGGGCATGCAGTTCATGTGCTCAATACACTGGACAGTCTAGACCAGGGCATGTAGTTCATGTGCTCAATACACTGGACAGTCTAGACCAGGGCATGCAGTTCATGTGCTCAATACACTGGACAGTCTAGACCAGGACATGCAGTTCATGTGCTCAATACACTGGACAGTCTAGACCAGGGCATGCAGTTCATGTGCTCAATACACTGGACAGTCTAGACCAGGACATGCACAGTTCATGTGCTCAATACACTTATCTGCAGCAGGTTTGTTGAGTGGTTGCTTGTAGCAGATTGAAATAGAAAATGTGGCCTGTTTTAAAGGTTGTGCAATTGTTTTCCTATTGCAATATTGTTAACTATTTCGGTATGTGTTGTCTCACATAGATGTAATGTATTATGTTGTACAAGATACAGTAGTGTAAGAACTATGGCAGTATATCGTGGAACTTGACCGTAATTCCGCAAAAATTACCCAACCGGAACGGGGTTACAATTATGCACAACTAGATATCACACTGTTGCTTCCTGCCAAGTTTGGTGAAAATCTAATAATCTATATGTGTACAGAAGTTCTATACTATCATGTCAACTAAGATAAAAAAAAGGGAAATGTCAAATATATCGATGTATATAAAGGAGTCTATGTTATTACGAAAAGATGGATCTGTAGTCCAGTGGTAAAACGCTGGACTGGTAATCCAGGAATCGCAGATTCGATCCCCCCGCCTGACCCTAATAAAATTAACAGTCTTTCAGATGGGACTTTAAACCGAGGTATTGTGTCAGTGCTTTACATCGTGCACGTAACAGAACCAGAGGAGACTCTGGAATGGGTCTCTGTCTGTATCATTGCACTTTCCTCCAAAATCTAAAATGACTAATCCCTTCAGGAGGCGTCGCTCATACGGAAACCGGTAGTGACGATAAATAAAAGTAAAACACACTATTAACAAACAGCGCTAATCAACATATTAGACAACTACACAATCGTTGGTACATTATTCATGGATTTATACAAGAACTTTGACCTAGTAAGCCATTCTATTAGCTTGCGTAAATTAGAACTAACCAAATTAGATTATTCGGCTTGTAACATTACATTTTAATAACACATGGTTATTTAATTTCAAATACCATTATCACTAGTATATGTTTTCACATTGAGCAGCATTACATCGTATGAAATATAAGATATTTGAAAAATTCAAATTTTACGTATGGGTAGCAATGCTGCTACACATTCTAACATTATACTTTGTATACTTATGTTCAATTGGTAAACAATGTTTTTTTGCGATAAAACAAACTCGAAACCGAAAGTAGGACTTTCCGAGTCGATCGGTCACGCATTTGTTTACAACCAAAACGCATCGTCCGCACTTGTTTACATTCGGAATGCATCGTTTTAATTAAATTACTTGAGATGTTGATTCATACCTCTGTTATCTAAGTCTTTTAGGGACATGTCTACATCCCCGCGAGGGGTTCGACATTAGAGGAAGATAGATAGTCTTTCATGTTCAAAATATATACATGTACGTTGTTTTCTACATCCTCTTTTGTTTCACGCATACGCGCTGTGCGTGTTTACATTTCGTGTGTTTCGTTTAAATGTTACGTTTCACGGAAACGCACTGTACTGCAAGTAAGTTACTAACATAGATTACATCCTATACGCATTGCATTTATGATATATTCAGGTGTTCATCAATGGTCTGTGTTAGGTCCACTATTCTTCTCAATATGAACCAATAATCTACACATGTCTGACAATGTTGCAGTGACTGAATCCTTATAAGTTATATCTCAAGACATAAATAATGTTGACATGTTGGTTTCAACATTGCTGGGTTTCAAACTTCATCCAGCATTTCATATGACGCTGCGTTTGCAGATCTAAACACAACTAGTTGTACAGGTAATACACTCGGCCAACCATAATATTACATACATCCAATGTTGGCCAACACGATCCTAACCGGGGAGACAAGCCAAGAAACCACCCGTTTCTCTGACAATTGTTACTGGTTATCATTTCTATGTATGGAAACGGGTCACATGCTAGATTTCCATACGAATCCATACTGTTTCGTGTTGTGGAATAGCATTGCTCATGACGGGGGTTATTCTAGTATGTACTCGGATAGAGACTAAGTATGTTGTTCCTTCCAGCCTGTGGTATATCAGATGAAAATGTACCAATTAGATTTAGAATTATTCTGGAAACGCAAACGCTTTATAAATGGGATTCAGCTTCTCTGTGTAACCCATGTCATATTTATCTTAAAGGGAAATAATTATTGATATTTAGTACATGTACATTATATTTCCAATTTCCAAACCCTGCTGCAAGCGTACCACCCAATAGTTTCCCCTATATGGCCTAATAAAATCACTGGTCTGAATCATATCATAATTATATAGCCTGGTCCCATACTATGTCTTTGTATAATATATACTAGTATTCACTACTATTGTGTATAAAGTATTATGGGTGAGTGATTGTGAGTGACGATCAGGTCAGATGTGTGAATGAGTGAACTAACTCAACTAATTAGGTACACTTTCCAACTAACTTGTTCAAGACCCTTATCCCACACTCTTACTCTACTAGTCAAACGGATAAGTTGCGAAGCTATCCTGTTTACATTAAGATTTACATATACTATACTATAACTATATACATTATATGTGTCAGCTGATAGCCAGACTCTGGTAATGTAATGTTTTATCTTTGATATTTTACATTGTAAAATATTTATTTGAAATGCTTGAATTGGAATTGTGTATTTACTATTTTGTATTGTGAAATTAAGTAGAATGATTTGTACATAATAATATTATGTATGTATTGTATTTTACAGGCTCTTTATATCCATATATATATATATAAGGAATACGAAAATACGGAAACAACCAGAGTTTGTTATTTCTATAAACTCCCCGGTCTACATCTGTACATCAATATGGAATTCATTGATACATTGGCGTATCATTTCCAAATTGCACCCAGAAGTTGACAAATTAGTAGCACCATCGTCAGAAGCTTCTGAAAGTAGAGCCCCTGTCAGACTTGAGTATGCTTTTAGATATACATATTCTACAGATGCTAAAAACGCGGATGTATCCAGAAATGTGAGAATGCGTCTAGAAATACGCCGATGTGTCCAGAAATACACGAATGTTTGAGATTGTGTCAAGAAATATATACCCCAATATGTCCAGATATACGCCAATATGTGTCTAGAAATATGCTGTTGTGTCTAGAAATACGTCAATGTGTCCATAAATACATGAACATGTGAGAATGTTTCAAGAAATACTTCAATGTGTCTAGAAATACGCCAACAGTGTCTAGAAATACGCTACTGGGTCCAGAAATACACAAACGTGTAAGAATGTTTCTATAAATACGCCAATGTGTATAGAAGTATGCTAATGTGTCTCGAGATACGCTAATAACTCCAGAAATATGTGACAATGTTTCTTGAAATACACCAATATGTATAGAAATGTGTAATTTCCCAAGAAATACGCCAATATTAGTACAAATATAGTTTCACGACACTGTGGTGTACATGACGTAAAGTGACAATGCAAAGCTCTCAACTCACAAACAGCTGACAGTTCTAGGAAAAGTATCTCATGTACAAATATTAATGACGTAAAAAGGGAATGTGCACAAATTAAATGTATAGCAGACATACCGGTATACATTACTGTGTGAGGTGTGGCATCCGTGGTCCAATGGTAGAGCGTCGGATTTGGAATTGAACGGTCCGGGTTCGATACTCAGTCAGGCCACGTATGTAGTGTCATTGAGCAAGGCACCTATCAGGCTATCACACATTGCTTAGTACTGGTTAACCGCTATGGTCGGCTAAGCATGCCCAGGAAAACATGCATAGGTCCCCGCAAAGGGTTTGACAGTAAGGGGCTATGTCATCTTCAATGTGCTAGATGATGACCCAAAACAAATACTTCGAAAATAAACAACACAAAGCCACACCACGCTCATTTTTAATAAATTAAATATTGGTCCAACTGTTATGTTGATAAATTGAAACTTGAGTTTGAAAATGAATGGTTAACTAATGAATCTCTAGAACAATAGATTATTTATTGGGCGTCATATCGACCATAAGGAGTGAACAGTTTATGTAAATATTTTACACAGCTATATGGGTAACTATCTAGGGTTTATAAAGAGAGTTTTCAAGATTTATAGATTTGCCCTCCACAAAAATGTGTCGCATAATTTCGCGACCAAAACAAACCAAGGTCAAGGTCAGACACCGGCTATTGGTCAGACACCGCTATTGCAATTTCCATAGGCCACCATTATAACACACAGTGCCATTAGATTTTCCCCAAAAATAGTTTGGCACAAAAGACAGTAGTTTTCAACAGAATGGCCTTTGAGTCACAGGAAAATGTCAAATTTCAATGGGGTTGACCAATTGCGGTTTTTTTAAATTTCCCACTAAAGGCACCCACCCCCTACTCTGAAGGTAATTTGGTGGTGAATGTTGCACTGACACCTGCATTTATAATATGCTGTTTATTTGTCACCAAATAGTCTGCAAATTTTTTTAAATATTCCAAAATGCAGCTCATATTGTATTTTGATATTTAGAAGTCATTTTCAATATTTGTGACAATACCTACTCAGCCAATCAGTTCATGTATCAATAACTCTTAAGGGCTTCCCTACACGTTTTCAACCAATCCCAGACCACTATATCAATAACACCGTCTGACCTAAAGACAATTTTTTTTGGCATTTCATTTAATATAAAAGATATATACCATTACAATGAACATTTCTGCACATAAATATGACTTTCTTATGTCTTCCACATCACCATTGCACAGCACATGCCTTCAAATGGGACACTATGCAGTGTGCTTAACTTAGACTGTTGGCCATTTTTGCAATAGAACTCTAAATAAGACATTTATAATGTCGTCACATATTAATCTTTACACTAACAGTGTAATATTTCTCATGAATATATGAAATAATGTCTGCATGAGACAGACATACCACATTTATAGTATTAGATAAGACATTGTGGTGATTAGAGACAATTATTTTACCCCACCCCCTGCAAAACAAGGGTTTTTTTGAAGAATGGAACTAAATCTTACACCAGGAAGCTACTGAAAGGAAATACTTATTTGCATGGAGCACAAAAAATGTCACACAGGCAAAAAGGAAGACAACAAACATGGCAAATGATGGTCATTACAAATGCTGAGTGGGTCAGGCAGCTTACTGTAGGTCACATGACAGTGAGAAATGGCAGAAAAGTAACTACAATATGCATTTAACTTCAGCTAGTGTGTCTTGAACAAGCACTGTGAGAGGACTACAACTGTGCATTGCCTCTTGAAATATGACATTTCATCTTAGGGAGGTGAAGTTTGTTGCAAATATTAATAAATTACTGAAAAATAACCACTCAAAAGCAATGAATATGCATATTTGTGCCATATATTTTACTGAAATTCTTTTTGTGAGGCCCTTGATAGCTACTGGAACCAATTGCAAGCTTGTTTCAATTAAACAACACTATTTCCTAATGAAAAAAACAATTTTAACCATAACATACTCACACTGAAGGACAGAGATATCAATTATAAAGTATTAACACTAATAAAGGGAGGTAATTTGAACATACCAGCCTGCTTATAGGTTCCTATATGCCATTATTTACTCAGTACACTGAATTATTTATCATTTTTTGGGTTCATTTTATATCAGGCAATGTAAAATGACCACTTTCATTGTTTAACTGCATTCACATTGGGCTTATTGTGCCATAATAGGCATCTTTAGTTAAGTTTCAATAAATCAAATCCAATGTTGTAGGTCTGAACCACCATAGTAATTCTTATCAACAGTAATTAGAATGAAAGCTCCCTGGAAAATTGCACCACAATAAGTACTGCGAAGGAAACCGACACATTTTAAGAAGCGCACATGGAACCTAGGTGGCAGAATTTGCGACATATGTCGCTGAAGCCATTTATTAACTCGCGTTATGTGAAAAACTGCATTTCTCCAGACCCTACTGTTGTATGTATTAGGAACCCCTTTGAATTATTATTTAAGCTTAAAATGGTTCTTAATGTACACCATGAAGTAATTCCCAACTTGATAAACTAGTATATGTGATTCAGATGTTGCAAATATCTCAGCACAGTCTTTGTATCGCAGAGAATAAGGACTAATCTTCATTGTAAACAATACATAAACACCACAGAACTATGTTATGTAACACCCTGTCTGGGCTCATATTGCATAGCTACCTATTGTTTCCAGCACTCACACATTCAAATCATACTGCCGAGCAGTTAATCAAGCTATACATTGAAAATAAGCCTCTCCCAGGCAGCATTTTGGTGTGTAGTACTTTTCAAATAACATCATTCTTTACATTTTCCTTTAGGTCAGACACCGCTATTGCAATTTCCATAGGCCACCATTATAACACACAGTGCCATTAGATTTTCCCCAAAAATAGTTTGGCACAAAAGACAGTAGTTTTCAACAGAATGGCCTTTGAGTCACAGGAAAATGTCAAATTTCAATGGGGTTGACCAATTGCGGTTTTTTTAATTTCCCACTAAAGGCACCCACCCCCTACTCTGAAGGTAATTTGGTGGTGAATGTTGCACTGACACCTGCATTTATAATATGCTGTTTATTTGTCACCAAATAGTCTGCAAATATTTTTAAATGTTCCAAAATGCAGCTCATATATTGTATTTTAATATTTAGAAGTCATTTTCAATATTTGTGACAATACCTACTCAGCCAATCAGTTCATGTATCAATAACTCTTAAGGGCTTCCCTACACTTTTTCAACCAATCCCAGACCACTATATCAATAACACCGTCTGACCTATTGCAATTTCCATAGGTCACCATTATAACATACAGTGCCATTATATTTCCCCCCAAAATAGTTTGGCACAAAAGACAGTAGTTTTCAACAGACTGGCCTTTGAGCCACAGGAAAATGTCAAATTTCAATGGGGTTGACCAATTGCGGTTTTTTATTATTTCCCACTAAAGGCACCCACCCCCTACTCTGAAGGTAATTTAGTGGTGAATGTTGCACTGACACCTGCATTTATAATATGCTATTTATTTGTCACCATATTGTCTGCAAATATTTTTAAATATTCCAAAATGCAGCTCATATATTGTATTTTAATATTTAGAAGTCATGTTCACTATTTGTGACAATACCTACTCAGCCAATCAGTTCATGTATCAATAACTCTTAAGGGCTTCCCTACACTTTTTCAACCAATCCCAGACCACTATATCAATAACACCGTCTGACCTCAAACATGTCTTCAGTGATTTTGCTCTTACTGCATAGCATAATATTATGTGCATGTTCAACTCTATAAACCCTAGATAGTTACCCATAGCATAACTCTGTAAGCTATTTATATAAACTGTTCATTCCTTATGGTCGATATGACGCCCAATAAATAATCTACTGTTCTAGAGATTCATTAATTAACCATTCATTTTCAAACTCCACTTTATATTTGTGAACATCATAGTTTGGCCAATATTTAATTTATTAAAAAGAAGCATATGGTGACCGTGCTTGTTTTTGTTTATTTTCAAAAGTATTGTTTTGGGTTAATATCTAGCACATTGAAGATGACATATAGCTCCTTAATGGAACATACTGTGAAGACTACTAGTATTTGAAACATGCCTTTAGAAATGTCAAGTTACTATTAATGTTGGAGCTATAAATGCTTACACCCAATATACCAATTTCCCATCAAAAGAGAGGACATTCCATTTCAATAAGGTATGGTTATTTAATTTCAAATACCATTCTCACTACAGTAGCCTACACATATATATGTTTTCACTTTGAATATTAAATGTTATAGACACGCACTGTACTGCAAGTCATTATATTGTATAGTTCTGTTCGAGTATATATGTACAATAAATATGTATATTTATAAATGTAATACTACTAATAGTGTTGTTGTTAAGGTCCATGCCGGTGTCATCTGGAAAGAACACAATACAGTTATGTGTCTGTGTCCGTTTCATTACAATGCATTAACTAGGCAGCAGCTTACATTTCAATGTCTTAAACTAATTGTAGTCACTAATATAGACATGTAGATACTTTAATCTGCTTCACAAAATCCTCTTAAAGTTAAACATCCCCATTGAAATTATTTCAGCACTGAAATAATGGCTTTGCAAAAATCTGGCAGGTCCTTGGGTAGTCTGGATGTAATGATGTTTTTATCAACAACCACAGGGACATCTGTATATTTAGCCCCGGCATTCTCCACATCATCTTTGATTGCAATGAAACACGTCACATTCCTGTTGCTGATTACCTTAGCCGAGATCAGGACCCACGGACCGTGACAAATGGAGGCTAACAGTTTGTCAGCAGCATTCATGGCCTTCACCAGCTCTAACACCCGTGTGTCTCTCCTCCAATAGTCTGGTGCGAATCCACCAGGGATTATTAAAGCGTCCAAGTCATTGACAGATATTTCGTCAATTCCGAATTCCGCCTTGCAAGGGTGGCCATGTTTCGAGTTGTATAATTTGCCCTTTTCGGGACCGATTGTAAAAGTTTCGTGGCCTTCCTCCTTCAGACGGTAGTATGGATACCATAGTTCCATGTCTTCATAATTGAATTCCGTTAAAATTCCAACTTTTTTGGATGACATATTGATTTAATATGTTATTGAATATAATATAAAAATCACGATGTTGGTCTAACCGAAAGCGGAAGTAAACAAAGCATACGTTAAAATGGGTGCAGGTCAATTCGTAATATTTACGTTTCACACCCTGGACGTTTCGTACCCAATGTCTGAGACAATTCATGAATACCCAATGTATGGGACGATTCGTATCCAATGTCTGAGATAATTCGCGCCCATTTCTGGACAGATTGTATCCTAGGATTAAGGGCTAGGGCTACAGACGTTTCGTACCCAAGCTAAAGGTAACCACGAGCATGTATACATAATATGGTCATGCACCTAGAGAGAAATCAAATAGAACCTGATCTGGGGGAGTTGTTATTTTAGAATGCATGTATATAAAACCAATTTCGAGATAAGGTGGCATCATTTCATACTGTAGGCTACACATGAGTAGTATCAACTAAATATTTCATGACCTTCAACACAGCTTTCGAACATCCCGCTCCTGCGAAACTCAACTTACATCCTTCCTTCAATCTATTACAAAATCAAATGACGATAACATTCAAACATACATCATTATCATAGACTTTGCCAAAGCATTTGACAAAGTTCCACACAAGCATCTTCTTTATAAACTAGAATACTATGGCCTAAATTGTAACGCTTTTAACTGGATTAACGACTTTCTATCAGATAGGACCCAGACTGTTGTCTTGGAGGGTGAAATGTCAGACATGGCCCCTGTTACATCGGATGTACTCCAAAGCACAGTTCTGGGCCCAATCCTATTCCTCATCTACATTAATGATCTATCCGAATATATCCAACATAGTACCCTTCGTCTCTTCACTGATGACAGCATCATTTATAAAGAAATTAAACCCAGAAAGACACCACATTACTCCAAGAAGATATTGATTCAGCTGGTAGATGGGAGCAAGATTGGCTCATGAAATTTCACCCCGATAAATGTAACCTACTCAGCATCACACAAAAACGTAGGCCATTTCTCTTTACATATAAACTCCATAACCATCCCCTTCAAAAAGTAAATGATGCAAAATATTTAGGCGTAACCTTGCAAAGCAATCTAAAATGGGACAAACATATTAACTCGATAACCAATAAAGCAAACCAATCACTAGGATTCTTGAAACGCAACCTAAAATTCACATCATCTAAAGCAAAAGACCATGCATACAAAGCACTAGTAAGACCCAAGCTAGAATTATCTAGTACTCTCTGGGACCCACATTCTAAAACACAAAAACATCAAATTGAGACGGTACAGCGACGTGCTGCCAGATTCGTTACCAACCGATACCATAACACTAGTTCAGTCTCCGAAATGATCGACAACCTAAACTGGCCAACACTTGAGACATGCAGAGTTAGATACATATTGATTCTCTTCTATAAAATAATACACCAAATAGTAGCTGTAAACATTCCCTTTTGATACATGTAGACAACATAGCCAGACACACAAACCCATATTGTTATAAACACATCCCTGTCAATAAAGATTCATACAAATTCTCTTTTTATCCAAGAACCGTCATCCAATGGAACTTGTTACCCCTTGCCGCACATGAAGCAATAACAGTTGATGGCTTTAAAGCACGTATCCCTGTTTCTGCCCTCCCAACCATGATCTAAAGCATTCACTCTATGAACAAAATCTTAAACAAGCACTGTAGTATATTTGTCTTTGGACATTCACTTATTTGTTAATTAATCATTGTAAATATCATCATCTCAAAATTCACCAGCGACGACACATAATCCTCAATATTGAGGGAGTGCCGAAATCACCAAGAAGAGAAGAAATACGGAAAGTTAATTTCACAGTACATAATTATTACGAGTCACAATTTCCACAAATCTACTTTCGATTTCGGAAAAAGTTTGGAAGACGAAACTTGTTTTATTGAATGTATGGTAGCAACATATACAGACCTATTTTTGTGTTCACGTTTTTAAAGATTTCATCCTATAGTGGTAGGTATTATATTACATCAACTGCTCGTAATACTCGCGATAGGCTGCTGCAGAATCTATTGTCTAAGACTTCTACTTTCGATATTATAATTTATCGAGAATTGGTAACCTGACTGAGGCTATTCAAGATTCAACAAATTTGATTGATATCAAATTAATATTGTAAATGAGTGGCGTTCGTTGTCGAGTTGTAGAACGTTCGATCTGGAAGCGAAAGGTCCCAGTGTGGTAACCCCCATCAAATTAATGACATTGGGATAGAATATTGAGGCACCCTTGAGAGAAGTGGGGGAGGGGGTGGTGGGGTGGCTTGTTCATGCCATAATACCTCACTATGTGTGCATAATACAAGAGGAGGGGGTAACTTTTCCATGACATAGAATAATGACCCCCCTATGTGTAGATTATATGAGGGGGGGGGGGCATTTTTTCATGCCATAGAATAGTGAGTCATTTTTCCATGCAATTACCTAATCCCCCCACACCATTATGAGAGAGTTGAGGGCCACCTTTCCATGCCATAGAATAATGACTCCCCATTTGTGTAGACTATATTATATGAGGGGGGGGGGTGACTTTAATAATGACTCCCCATATGTGTAGACTATATATGACAGGGGGAATGCCATAGAATACCCCCCCCCATATGTAGATAATGCAAGTGAGACTTGGTAACTTTTCCATGATATAGAATAATGACACCCCCCCCCTCCTATGTATAGATTATATGACGGAGGAGGGGGTCAATTTCCCATGTCATAGAGTAATGAACACCCTATATGTGTAGATAATCCCAGTTAGGGTGGGTCACATTTCCATGCCATAAAATAATGCCCTCACCCCATTTATCTAAACTATGTGACGGAGGGGTCACTTTTCCATGTTATAGAATCATGACCACCATGTATAGATAATACGAATGAGGGTGGGTCACTCTAACATGCCCCCCCATGTGTACACTGTACGAGTGATGATGGACCAATGTTCCATGCCATAGAATAATGACCCCCCTCCCTATGTGTAGTCCTATATCTGACCAGTGGCTGTCTTGTGGTTGTGGTATTTATTTTGAGCTGGTTTCAAATATCAATAAAAGTTGGGTGTTTTCTCATACATTATTTCATTAAGAATTTTAATAATAATTGGTAATTTTATAGTTAGGCGTAATAAAAAAAAATGTTTGTTTCCGGTTTCCCGACCTACCCTAATTTTTGGCCCCGACCCTACAACTTTTTAAGCGATATCGGGCTGGGAAAAAAATCTTGCCGCTACTTTTTATCCTTTTAGATGATTCTTTCATTAGTTTCAAATACTTCGGGTCAATGTATCAGCGGGACGCTTTATAATAGACTGCACTGTTAAATAGAGAGCGTCTATTCAACATTGACTGGAGTAACTTGTGTCTGCATTATGGCAACAGTTTTGAACGTGAAACATAACAAATGCAGCCACAACTCTGAACAAACATCGAGTTCGTTGACGTCTTTCTTGAACTGCTCTACTGTAAGAGGCATATTCGAATCAAGTCATGTTTACACCGGCGGCACACAGATCCAGGTGCAGTTCATCGCTAAGGGGTTATCCACACAAGATCCAGATGCTGACAGCAGTTTCATAACACTTCAAAGCGAACTTTCTGTGGGAGATATAGCTGGTTTTGGAATTAAATATCTATCATTCCACTGTTTGGAGGACGATAAAGAGAAGAATGAAACCAGCGAATTTGTCAATAGCATCACAAAAAAGACAACCAATGCGTTTGAGTTGCTCATGTGCAAAGGCAAAGCTTTCCCCACAAAGAAAACCAGCAGGTATTTGAAGCCATCAATCTTTTATTAACTTTTAAATTGGTGTCTTAAACGTTATAGATCTATGTCAGCAAGCAATGTTTGGATCCTCAAAATGCAAATGCCTTGTGAACTGTTTGTACCAATTAAATGTGCAACCTCTAAAATAGAGCACACTGCTTCAGTACAAATAGAACTGAATACTGACCAGAAGGGATATATTAAATTAGGTCTTGAAGGGATATATTAAATTAGGTCTTGAAGGGATATATTAAATAGGTCTAGAAAAAGGGCACCGTTTTTGTGTGATATCTGATTAGAAAAGGATTAGATCAAAAGCTACAAGCTTATTGAGATCCTATCCTTGCCATGACGAGTGTCAAAAAGTGCAGACCCTGACTAAACGCCATGTCAGAGATGCAGTGGCTGGTCTGGGTGTACGCTTTGTCCAAGTGGCCCGTTTCACATGACACGGCTCACATCTGTCATATGCAAACAATGTAGAACCAGATCAAAAGGCTCATGTATGAGCCCTCTGATCAGGGTCTGCACTGTTTGCCATAAAATATTGATTTGATGTTTCGCTTCATTAATATTCAATGAGGGAGGAGTCAAATATTATCTATCAGCATACAAGGAGTCAAGCTAGTCTGAATGTGTGTACAAATGTGTATTAATTTTTCACAGTTCTGGTGTGAAAAACGGGTTGTCTCGTAAAGATGAGCTGTTTAACGACCTGGTAGATGACTTCTGCTGCAGGAAGCTAGATTGGCCTGGCAGTCAGGCACCCACAGAAGGAACTTATTTCATTCAAGTATGTATAATGGGGCTGTCTGAGAAAATGGAGCTTTATGGAATGTATTAAAACAGTGTAGACTCAGATCAGCTATGAGTGTATGAAGTTTAGCATATATTGTTTAATAATGACTTTTTAAAGAAATTATTCATCATCTCGGATTTGGTTTTGTGTATTTTAAGATACTTTACAATGTAACAAAACACCAACAACTGAATGCATTAAAATTTTAATATAAAATGCACTGTCTCATCAGGGTCTGCACTGTTTGTTATGGAAAATTCTTTTTTTTGCAAATTTTACATTTTTGTAGTGTCGCCTAATTCATATTCATAAAAGGAGGACTCAGTTATATTTAAATATTCAGCAGTTTAAGAGTTAATGTCCAAGTGAATTACACATGGCTGGCATCTCGAGAAAATGAGCATTCAGGGTTTGCAAACAGTGTTGACCCAGATCCGCCTCCACAACTTCTATGACAAGTATCAAACAGTGTAGACCCAGATCAGACCTGGTATGGGTCTACACTGTTTGCAAAGCCTTTTTTCTTGTGCCGCCGGCTATTAATATTGTATTTGGAAAAATATTTTAATGTAATCAATTCCAACAGGTCCTATGTGCTGCACTCTGGTACATCACAAACCAACAGGATGTCATCAATGAAGCGGCCAGTCGACGGAAAGATGTGTTACCAGTTCCAGAAGCATTCAATGCCTACACAGGTAAATTATGTTATTTTGTAAAATGTGAGATTTCCAACCACAAGACACTGCAAAAAGTGTAGACCCAGATCAGCTGCGACATTGAAAATGCGGCACCTGATCAGGGTCTACACTGTTTGCAACTCACTAGCACCTACTCTGGTTTATTGTCTTGCCTTGCAAACAGTGTAGACCCTGATCAGGTGCCGCATTTTCAATGCGGCAGCTGATCTAGGTCTACACTGTTTGCAATGTATTGTGGATAGAAATTTCACAACGGGGCTCAAATAACCCACATGATCTTTTTGCACACCTGTAACAACTCAGATTTTGTGACAATCTGCTGAAGGCAGGGGGACATAAACGGATTACTTCCCCCATCATCTTGTCTGTCTATCCATCCGTCACACTCTGAAGCTGGCGACACATGTGTTATATGGAACACTCTTGATATTCAAACAGTGTGGCCACATATCATAGAGCATAGGGACCTGCTGATCTGAACCGAGTCATAATTATATTAAATCAGTTTTCTATCATGACCAATAGTGTTGTATAATTTTTCGCTTGTCTATTGTTGTGTGTTTTATTTAATATGCCCCCCAGAGGGGAGGCATATAGTAATCGCAGCGTGGGTGGGTGCGTGTGTGTGTGTGTCCGTCCGTCCGGATTTGCTTGTCTGGAGCATATCTCCTATACCGCATCAGCTAGGAATACCATATTTGGTGAGTTAGTACATCTTGGGAAGGCGGAGTGTCACATACCATTTTCAGGTCACTGACCTTGACCTTAAGGTCAAAGGTCAAAATTATAGGTCAAATCACCTGTTGGGAGCATTTGCCACTTACTGTGACACAGCTCTTGTTTATTCAAGAAAAAAAGTTGTCATAGCCTTGGCGTCGTTGCGAAAACACTAAATATTTCAATGCATGTATTATCATATTAAAAGATAAAAAATAAATGAGACATTCTTTGGGAAAAGGGGCCTTCTTGATAAAAGTAAAGACCCAGATTAGCTGCCACATCTGCAATGTGGTATCTCATCAGAGTCTACACTATTGGAAAAGTTAGAATAAAATAACATGAAATTGAATAAAGTCCTGTTGAGTGTCAAACATTGAAGACCCTGATCAGATGCTGCATCAGGGATGTGGCTGGTGTGGGTCTACAATGTTTGCAATACAAGACCCCTAAGACCTTGAAAGGGAATGTCTGGGATAATATTTAATTTCAAAATGAGACACAAAAAAATATATTTCAGGTTACAATGACCATAAGAGGAAGAGACAAAAAGGCCACCAGATGTCACAGGCTGATCTTGCAAGCCACAGTCAGGCACTGTACAGTCTGCTTCTTAAACCAGTTGTAAACAGTACACCTGCATGGAGAAGTACAGAAGTACAGCGACTGAAATAAGACTGCTCGCTGACTGTTTGCTTGCTTACAAAAAGTATTTACAGGAGCATCTGAAATCACAGACAGAAAATCAGAAGAAAACTCAGCCATGTAGAACCATTTCAGAGCATGCAACTATTGAATATAGACAGAAGGTTGCTTTTGTTCCACAAAAGTACTCTAAAGTTGATAGAGTAATGTGTGTGTCCGAGAAACTCTCACCGGTGTTTTTTGATGAAATCGACCATGTTGACAAACCATTTGAGAGTCCACTGCAACGGTTCAGATATATGGAAAACTTGCGTCTAATGATTCGTTACTGTCAAGGTTCAAGAATCACAACTGTTTGTTTGTTTAAGGCTGATGACCATCCTTCAGATTCCAGTTTGTTGATAGATGGTGCTCGTTTACTGCAAACTATACAGCGCAAACTAGAAGAAGTACACACTCGTGCCCAGAAGTGTGATTTCAAGCAAAAGTTGGAGTTGATCACAGACGTGACTCCTGCTGTCCGTACATTTATATACAGTTACTTAACGTCAGATGATTCAGCCCCAGCAAATCCCGACATGCAGGAGCGTCTTCGACTAATATCTCTTGGAAACACAGATATTGTCGATGATCTGCGCCATTTGAATACTGGTAGACCGAAAGAATTTGAGACATTTTTTGAAAAACTGGGAGAAGTGGTGGAACAAGTGACCGCTGCAGATGAACGCAGACATAACATTGCCCATCTGAGTGAATGGATATCTGTGGAAGAGCTCATATCCACAACACAGCAATTGTTGCCGCCTGGTGTAGCAATTCCATCGGCAAGCACTGTCCGTCTGCAGTTTGCTCCGACTAATCCATACACTCGCACTGCAGCTCGCTACACATCACGGTTTCAAGTGCAGTACAAAGTTCAACGCCGACAGCTACGCGTGCAGCACCAAGACCAGCATTACTGTGCAGCAATATTAAAATACTTCAAAAGTAAAGCTGTCGAATTGAATGACACAACAACTGCAGTGCTGTTCTGCGATGATAAAGCTAAAATCCCAGTGGGTGAACCAGGTCAACCTGTGTCAACAGGCGTACGTAGAAAGAAAACACTGGCTCCAACAGACACAACCTTGTCTGCACTAGATCATGATATGACAAAGGCATCCCTCACACCTTCAGTTTATCTGAAATGTCAAGTACCAGACTCTCCTGAAAAGTCATTCGTGCAAGGAAATGTAACAACTGTCACAAATGACTCGGTCTTTGAACAATCAAGTCCCCTTAGGCATGCTGTTGTGAGGAAAGAGGAACCGTTCCAAGTCATTGATCCTGTTAGTGAAGGTGATATTGACATCATGCAGCGCCATTTGCGTGAACTATTTCCTACACTTGATACTGGCAAACTTCAGAAGGTGCACACAAGCAAAATCAGGAATATGTTCAATGGGTGTCTGATCACTGCCGTGAAAGACATTACATATTTCAGATCAGGAAATGTCAAAACCCAGCTTGCTGTAGTCCAAGCAAATCTGATCAAATAGCATGGTTGCCTGACCCTATGCTTGATGATAGTGGTGAACACTATCTGAAGTATGAAACTGTAAAAAACATGGACACAACAGAGTTGGCTAGACCATCTATCAAAGCAAAGAACCCTCAAAATCAGAAAGGAAAGAAACGGCAAACAACACCGAATGTTTGTGAAGGCAATGAATCTGAATATGATTCACACCTGTAAACAACACAGACTGCTAGAAACCTAGAGTTGTGTACAGTAAACACAGACTGCTAGAGCTTACGTAGAGTGTATAGAGTGTCGAAAACCTAGAGTTGTGTACAGTAAACACAGACTGCTAGAGCTTACGTAGAGTGTATAGAGTGTCGAAAACCTAGAGTTGTGTACAGTAAACACAGACTGCTAGAGCTTACGTTGAGTGTATAGAGTGTCGAAAACCTAGAGTTGTGTACAGTAAACACAGACTGCTAGAGCTTACGTCGAGTGTATAGAGTGTCGAAAACCTAGAGTTGTGTACAGTAAACACAGACTGCTAGAGCTTACGTAGAGTGTATAGAGTGTCGAAAACCTAGAGTTGTGTACAGTAAACACAGACTGCTAGAAGCGTTGTGTACAGTAAACACAGACTGCTAGAGCTTACGTTGAGTGTATAGAGTGTCGAAAACCTAGAGTTGTGTACAGTAAACACAGAATGCTAGAGCTTACGTTGAGTGTATAGAGTGTCGAAAACCTAGAGTTGTGTACAGTAAACACAGAATGCTAGAGCTTACGTTGAGTGTATAGAGTGTCGAAAACCTAGAGTTGTGTACAGTAAACACAGAATGCTAGAGCTTACGTAGAGTGTATAGAGTGTCGAAAACCTAGAGTTGTGTACAGTAAACACAGACTGCTAGAGCTTACGTTGAGTGTATAGAGTGTCGAAAACCTAGAGTTGTGTACAGTAAACACAGACTGCTAGAGCTTACGTAGAGTGTATAGAGTGTCGAAAACCTAGAGTTGTGTACAGTAAACACAGACTGCTAGAGCTTACGTAGAGTGTATAGAGTGTCGAAAACCTAGAGTTGTGTACAGTAAACACAGAATGCTAGAGCTTACGTTGAGTGTATAGAGTGTCGAAAACCTAGAGTTGTGTACAGTAAACACAGACTGCTAGAGCTTACGTTGAGTGTATAGAGTGTCGAAAACCTAGAGTTGTGTACAGTAAACACAGAATGCTAGAGCTTACGTAGAGTGTATAGAGTGTCGAAAACCTAGAGTTGTGTACAGTAAACACAGAATGCTAGAGCTTACGTTGAGTGTATAGAGTGTCGAAAACCTAGAGTTGTGTACAGTAAACACAGACTGCTAGAGCTTACGTAGAGTGTATAGAGTGTCGAAAACCTAGAGTTGTGTACAGTAAACACAGAATGCTAGAGCTTACGTTGAGTGTATAGAGTGTCGAAAACCTAGAGTTGTGTACAGTAAACACAGACTGCTAGAGCTTACGTTGAGTGTATAGAGTGTCGAAAACCTAGAGTTGTGTACAGTAAACACAGAATGCTAGAGCTTACGTTGAGTGTATAGAGTGTCGAAAACCTAGAGTTGTGTACAGTAAACACAGAATGCTAGAGCTTACGTAGAGTGTATAGAGTGTCGAAAACCTAGAGTTGTGTACAGTAAACACAGACTGCTAGAGCTTACGTTGAGTGTATAGAGTGTCGAAAACCTAGAGTTGTGTACAGTAAACACAGACTGCTAGAGCTTACGTTGAGTGTATAGAGTGTCGAAAACCTAGAGTTGTGTACAGTAAACACAGACTGCTAGAGCTTACGTTGAGTGTATAGAGTGTCGAAAACCTAGAGTTGTGTACAGTAAACACAGAATGCTAGAGCTTACGTTGAGTGTATAGAGTGTCGAAAACCTAGAGTTGTGTACAGTAAACACAGACTGCTAGAGCTTACGTTGAGTGTATAGAGTGTCGAAAACCTAGAGTTGTGTACAGTAAACACAGACTGACAGGACGCCAAAAAACGTCTTTGGCGGCTGACCTGAACGAGAGTGACTTTACGTGTGGTACCGTTGATGTGAAGGAGCCCACCTTTGCGTTGGATGTGAAATGTCGGCCACTGGAATGTGCAACCACAGTGGAGATCTGCTATTATGGAGCTTCTTTGGGGCCAGTGGACATTTGTTGCCATTGTGGAAGCTCTGGTGACGAAGTAGACCAGGAGTTGAAAAAATCGTATAAAACTGTATTGCCAATATGCGATCTGTGCTTGGGCAATGGCAAACAAACCATTGTTCATAGACCATATGGAAAGAATACCACAAAGTGAAGTATCATGTATCACTTGAACTGATGCAGTTTTACACATCTAACAGTGCAGATCGCTTTTGATCTGGATCTGCATGGTTTGCAGTATAGCTAAGAGTAGTATGAAACTGATAAAATCTTTATTTTCCCCCTGCTATGAGATTTCCAGGACATAAAAACATACAAATGGTTTTAGCCAAGATCAGCTGCCACATTGTAAATGTGTCATCCGATCTGGGTCTACACTTTTTGCAATTGTATTGTGGTTGGAAATTTCACAGCAGGGCTCATATAAACACTATCATATAATTCTGAAAATACAACTACGTACATGTACTACTAGGTAATTCCCATTACACAATTATTTAACTCCATTGCTTTAATTAGATGTAATTATGGTGGGCAATTATTTTTAAAAAGATACTTTGTATATAAAATGATATCAAAACACAATTTCGACGGATATGTAGTCCAGTGGTAACACGCTGGACTGGTAATCCAGGGATCGCAGGTTCGATCCCCCGTCTGACCCTAATAAAATTAACAGTCTTTCAGATGGGACGTTAAACCGAGGTCTTGTGTCGGTGCTTTACACCGTGCACGTAAAAGAACCAGAGGAGATTCTGGAATTGGTCTCTGTCTGTATCATGCACTATCCTCCAAAATCTAAAATAACTAATTTCTTCAGGAGGCGTCGCTCATATGGGCAACCGGTAGCGACGATAAATAAACGTAAAACACACACACAATTTCACATGTGTACTAAACAAGAACATTTCCTGTAGATATATAGTGCTAAATGCAGGTATTTGAAATGCATTTAATATCTGCATCATGATTTCATTTCATTTCTTTTTATATCAAGCTGGCTGAAAATTGATTTCTGATTTTTATTCAATTAGATTTTATGAAGTTTGCCCATCAAAATAGCTGACAAGTCAAAGCAATGAATGTAAATAGTGTAGGTTGTGCGAACTATCGGTTATAGATGCAAATAATGTGTGTTAATATTTTATAATAGAATATGATCTTGATGGTTACTTTTTCCTATAGAATAATGCCCCAAGGTCATTACTTGAGCAAGTTAATATTCTAGTGCGCGTGTCACGTTCGCTACTCAGTCAGGCCATGTATGTATTGTCCTTAATTAAGCTAAACCTGCCCAGGAAAAAGTGTCTAGGTCCCAGCGGCTTGACATAAATGGAACATACATACATATCGGTACATACATACATACATACATATAGTGAGTCACAGATGTCGAGTGTAAGATAGCTCCGGGTTAGCTTAACCCTTTCAACACCACAGACCTCTATATAGGCTTACAAAAAGTGTAGATCCAGATGAGACGGCTCGTGACGAGCCGTCTCATCAGGATCTGCACTTTTTGCAAGTAGTATTACTAATTTTAGACAAAATTACCCATCTTGATAAATGAACTGGTCCGAATGTAATTTTCTTATTCATTTATTGGTCTAAGAATATCATGGACCACTGGGGGTTATAAAACGTTTCTCCAATCTCAAACTCAGTCTCGAGCTTCTGATTGGTTCAGCCAAGAGCAAATAACCAATCAAATATCTTGAGCTCGAGATCTGAGAAAAGGTTTATAACCTCGGGCCCATGTCAGTTACTTGGTGTTGAAAGAGTTAAATCTGATATGTTATATCGAATATTGGATTGTATGGGTTCTAGCTTCCTATAGGTGAGAAAAATGTGCAGCCAACCCGGAGCTCAAGCCTGTGACCATTTGCTTGCATGGTGACCGCTCTACCAAATAAGCTAGCTGTGTCGATTACACATAATCTTCACAATGGTGACTAATTCCGTACCGTGACAATCTCCACAATGGTGACTAATTCCGTACCGTGACAATCTCCACAATGGTGACTAATTCCGTACCGTGACAATCTCCACAATGGTGACTAATTCCGTACTGTGACAATCTCCACAATGGTGACTAATTCCGTACCGTGACAATCTCCACAATGGTGACTAATTCCGTACCGTGACATACTTCCTCAACAATTTGGAAGGCTTCCACAAATTTCCAGAGATAGAGAACAAAGTGAAAATTATCTCAAAGTATATTCAGTCATGGCCCCACGTCTGGCGCCAAATGTCACATATTGAGAAAAATGCTCAGCCAACCTGGGCTCAAACCTAGGACCTTTAGCGTACAGAGTGAACGCTCTACAGACTGAGCTAACCGGTCCGTTTACACAGAAATAATCTCCGCAATAGTGACTAATTCCTTACCGCGACATAGTTATAAGAACTATATGATATAGAAGTTCTTGTAAGCATATCTACTGGTAAAAAATATACGTCAAACAGCACCTCGCACAATTTATCTGAAAAAACATTATTTATGGGTTTTCCTTAGAACTTAGCTTACACTTTCAGCTAACAGCCAAGCTAAGCCCCATATTTCCATAGTGGTGGTTCGCTAGTTACTGAGTTAGTGTCATTTACGTCACAACTGCTGTAGTGTGGGCATGGTGTCGTTTACGTCACAATTGCTGTAGTGTGGGCATGGTGTCGTTTACGTCACAACTGCTGTAGTGTGGGCATGGTGTAGTTTACGTCACAACTGCTGTAGTGTGGGCATGGTGTAGTTTACATCACAACTGCTGTAGTGTGGGCATGGTGTAGTTTACGTCACAACTGCTGTAGTGTGGGCATGGTGTAGTTTACGTCACAACTGCTGTAGTGAGGGCATGGTGTAGTTTACGTCACAACTGCTGTAGTGTGGGCATGGTGTAGTTTATGTCACAACTGCTGACGTGTGGGCATGGTGTAGTTTACGTTACAACTGCTGTAGTGTGGGCATGGTGTAGTTTACGTCACAACTGCTGACGTGTGGGCATGGTGTAGTTTACGTTACAGCTGCTGTAGTGTGGGCATGCTGTAGTTTACGTCACAACTGCTGTAGTGTGGGCATGGTGTAGTTTACGTTACAACTGCTGTAGTGTGGGCATGGTGTAGTTTACGTTACAACTGCTGTATTGTGGGCATGGTGTAGTTTACGTTACAACTGCTGTAGTGTGGGCATGGTGTAGTTTACATCACAACTGCTGTAGTGTGGGCATGGTGTAGTTTACGTCACAACTGCTGTAGTGTGGGCATGGTGTAGTTTACGTCACAACTGCTGTAGTGTGGGCATGGTGTAGTTTACGTTACAACTGCTGTAGTGTGGGCATGGTGTAGTTTACGTTACAACTGCTGTAGTGTGGGCATGGTGTAGTTTACATCACAACTGCTGTAGTGTGGGCATGGTGTAGTTTACATCACAACTGCTGGTGTGTGGGCATGGTGTAGTTTATGTCACAACTTCTGTAGTGTGGGCATGGTGTAGTTTATGTCACAACTGCTGACGTGTGGGCATGGTGTAGTTTATGTTACAACTGCTGTAGTGTGGGCATGGTGTAGTTTACGTCACAACTGCTGTAGTGTGGGCATGGTGTAGTTTACGTCACAACTGCTGTAGTGTGGGCATGGTGTAGTTTATGTCACAACTGCTGTAGTGTGGGCATGGTGTAGTTACATCACAACTGCTGTAGTGTGGGCATGGTGTAGTTTACATCACAACTGCTGGTGTGTGGGCATGGTGTAGTTTATGTCACAACTTCTGTAGTGTGGGCATGGTGTAGTTTATGTCACAACTGCTGAAGTGTGGGCATGGTGTAGTTTATGTTACAACTGCTGTAGTGTGGGCATGGTGTAGTTTACAGTTTATGTCACAACTCTGAGTGTGGGCATGGTGTAGTTTATGTCACAACTGCTGGTGTGGGCATGGTGTAGTTTAGTCACAACTGCTGTAGTGTGGGCATGGTGTAGTTTACGTCACAACTGCTGTAGTGTAGGCATGGTGTAGTTTATGTCACAACTGCTGTAGTGTGGGCATGGTGTAGTTTATGTCACAACTGCTGTAGTGTGGGCATGGTGTAGTTTACATCACAACTGCTGTAGTGTGGGCATGGTGTAGTTTACATCACAACTGCTGGTGTGTGGGCATGGTGTAGTTTATGTCACAACTTCTGTAGTGTGGGCATGGTGTAGTTTATGTCACAACTGCTGGTGTGTGTGCATGGTGTAGTTTATGTTACAACTGCTGTAGTGTGGGCATGGTGTAGTTTATGTTTTAGAATTTTTTTTTATTATGAAATAAATATGGTTAAACTAATCTAATATTCTCAGTGTAACTGGTCCTTTTACATAATCTTTTAATTGTCCAATTGTAGATTCAGTTATGGCTGAGAGGTTAGATTATACGGATACAGCCAGTATGAGGTCGAAGACAGAAACATCCTTCATCTATGGAACCACGTATGTTTGTCCATGGAAGACATATAGGCACCCAAGTGTGTTAGCTCTAGCCAAGTGGAAATTAGTCGCACCAAATAATACCGGCTTACCATCAGAAGAAGTAAGTACGATACACCACATCTGGTTCTTCCACTCCACTAAAGTTTAATTCCTGTCTAAGATCATGGCACAACTTCCAAACAGGTTATTAGCATGTTCATTGTATTCATTACAAAAACACTACTGCCTATGTTTTGTAATAAATAAATGCAACCTTTTTAACATTTTTATTGGTCTTGAAAAATATGTCATCTTACCAGTATTTTGGCTAGAATAGTGTTTTTCCTGGCCAGCTCTCTCTCTCTCTCTTCCTAACCCCTGTTTCCTGGCCAGCTCCCTCTCTCTCTCTTCCTAACTCCTGTTTCCTGGCCAGCTCCCTCTCTCTCTTCCTAACCCCCGTTTCTCTGTAGCATATCACAATAGCAGAGAAATTAATGTGTGTTATTAGAATGTTTTATTAAAATTAATGTGTTTTATTAGAACGTTTTATTAAAATTAATGTGTTTTATTAGAACGTTTTATTAAAATTAATGTGTTTTATTAGAACGTTTTATTAAAATTAATGTGTTTTATTAGAACATTTTATTAAAATTAATGTGTTTTATTAGAATGTTTTATTAAAATTAATTTGTTATATTAGAACGTTTCATTAAAATTAATGTATTTTATTAGAATGTTTTATTAAAATTAATGTGTTTTATTAGAACGTTTTATTAAAATTAATGTGTTTTATTAAAATTAATGTGTTTTATTAGAACTTTTTATTAAAATTAATGTATTTTATTAGAATGTTTTATTAAACTTAATGTGTTTTATTGAAATATGATTTATTAAAATTGCTTGCATAAAACAAGTTGGACACTTGCATAGAGTGGTGGAACCTATGCTCGGGGCGTATTCATATGCTCGGCGTATTTGTCCATTTACATCCGTATTTAAAATATTTATATAGTTCTAGGCTAATTTCGCTGACAGAGCTGAAGCATGGTTCAACAGCATTCCATTGCGTGTATCGGTAGCCAGATGCAACTGTTATGTGACTGGTCCAGCATACAGATATAAACAAAACAAATAATTGGGAGAATATTTCCACCAAAACTGTTACGGTGTATGAGCAATTCAGGAGCTATCCGAATATAAAAAAGCTACAACTAACCAGAAAAATAGTTCTACCATTTCTGATTAACACCAATAAGCGTTTTTATTCAATGATGTAACTATATCAATATAAGATATTCAACAAGTTCTGGTGGATAAATAAAAAATAACAAGTATGCCATGCATAAGTGCCCTGAAGTCTTAAGTTCCTCATATAAATGGGTGCCATTTCGATAGCTGAATTGGGCAGGAAGGTCACGTGATGCAGCTAAAGCTGTCAATAAGATTAATTTTTTTGTGTTTTCACGACTTAAGAAAATAATAATATACGGCA
Organism: Archivesica marissinica; assembly: GCA_014843695.1. Lineage (NCBI taxonomy): Eukaryota > Metazoa > Mollusca > Bivalvia > Venerida > Vesicomyidae > Archivesica > Archivesica marissinica. Next base: position 9,981,279 of record CM026395.1, read on the forward strand.
AGTGCAAATAACATTTTTTATTGGCCTTTATATGTGGGATTTATGCCGAGCATAGGTTCCACCACTCTATATGTGGGATTTATGCCGAGCATAGGTTCCACCACTCTATATGTGGGATTTATGCCGAGCATAGGTTCCACCACTTTATATGTGAGATTTATGTCGAGCATAGGTTCCACCACTTTATATGTGGGATTTATGCCGAGCATAGGTTCCACCACATTATATGTGGGATTTATGCCGTGCATAGGTTCCACCACTCTATATGTGAGATTTATGCCGAGCATAGGTTCCACCACTTTATATGTGGGATTTATGCCGAGCATAGGTTCCACCACTCTATATGTGAGATTTATGCCGAGCATAGGTTCCACCACTTTATATGTGGGATTTATGCCGAGCATAGGTTCCACCACTTTATATGTGGGATTTATGCCGAGCATAGGTTCCCACCACTTTATATGTGGGATTTATGCCGAGCATAGGTTCCACCACTCTATATGTGGGATTTATGCCGAGCATAGGTTCCACCACTCTATATGTGGGATTTATGCCGAGCATAGGTTCCACCACTCTATATGTGGGATTTATGCTGAGCATAGATTCCCACCACTTTATATGTGGGATTTATGCCGAGCATAGGTTCCACCACTTTTATGTGAGATTTATGTCGAGCATAGGTTCCACCACTTTATATGTGGGATTTATGCCGAGCATAGGTTCCACCACTCTATATGTGGGATTTATGCTGAGCATAGATTCCCACCACTTTATATGTGGGATTTATGCCGAGCATAGGTTCCACCACTTTATATGTGGGATTTATGCCGAGCATAGGTTCCACCACTTTATATGTGGGATTTATGTCGAGCATAGGTTCCACCACTTTATATGTGGGATTTATGCCGAGCATAGGTTCCACCACTTTATATGTGGGATTTATGCCGTGCATAGGTTCCACCACTCTATATGTGGGAATTATGCCGAGCATAGGTTCCACCACTTTATATGTGGGATTTACGGCGAGCATAGGTTCCACCACTCTATATGTGAGATTTATGCCGAGCATAGGTTCCACCACTTTATATGTGGGATTTATGCCGAGCATAGGTTCCACCACTCTATATGTGAGATTTATGCCGAGCATAGGTTCCACCACTTTATATGTGGGATTTATGCCGAGCATAGGTTCCACCACTTTATATGTGGGATTTATGCCGAGCATAGGTTCCACCACTCTATATGTGGGATTTATGCCAAGCATAGATTCCCACCACTTTATATGTGGGATTTATGCCGAGTATAGGTTCCACCACTTTATATTTGGGATTTATGCCGAGCATAGGTTCCACCACTTTATATGTGGGATTTATGCCGAGCATAGGTTCCACCACTTTATATGTGGGAATTATGCCGAGCATAGGTTCCACCACTCTATATGTGGAATTTATGCTGAGCATAGGTTCCACCACTTTATATGTGGGAATTATGCCGAGCATAGGTTCCACCACTCTATATGTGGAATTTATGCTGAGCATAGGTTCCACCACTTTATATGTGGGATTTATGCCGAGCATAGGTTCCACCACTAGAGTAATTTCTTCTTTCGGAACAAGACTGCGACTTGATTGGTCAACTATTTAACCCTTTCAACACCACAGACCTCTAAATAGGCTTACAAAAAGTGTAGATCCAGATGAGCCGGCTCGTGATGAGCCGTCTCATCAGGATACTTTCTGCCACTTTATATGTATTTATAGACATAATTACACCATTTTAAGATTAATCCAAACATAGTCCCCACAATGTGATTTATGCCGACAATTCACCACATATGTAGGATTTACGAATATCATGGACCAGTCCATATGTGGGATTTATGTTGACATAGATTCCCACCAATACACTAATCTTTCACAAGACTACGACTTACCAACTATAATTATGCATGTGTGTATATATATATATACTAGTACACATGATATTATAAATCTTTACTATATTCTTTATAGATGTCCTTTGGATTCTAATGATGGCTGACTTATATTGTGTTAATGAAACTTTTACTGTACATGAAAATCAGCAACAATTATTGATTGTAGTTTAATATCCACACTAAATTCCCCCTGGGTTGAAGGTATTCCCAGCACTAGGGAAATCTTGTCTAATTCCCCCAGGGTTGAAGGTATTCCCAGCACTAGGGAAATCTTGTCTAATTCCTCCTGGGTTGAAGGTATTCCCAGCACTAGGGAAATATTGTCTAATTCCCCCTGGGTTGAAGGTATTCCCAGCACTAGGGAACTCTTGTCTAGTTTCCCAGGTTGAAGGTATTCCCAACACTAGGGAAATCTTGTCTAGTTTCCCAGGTTGAAGGTATTCCCAACACTAGGGAAATCTTGTCTAATTCCCCCAGGGTTGAAGGTATTCCCAGCACACCCCTAGGGAAATCTTGTCTAATTCCCCCTGGGTTGAAGGTATTCCCAACACTAGGGAAAATCTTGTCTAGTTCCCCAGGTTGAAGGTATTCCCAACACTAGGGAAATCTTGTCTAATTCCCCAGGTTGAAGGTATTCCCAGCACTAGGGAAATCTTGTCTAATTCCCCCGGTTGAAGGTATTCCCAACACTAGGGAAATCTTGTCTAGTTTCCCAGGTTGAAGGTATTCCCAACACTAGGGAAATCTTGTCTGTTTCCCAGGTTGAAGGTATTCCCAGCACTAGGGAAATCTTGTCTAATTCCCCCTGGGTTGAAGGTATTCCCAGCACTAGGGAAATCTTGTCTAGTTCCCCAGGTTGAAGGTATTCCCAACACTAGGGAAATCTTGTCTAATTCCCCCAGGTTGAAGGTATTCCCAACACTAGGAAAATCTTGTCTAGTTTCCCAGGTTGAAGGTATTCCCAACACTAGGGAAATCTTGTCTAGTTTCCCAGGTTGAAGGTACAGTCAAACCTGTGTTAGTGGTCAATTCTATTAAGCAGCCAGTTTCCAGAGTCCAAATATGTTGTTTTATTATTTTGACCTATATTAAGCAACCACCTGTGCTAAACAGCCACTTTCTGTGATTCCCTTGGCTGGTTGTGTAGGACAGATTTGACTGTATTCACACCGCTAATGTATAGTGTTAAAAATATCTACCCCACCTCCATAAAGGTAGCTGGCAATGTTTATGGGTTGTACCGGCTATGATACTCTGACCGTAATTGCGGGTGTTAGTGTATCTTTCTCTAATGTGTTAATGTATGATTTGTCATTGACAGGTGCATCTATGTGGGTAATTAGTGTATGTTTCTCTAATGTGTTAATGTATCATTTGTCGTTGACAGGTGCATCTATGTGGGTAATTAGTGTATGTTTCTCTAATGTGTTAATGTATCATTTGTCGTTGACAGGTGCATCTATGTGGGTAATTAGTGTGTGTTTCTCTAATGTGTTAATGTATGATTTGTCGTTGACAGGTGCATCTATGTGGGAAATGCTTGATTTTAAATAGGACTACATGTATCTGTTTTGCTTACTATTTATATGCATTATACATTCTTCCTATATGTCTATTTATTGTGTACTTCTCAAGGAATTGAATAAGGTGTTGAAAATACATGAAGTAGACGCAAGTAAGCTAGAAAAGCCGCCCGATGACAAAATTCAAGTTACTTGGATTGGACATGCTACGGTTTTGGTTCAATTTGATGGCATATCCATCTTGTCTGATCCAGTATTCCTGGATTACTGCGGTCCAAATAGAATAACTGGCTACAAGAGGTACAGAAAGGCAGCCTGTGAGATTGGTGACATAAAGAATCTGGACGCAGTGGTAATAAGTCATAATCACTACGACCATCTGGAGACGGGTGCCGTGCAGGAGATCGCCAAAAGGTTTCCACATGTCAAATGGTTTGTTACTCAAAAACAGAAAGAGTGGTTTGTAGGTAAAGAAGTGAAGAAAGAACAGATAGTTGAGCTGGACTGGTGGGATGAAAGGGAGGAGCCATTTGAAAAGTTGGGAACGTTTACATTTGTGTGTACTCCTGCACAGCACTGGTGTGCACGTTTCCCAGGTTATGATGATAATAAGGTATGGCCCAGTTTTTTAGAATCAGTTATGTGTAATATATTACCAGGTAATTCAATGTGTGTGTGTTTACGTTTATTTATCAGTGCTACTGGTTGCCCATATGAACGACTCCTCCGGAAGAGATAAGTAATTTTAGATTTTGGAGGGTAGTACAATGGTACAGACAGAGACCCGAATTCTATGCTTGTATGCCTGGCGCCAGCTCACCAACTGGCCATATCAGAACAAACCCCTGACGAGGTTCGAACCTTCGACCTCCCGCTCTGTAGGCGGTCGCCTTAACCACCTGGCCATGGAGACGGTCTGTGGTTGGAAAAATGGAAAATCAGAAATAAGAGCTGGTCATTATATAAGGACACGCTATATTAACCCTTTGCCTGCTGAGTAAATAAAATCACATTTGCAAACAACATAGCGCCGCGTCTGATCAGGATCTATGTTGTTTGCTATTCATCCAAGTGCTTTAGCTCCACTATCCTAATAGCAAACAGCATAGAGCCTGATCAGATGGCACATTTTGCGCCATCTGATCTGGCTCTATGCTGTTTGCAAAAGTGATTTAATCTGCCGCTAGCGTGCAAAGGGTTAATTTGCTGGCCAATACAATGCTTCCATTCATGCAGAATAACAGACTTGGCACTTTCCAGTATAGCAATGCAAGACCTCACATGCCGTGTATGACAACCTAGTTCCTTAATCAAAATAAGTCGTGATAGCTCAGTGGTAGCGCGTTCGCTTCACGTGCGAAAGGTCCGGAGTTCGAGCCCTGCTGGAGCCGTTACGATTATGTCCTTAGGCAAGGCATTTAAATTCCACATGCCTCTTCTCTCTCCCTCGTGGCGATGGATTCCATCAGGAATGAGGTCGCGAGAGTGATTAGTATAAGTTATAAGAACTTGTTTCGCAATCGAGCTAAAATAAATTTGTATAAACTAACCAAATTAACGTCTTGGCCCACTATTTCTCCCAATATGAATCTCATAGAAAACATCTGGGATGAATTTGGACGGCCAGCCAGGATCAGTCACCAAATTGGTACCATAAATGATCTCCGAAATTCACTTCTGTTAGAATGGCAAAGTATCCAAATACACTCATACAATGTTACCTCAATTCAATGAGATGACGTACTATCCAGTGCATTATAAACAACGATGGACATTCTGGTTACTGAAATGCATAATCTTTTAATGACATTGATGCTCTCAAATCGCTATTTTCTTACTCTCCTAAAATTGTTTCACAACTTTTCAAATTCTGAATTTTTCATTTGGATCCCTTTGCACTTAGTTGTTCATAAACATATGCACAACTTGACTGTTTGCCTAGCCTGGGAACAGGCGTTGATATATTTTGCCTGGTCAGTCAAATAAATATATTTAACACCGAGATCATCAATTGGGCCCTCAGGCGACCAATACTTCCATCTCTGATATTAGCTATTACCTCAGGCGACCAATACTTCCATCTCTGATATTAGCCATTACCTCAGGCGACCAATGCTTCCATCTCTGATAATAGTTATTACCTCAGGCGACCAATGCTTCCATCTCTGATATTAGCTATTACCTCAGGCGACCAATGTTTCCATCTCTGATATTAGCTGTTACCTCAGGCGACCAATGTTTCCATCTCTGATATTAGCTATTACCTCAAGCGACCAATGTTTCCATCTCTGATATTAGCTGTTACCTCAGGCGACCAATGCTTCCATCTCTGATATTATTTCAGTGTCTCTGGTGCAGCTGGGTTATCAAAGGTCCGAACAAATCGTACTACTTTGCTGGGGATACAGGCTACTATGAACCACTGTTCAAAACAATCGGAGAAAAGTATGGTCCATTTCACCTGGCTGCTATACCCATCGGAGCGTATGAACCAAGGTAGAAACAGAATATTGCCAACAACTCTAATAACTGTATTATGTATAGAAGCTGTATTGCACATGTATTATCTCTGGATAGTACTAAAACATGCAATCATTTCACTTATTTATTATTATTATTATAACATGGTTCAGCATTTTGTCTGTATACGCAAAGAAGGAATTATATTACTAACCTCCGGCTGTCCGATTAGCGCACTCGCTTCTCACCAATGCAACCTGGATGGGCTTGATCCTCAAACCGGGAAGTATGTGAGATGGTATGGTGGTCGCCAAATCAGACAAAATAAAATAAATAAAGTTTAAATCTAAAATTTAGATTTATTCTACTAACTTTAAATGTAGATATATTCTACTAACCATTGTGTTTCAGATATATAACTGCGTTTCAGCACGTGGACCCTGCAGAAGCTGTGAACATTCACAAGGATATTAAAGCTATACAATCTATTGGAATGCATTGGGGAACGTTTGCACTCACTAACGAGGTATGTTATGTGATAGTGACTTGAATAATATTTGTATTTAAAATTTACCTTACAAACGTAGGCTGTATGTCCAGGATAAGATACAATAGAGACATTTAACTTACTAACGTAGTCTGTGTGTCTAGGATAGCATACAATAGAGACATTTAACTTGCTAACGTAGACTGTGTGTGTCAGCATAGGTATCGATCCGAGGTAACTTCATATCAGCCTGATACCGAACGTCTTTATTACTTTGATATGAATTTGAACATTTAATAATCAAAATCATGCTCTCCGTTATCCATTTATCAGGAATAAAACACAATTAATGAATTACACAAACGAAAACGATCTATTAAATTTGACACGCTGAGACGCTATGGAAATTAAACAAAATAACATCGAGTGTGTATGCGTTATTATTCACAAGGAGTACAATTTACTCTGCAGGTGCATCTTGGTAACCAATAGACTCAGAATTTACTAATTGGGTCATTAAACGGTCTAGGAAACTTTCTGACACTCCCCTACTAACCACACATATACTGCATGTCGCCTGACACTCCCCTACTAACTACACATATACTGCATGTCGTCTGACACTAGCCTACTAACCACACATATACTGCATGTCGTCTGACACTAGCCTACTAACCATACATATACTGCATGTCGCCTGACACTCCCCTACTAACCATACATATCCAGTACTAACCACACATATACTGCATGTCGTCTGACACTAGCCTACTAACCATACATATACTGCATGTCGTCTGACACTAGCCTACTAACCACACATATACTGCATGTCGTCTGACACTAGCCTACTAACCATACATATACTGCATGTCGTCTAACACTCCCCTACTAACCATACATATCCAGTACTAACCACACATATACTGCATGTCGTCTGACACTCCCCTACTAACCATACATATACTGCATGTCGTCTGACACTAGCCTACTAACCATACATATACTGCATGTCGTCTGACACTAGCCTACTAACCATATATATACTGCATGTCGCCTGACACTCCCCTACTAACCATACATATACTGCATGTCGTCTGACACTAGCCTACTAACCATATATATACTGCATGTCGCCTGACACTCCCCTACTAACCATACATCTCCTGCATGTCGTCTGACACTAGTCTACTAACCATATATATACTGCATGTCGCCTGACACTCCCCTACTAACCATACATATACTGCATGTCGTCTGACACTAGCCTACTAACCACACATATACTGCATGGCTTCTGACACTAGCCTACTAACCACACATATACTGCAAGGTTTTCTGACACTAGCCTACTAACCACACATATACTGCAAGGTTTTACGACACTAGCCTACTAACCACACATACTGCAAGGTTTTCTGACACTAGCCTACTAACCCACACATAGCCAGTAACAAACCAATAATTATTGTGTTTAGTGCTCTCTACAAAATCTCATAACTAATATTAATGATAAAAACGGTTTTAATTGGACAGTAATTATTTACTTCGTTTTTCAGTTCTTTGTTGAACCTCCGCAGAAAGTTGAAGAGGAAATGATAAAACGGGATTTAGATCCTGAAAAGTTCATCAGTCTGTGTCATGGGGAGACCTGGTGTGTGGGAGACGAGAGGGACAGGCCGCTGTTTATGACGTACAAAGCGCCAGTGACCAATTATTCTGAGGATATATCATAGCCACAATATATAGTAGTGAATGAAGGGGAAATATATGATATGACAGTACATTTACAACAATATAAAACTTAATTGTCTATAGTTGATGTACCAATGTGGTTGTGATAGCCCAAAATTTGGTCCCAAGTCTAAACAATATTTTTTTATTCAAGAATGTACATAACATAGGAATAGTTGCAACAGCACAATTAGGATTGGGAAAAAAGTTACATAGTAACTTATTCGAATCCCTTTCCCTAGTATTAGAGTGGTGGAACCTATGCTCGCGGTATTTTACATAATTATATTATCAACTGATAAAAGAACAGAAAACACTTTTCTCCCAAAACATAATGTTAACCTTGAAGAAACGATACATGCCCTTTATTGGATCATCACGCGACTTATGTCGCCATTGCTGGCTATCGGCACATCATATGTAAACAGCAGTAAATTCAGCCCGAAGTGAACCTATCCTCGCGGTATGCCATATGTCATTACATTTTTATGAGCTAAAATTGAACAACCAACCATTTATAGCTTTAAAAATCACAAAATTTATTTAGTGGAGGAAGAATTTACCGTTGCAGGTACTGTTATCGGTATAGGCTATATTTCTGTAATATTATGATTGGAATTTACAGAAGTCAATTATAACAGACGGATTTGTCACGTGATCCGCATGTGCGTGGCTATTGATATGGATAACGTAAAAGCATATTATCGGTCGTCTTCGTTGCAGGCAAGGAACGTCGGGTATCTGCATAAGTAATGTTCTATAAGGTGTTTTTTGGAAAATACTTCGAGCATAGGTTCCACCACCATCTACAGCCAAACCTGTCTTATAAACAGCCAGCCAATGGAAAAATAGAAAGTGGCTGCGTAGCACAGGTGGCTGCTTAATAGAAGTCAAATGTATAAGAAAACAAGATATTGGGAATCTGGCTGCTTAATGGCGGTGACCACTAACACAGGTTTGACTGTATATATTGAACTCGAAGAGTATGACAACCTTGTGGCTATATTTAATATAATAGAAATAATATTAGCAGATACAGCGTATACATATGTCACATAGGCGGTATTACATCTAGTAGGCGGGGCTAATTCTAAACAGGATACATTCAATAATAATCGTTATCAGGCCCGTCGCTGGGCATATGCATGTACGCAAGTGCGTATCATTGGTCTGAGAAAATGAAGAAAAAAATTAAAACTCCAAAAATGCAATAAGACCCCAGGGGGGGGGGGGTAGTAGGGATACATAGGCGCCGTGGTGTGTGGAGTGGTGGAATAATTGAGCCCATTGCAAATATGGTGCATCTCGACATTTAGTTTGTGCTATTTAACGTGCTTGTTTAATAAATATTGTTGTTATTGTTGTTGTTTAATTGATAAGGGCGATAGAGCATGTACATTATACATCTAGCCTTAATTTATCCCTTTATACGGATTGTCGTAAGAACTTTAGTCTTGCAATTGTATGTTACAAAATGCATTGAAATGCAAGAAATTGCTTCCTCATTTCAAAAATTCTCCATGGGGAGCACGCCCCCTGACCCCCCCTAGCGTACTCGCTCGTTATGCTCACTCGACAAACAATCATATTTGGCTGTGCGTATCATCAAAATAGCTCCAGCGACGGCCCTGGCTTGGAGGTTATAAAACTTTTCTCCAATCTCAAAACTCAGTCTCAATCGTCTGATTGGTTCAGCTGACCGTGCCACCCAGAATCAACCAATCAGATCACGTGAGCTCGAGATCTGAGAAAAGTTTTATAACCTCGGGGCCTGGTTATGATTCCCCAAATCATAATACCACGAGCATACCGGTATTCAGTCACCTACGCCTTAGGCTAAGGTTTGAATGTGAATAACTTCTAGTTAGCCTCGTTTATACGAGATGAAATAATATTACTATGTAAATTGATCATTTTTACATTTAATGCGCTTGACTAAACTCAGATTGCATAACATCTTTTAAAATAAAACCCCAATTTCACTCGCATGTGAATACAACATGGCATCAAAAATAGAACCCAACAATTGGACACTTATCAAATTTCATGTACCAGTGTGTATTGTCACATGATTGACACGTGACCTTGCAGAGCCAAGCATTACCCTTCTCGCGTTACAAAAATAAACAAATATTTCTTTGCAGATATCTCTGTGTAATGGATTTTTAGGATACACATGAATGAGACATATGAAAAACATCAACGTTTACATATTTTCGAAATAATAGGTGAATGTTGATGTTTTTGCTAATTTTCCTGTTTGGCAGTTTTAGCGTTACCATATAATCCAAGTAGCTGCTACATGTATAAATTTTATTAAGAGTGTGCTTGAAATTAAGAAATTGATAAACCTTGCTAACATATTTACAAACTTAGGCACAATTTTGTACTTGGCAGTTTTGTATTTCAGCTTATTGAGAACTGCGATTTTACAGAATTGACTGAATGTTAATATTTTAACAGAGTTATCAGAATTATTTCCTTTGTTGCTGAAATTGAGTTACCTGGATTTTCAACCTAGCACATTTGTAAACAAGGAATATTTGTTTCATTTTCATCGAGTCTGATTTTCCCTGACTCTTTGCATAATTGTATATGATATGCAAGATCAGGCTATTGACGAGGCGTTGTTACTATATGCCGTTATTATTCATTAAATTTGTATTGATGTTGTTCCTTACCAGTTGAGGCAAAGCCTGACAGTGGTTTGGGAGAAATACTAGTAGTCCACCTGAACTGCCTCACGTTCTCCCTGCAGGGATGGAACTAGAGGGTGATCTGGAAGAAATAGTCTCCCTGAACTTTCTCACTTCTCCCTCCAGGGCTGGAACTAGAGGGTGATCTGGAAGAAATAAGTCTCCTTGAACTTTCTCACTTCTCCCTCCAGGGCTGGAACTAGACGGTGATCTGGGAGAATCTAAACTGCCTCACTTCTCCCTGCAGGGCTGGAACTAGAGGGTGATCTGGGAGAATACACTGGACAGTCTAGACCAGGGCATATAGTTCATGTGTTCAATACACTGGACAGTCTAGACCAGGGCATGTAGTTCATGTGTTCAATACACTGGACAGTCTAGACCAGGGCATGTAGTTCATGTGCTCAATACACTGGACAGTCTAGACCAGGGCATGTAGTTCATGTGTTCAATACACTGGACAGTCTAGACCAGGGAATGTAGTTCATGTGTTCAATACACTGGACAGTCTAGACCAGGGCATGTAGTATATGTGTTCAATACACTGGACAGTCTAGACCAGGGCATGTAGTTCATGTGCTCAATACACTGGACAGTCTAGACCAGGGCATGTAGTTCATGTGTTCAATACACTGGACAGTCTAGACCAGGGCATGTAGTTCATGTGTTCAATACACTGGACAGTCTAGACCAGGGCATGTAGTTCATGTGCTCAATACACTGGACAGTCTAGACCAGGGCATGTAGTTCATGTGTTCAATACACTGGACAGTCTAGACCAGGGAATGTAGTTCATGTGTTCAATACACTGGACAGTCTAGACCAGGGCATGTAGTTCATGTGTTCAATACACTGGACAGTCTAGACCAGGGCATGTAGTTCATGTGTTCAATACACTGGACAGTCTAGACCAGGGCATGTAGTTCATGTGTTCAATACACTGGACAGTCTAGACCGGGGCATGTAGTTCATGTGCTCAATACACTGGACAGTCTAGACCAGACATGTAGTTCATGTGCTCAATACACTGGACAGTCTAGACCAGGGCATGTAGTTCATGTGTTCAATACACTGGACAGTCTAGACCAGGGCATGTAGTTCATGTGTTCAATACACTGGACAGTCTAGACCAGGGCATGTAGTTCATGTGCTCAATACACTGGACAGTCTAGACCAGGGCATGTAGTTCATGTGTTCAATACACTGGACAGTCTAGACCAGGGCATGTAGTTCATGTGCTCAATACACTGGACAGTCTAGACCAGGGCATGTAGTTGATGTGTTCAATACACTGGACAGTCTAGACCAGGGCATGTAGTTCATGTGTTCAATACACTGGACAGTCTAGACCAGGGCATGTAGTTCATGTGCTCAATACACTGGACAGTCTAGACCAGGGCATGTAGTTGATGTGTTCAATACACTGGACAGTCTAGACCAGGGCATGTAGTTCATGTGTTCAATACACTGGACAGTCTAGACCAGGGCATGTAGTTCATGTGTTCAATACACTGGACAGTCTAGACCGGGGCATGTAGTTCATGTGCTCAATACAATGGACAGTCTAGACCAGGGCATGTAGTTCATGTGCTCAATACACTGGACAGTCTAGACCGGGGCATGTAGTTTGTGTGCTCAATACACTTATCTGCAGCAGGTTTGTTGAGTGGTTGCTTGTAGCAGATTGAAATAGAAAATGTGGCTTGTTTTAAAGGTTGTGCAATTGTTTTCCTATTGCAATATTGTTAACTATTTCGGTATGTACATAGATGTAATGTATTATGTTGTACAAGATACAGTAGTGTAAGAACTATGGCAGTATATCGTGGAACTTGACCGTAATTCCGCAGAAATTACCCAACCGTTAAAATTATGCACAACTAGATATCACACTGTTGCTTCCTGCCAAGTTTGGTGAAAATCTAATAATCTATATGTGTACAGAAGTTCTATACTATCATGTCAACTAAGATAAAAAAAAAGGGAAATGTCAAATATATCGATGTATATAAAGGAGTCTATGTTATTACGAAAAGATGGATCTGTAGTCCAGTGGTAACACGCTGGACTGGTAATCCAGGAATCTCAGGTTCGACCCCCCGTCTGACCCTAATAAAATTAACAGTCTTTCAGGTGGGACTTTAAACTGAGGTCTTGTGTCAGTGCTTTACATTGTGCACGTAAAAGAACCAGAGGAGACTCTGGAATGGGTCTCTGTCTGTATCATTGCACTATCCTCCAAAAATCTAATATGACTGATCTCTTCAGGAGGAGTCGCTCATATGGGCAACCGGTAGCGACGATAAATAAACGTAAAACACACACAGATACGAAAAGACTGTAGATAAAACATGTATCACTGTTTCTTAAAATATGTTGTATTTATGTGCATGTCTTTGCTATAGGCTGTGCTACAGCAGCTGGTCACAAGCTAATTGTGTTCTATATGCATCAAAGGATATATCAAATAGCTTGTGACCGGCTCCTATGGTTTGTGCTTGTGTAAATTGCCAAAGTATTGCTGATTATGACAATAAGATTGAAACTTTTATTCAATAAACTAATGTTTCGTTATGAACTTCTCAAGACTGTTTAGCCTTTATACTCCATACATGTCACACCGGGATAATTCCATTTCCATCAGTGAAATGTTATACTAAATGAAGCTAAGCATACAATTTCCAATATGGGCCAATGTTCAATGACTCCAATAGTCTATGATATAATCTCTTGTATGGCTTATAGCAGACTTACACTCCAATAGTCATGATATAATCTCTTGTATGGCTTATAGCAGACTTACACTCCAATAGTCATGATATAATCTCTTGTATGGCTTATAGCAGACTTACACTCCAATAGTCTATGATATAATCTCATGTTTGACTTATAGCAGACTTACACTCCAATAGTCATGATATAATCTCTTTGACTTATTGCAGACTTACACTCCAATAGTCATGATATAATCTCTTGTATGGCTTATAGCAGACTTACACTCCAATAGTCATGATATAATCTCTTGTATGGCTTATAGCAGACTTACACTCCAATAGTCATGATATAATCTCTTGTATGGCTTATAGCAGACTTACACTCCAATAGTCATGACATAGTCTCATGTTTGACTTATAGCAGACTTACACTCCAATAGTCATGATATAATCTCATGTATGGCTTATAGCAGACTTACACTCCAATAGTCATGATATAATCTCTTGTATGGCTTATAGCAGACTTACACTCCAATAGTCATGATATAATCTCTTGTATGGCTTATAGCAGACTTACACTCCAATAGTCATGATATAATCTCTTGTTTGACTTATAGCAGACGTACACTCCAATAGTCATGATATAATCTCTTGTATGGCTTATAGCAGACTTACACTCCAATAGTCATGATATAATCTCATGTATGGCTTATAGCAGGCTTGCACTCCAATAGTCATGATATAATATCTTGTATGGCTTATAGCAGACTTACACTCCAATAGTCATGATATAATCTCATGTATGGCTTATAGCAGGCTTGCACTCCAATAGTCATGATATAATATCTTGTATGGCTTATAGCAGACTTACACTCCAATAGTCATGATATAATCTCTTGTTTGACTTATAGCAGACGTACACTCCAATAGTCATGATATAATCTCTTGTATGGCTTATAGCAGACTTACACTCCAATAGTCATGATATAATCTCATGTATGGCTTATAGCAGGCTTGCACTCCAATAGTCATGATATAATATCTTGTATGGCTTATAGCAGACTTACACTCCAATAGTCATGATATAATCTCATGTATGGCTTATAGCAGGCTTGCACTCCAATAGTCATGATATAATATCTTGTATGGCTTATAGCAGACTTACACTCCAATAGTCATGATATAATCTCATGTATGGCTTATAGCAGGCTTGCACTCCAATAGTCATGATATAATATCTTGTATGGCTTATAGCAGACTCACACTCCAATAGTCATGATATAATATCTTGTATGGCTTATAGCAGACTTACACTCCAATAGTCATGATATAATCTCATGTTTGACTTATAGCAGACTTACACTCCAATAGTCATGATATAATCTCTTGTAAGGCTTATAGCAGACATACACTCCAATAGTCATGATATAATCTCTTGTATGGCTTATAGCAGACATACACTCCAATAGTCATGATATAATCTCATGTTCGACTTGTAGCAGACGTGAACTCCAACAGTCATGATATAATCTCATGTATAGCAGACTTAACACTCCAATAGTCATGGGATTAATTTTGTGCTGCCATATTTTAGATTTAACTAATTTTCTATATGGGTATTTTGAATGCCAGGTTAAGAACCCAGATGTTTACTTCACTAAAGTAAACAAAATTTGATTAAAAATGCAGTCGAAATATATTTATTTTATTGCCAGACGGACACATGTAATATTACCAGTGGGCATACACAGAATTTTGATTTGGGGTATAAAGTTGCACCAATAGATCATAATATTAAGGCGACTCTCCATTGGTGGAGGAAAACCATGGCAACCCTTGGAGCAGTGTTTCAGGCATAGATCAGACCTGGATAGAACCACCAACCTTCCACAATACAGCTGGATAGCTTCCTCACATAAACTTCTACCTTGTATACCATAAACTTCTGCCTTGTATACCATAAACTTCTGTCTAACATATAAACTTTTGCCTTGTATACCATAAACTTCTGTCTAACGTATAAACTTCTGCCTTGTATACCATAAACTTCTGTCTAACGTATAAACTTCTGCCTTGTATACCATAAACTTCTGTCTAACATATAAACTTTTGCCTTGTATACCATAAACTTCTGTCTAACGTATAAACTTCTGCCTTGTATACCATTAACTTCTACCTTGTATACCATAAACTTCTGCCTTGTATACCATAAACTTCTGTCTAACATATAAACTTCTGCCTTGTATACCATAAACTTCTGTCTAACGTATAAACTTCTGCCTTGTATACCATAAACTTCTGCCTTGTATACCATAAACTTCTGTCTAACGTATAAACTTCTGCCTTGTATACCATAAACTTCTGTCTAACATATAAACTTTTGCCTTGTATACCATAAACTTCTGTCTAACGTATAAACTTCTACCTTGTATACCATAAACTTCTGCCTTGTATACCATAAACTTCTACCTTGTATACCATAAACTTCTACCTTGTATACCATAAACTTCTACCTTGTATACCATAAACTTCTGTCTAACATATAAACTTCTGCCTTGTATACCATAAACTTCTGTCTAACATATAAACTTCTACCTTGTATACCATAAACTTCTGTCTAACATATAAACTTCTGCCTTGTATACCATAAACTTCTGTCTAACATATAAACTTCTGCCTTGTATACCATAAACTTCTGTCTAACGTATAAACTTCTGCCTTGTATACCCATAAACTTCTGTCTAACATATAAACTTCTGCCTTGTATACCATAAACTTCTGTCTAACGTATAAACTTCTGCCTTGTATACCATAAACTTCTGTCTAACGTATAAACTTCTGCCTTGTATACCATAAACTTCTGTCTAACATATAAACTTCTGTCTAACGTATAAACTTCTGCCTTGTATACCATAAACTTCTGTCTAACGTATAAACTTCTGCCTTGTATACCATACACACCTGCCTTGTACACCATTAACTCCTGCCTTGTATACCATAAACTCCTGCCTTGTACACCATTAACTTCTCCCTTGCAAGGCACCGGACACACTGCTTAATGCTAAGTACTGACTAACTGCTTAGATCAGCTACATGTAAGCCTGCCATGGAAAATATGTCACCGTAAAGGGTTTGAGATAAATTGAACATGCATACAACCTCTCCCATGTATACCTTAAACTTGTATATATGTGGAAGTCGTGATAGCGTAGTGGATGCGCGTTCGCTTCAGGTGCGAAAGGTCTGGAGTTAAGAGCCCTGCTGGAGCCGTTACGATTGTGCCCTTAGTCAAGGCATTTAAATTCCACATTGCCCATTCTCTCTCCCTCGTGGCAATGGATTCCATCAGGAATGCGGTCTCGAGAGTGATTAATATAAGTTGAAATAACTTGTTTCGCAATCGAGCTAAAATAAATTTGCATAAATTAAACTTGTATATATATTATTGATTACGGTAAGCTTATCCCATGCATACAATGTACATGTATCATAAACTATATTTACCGTAGATAAAGACATTAAGTCATTAACGCTTGACATTATTAGAATGTTTGGAGGGGGTAGGGGGAATCCTTCCATTCATATCTACCAGTAAGTATGGATACTGACATTTCCATTCATATCTACCAGTAAGTATGGATACTGACATTTCCATTCATATCTACCAGTAAGTATGGATACTGAAATTTCCATTCATATCTACCAGTAAGTATGGATACTGACATTTCCATTCATATCTACCAGTAAGTATGGATACTGACATTTCCATTCATATCTACCAGTAAGTATGGATACTGAAATTTCCATTCATATCTACCAGTAAGTATGGATACTGACATTTCCATTCATATCTACCAGTAAGTATGGATACTGACATTTCCATTCATATCTACCAGTAAGTATGGATACTGAAATTTCCATTCATATCTACCAGTAAGTATGGATACTGACATTTCCATTCATATCTACCAGTAAGTATGGATACTGACATTTCCATTCATATCTACCAGTAAGTATGGATACTGAAATTTCCATTCATATCTACCAGTAAGTATGGATACTGAAATTTCATTTCAATAAAACAGATATTTTTATGTATGATCAATTTATACCAAGCCCATCTTTCAAAAGTTTCTATGCAGATCATCGGTGGTTCTTGAGTTCATGGTTTTAACTGCACACTGTTGGTTTTGACATGACACTGTTCAATTTTACTATTTATTCTTACATATACAAAATGTACACTGATAAATTTTTTAAAACCATTAACTTCAAAACGATGAATAAAGCAGTATTACATCGCATGAAATAAAAGATATTTGAAAAATTCAATTTTTACGTATGGGTAGCAATGCTGCTACACATTCTAACATTATACTTTGTATGCTTATGTTCATTTGGTAAACAGTGTTTTTTTGCGACAAAACAAACTCGAAACCGAAAGTAGGACTTTCCGAGTCGATCGGTCACGCACTTGTTTACATTCGGAATGCATCGTCCCCATTTGTCCCACGTTGTCTTTTTTAATTAAATTACTTGATATGTTGATTCATACCTCTGTTAGCTAAGTCTTTTAGGGACATGTCTACATCCCAGCAAGGGGTTCGACATTAGAGGAAGATCTATCTATCTATCTTCCTATAAGTCAAACCCCTGATGGGGACCTTAGACTTTGACGCGCGTCATCTGACAAGAATGTTAGTAAGAAATGAAATAAAAGATGATAAAAGAATGATGTTAGGTTGGTTAAAAACAGGTTAAGAACAGGGCAGGTTTATTTAGGGAGAAACATGTTCAATCCGACTTACAGCCAGACTGAACTGTGGGCCAGACAAGGTGACAATATCTGGGGGCAAAGCATTCCAGTGGACAATGGTTCTTGGACAGAAGGAATATTTATGGTAGTCAGTCACTGTTTGGATCTGTCGGAATGCTTGGGAATGGGATGTTCTGGAAGATCTTGTATTTGGGGTAAGGTAGTTTTCAGCTTGAATGGCGACTTGGTTATGGAGGATGTTGTGGAACATAACCAATCTTTGGTCGATGCGACGAAGGTCAAGGCGTCTCCAATTTAAGATAGATAGATAGTCTTTCATGTTCAAAATATATACGTTGTTTTCTACATCCTCTGTTGTTTCACGCATGCGCGCTGTGCGTGTTTACATTTCCTGTGTTGATAAACAAATTCGCGTATACGACGGTTTAAATTTATTGGAATTTTATCGTTTCTGAGCGACTATTTCGATTTTTGCACACACACACACATTAGTATTTACATTTTACCCAAAACATCTTTTATTACGATGTAATGCTGCTTTAAACTGAACAGAGTCATAACACTTACAGTACATAATATATAACGTTTTTATTATGGAAAACTCTAGGTCTCAACAGTTATATTCAGAACTTGAAGGTTGTGAATAATTACGGTACCAATTATTATTTACTATGTAACATACATGTAGATCATGTATGTCATTTTTGATTTTTCACATACATGTAACTATTTTATTATTCTGTAACAATCTCTTCTTGAGTTACAATTTGCACCGGAAACTGTTGGATTTCATACGATATTTCTCCGCCATTTTGAGTGATGGCTATTGGAATAGCCTCCCCGATGGAACTTGTCACATTTACAATCTGTGTAGTGGCTGTTCCGTCTTCAGCTACTTGTAGTTCAATCGTCTCTAGTTCCTCTCCGATACTTAGAACAGCTGTTTCCGCCGGATCTGCTCCGAGGCTTTCCATCACAGCTTGCATTTTCAGATATTCGGTCAACCTAAATTTTCTCTTTGGTTTTTCACCTATACTATGTTGTTTGAAATAGTGTTCTTTCAATTTATCAAATCTAGTTGTGCAGAAAGTGCAGTGCTCACAACGGAATGGTCGATCGCCCTTATGCAGCAGCATGTGACGTTTCATGTTTTTCACAAGCGAAAAGGCCTGACCACAAAGCTCGCAGCGGTGTGGTTTTTCACGAGAATGTGTCATCATGTGGAATTTTAAGTTACTTCGCTTTGTGGCTTGGTATTCACATCCAAATTCCTGACACTTAAATGTATTACCTGTATGAATTAAATGATGGGCTTTCAGCTGGATCTTATGAGCTGTTGAGAAGCCACAAATATCACATAAATAATCTTTAGAGTTTTTGTGAACTGTCATATGATTTTTCAAAGCATGCTTCCACTTAAACCCTGCCTGACATATATCACAAATATATGGTTTTGTTTTTGAATGTTTTGGTAAATGTTGATACAGCTTAGCTTTAGTGCTAAACCTCTGAGAACAGAAAGAACAGAAGTATGGTGTAGAACCTGTATGATTATTCAGATGTTCGGTAAATTGTTCATCGGTAACATCGGGATTATCGCACACCCAACCACAGTAACTACACTTCTTGTCTGCATGTAAATGCTCTCTATGATGGTCATTAAACTCCTTCATTTTTGATGTTGTAAACTCGCACTGTTCACACGCAAACACCGTTCTAACAGAATCTTTCTCCTGTTCTGTGACTTCTGTTTTAATAAAATTTGAATCTTCCACTTCCATTTTCTCAATTCCATTTCTACAATCAGTTTCACTTTCTAATCCACCACCTGCATTTTCAGAATCACTATCTGACTCTTGTTTAATAAAGCTAATAATATCATCAGAAAATTTCTTTGGTATGATCCGCCTTCCACGTTTACTGATTCTCAATACTGGCTCTTTCTTCGGGGTTAATATAATTTCTTCATCATCAAACTGCAATTTAGACCCAACAATTGATTTCTCTGTATTATCAATACTTTCATCATCATTTTCTGAAGTGGGTTTAACCATATTGGATTCATTTTTTAGTGAACTAAGATGCTCTTCCTTACTGTTACTCAAACTATCCTGCAATTGTATCTTTCTAGGCCTACCACGTTTTCTCCTTTTCCCGTCAATTAAAACAACAGGCTTACATTTTAAGTTTTTCATTGTTAAAGTCTGGTTTTCACCATTGCAGTCTTCAGTGTCGTTTGCATTGTATGTAACACATTCATGTCCATTTTTTAGTGTACCATCACTAGTCTGTGTATCCATGTCTCTTGTGTGTCTAGGGAGACAAGTTCCATCACTGATGTAGGAATAGCACCCTTGTTGATACATGTCACAGAAATCTGCAATGAGACCAAAAATAATACTAAATGTGTGAAATACAATTCTCAAGTGATCTCTGAACGCCAGAACCAAGGCTAGATGGTGATTTGGGAGATCTCCCTGGTCTGTCACACTTGTATACAAACATGACCGTCTATGGAAGCTTGTCACATCGAAAATAATCGATGTTGTCTAAAATATTTTACTGGAATCATACATTTGTACATGTATCTTAAAACTAAATGAGGACAAAATATATTTGGACCTGTAAGCTTTGGTGAATGAGCTAGTACTGAATAAAGTCTTAGTACCTAGGTGTGGTTTCCGTGGTAAATCGAAGGGTGTCACGTTCGATACTAGGTTAGCCTTTATCAAGGCACCTCAGTGACCTCACAGACATTGCTTAGTACTGGATAGTTAGTTGTTAACCGCTTAGTTCAGCTAAGCCTGCCCTTGAAAACATGTCTACATGTAGGTCCCCGAAAGGGGTTTGACATAAAATGATAAATGGAACATATATACATGTACATAACTAGTAGTATAACACATTTTAGTTTATACAAATTTACTTGTGAAACAAGTTCATACAACTTATATTAATCACTCTCGAGACCTCATTCCTGATGGAATCCATCGACATGGGGGAGAGAGAAGAGGCAATAATATGTATGTGTTCTTTTTTTAACACTCTTTCTCACTTAATGGGGTTTGACATAGATAGATTTTTAACCATTGTCCCATATATTAGCGTTCGCTTCAGGTCCGGGGTTCGAGCCCCGCTGGAGCCGTTACAATTGTGCCCTTAGGCAAGGCATTTAAATACCACGTTGCCTCTTCTCCTTCCCTCGTGGCAATGGATTCCATCAGGAATGAGGTCTCGAGAGTGATTAATAGGCCTATAAGTTGAAAGAACTTGTTTCGCAATCGAGATAAAATAAATTTGTATAAATTAACCACTTTCCCTTACAAGCGCTTCCCAGTTATACTCAACATTAAGTGTTGGGAGCAACATGTAAAGCTAGAACTAGGCTAGGGACACCTTGTTAGTGTAGTGTATTTCGGCGTGGGTAGAACAACGGCCCGGCTAGCTCAGTTGGTAGAGCTGTCCGACTAGTGTTCGGGAGGTCGTGGGTTTGAGTCCCACGCCGGGTCACTAACTTTTCCGCTCTTTCTTTGCTTGGTCACTTTAATGGAGACGAAGATGGGATATACGGTATGGGCAAAGGGGTAGGAGTGCGGCTCCTAAAGAATAAAAGAGGGAAGAGTGTAGTGTATTTCGGCGTGAGTAGAACGGCCCGGCTAGCTCAGTTGGTAGAGCTGTCCGACTAGTGTTCGGAAGGTCGTGGGTTTGAGTCCCACGACGGGTCACTAACTTTTCCGCTATTTCTTTGCTTGGTCACCTTATTACCTATTATATTGTCCATCTGCATAATCCTTGAAATTTCCAACACCTGGGTGAGTACATCATCATCAAGCATAATGTGACTGGTGTACATGTAATCAACAATCTTATGAACAGCAATTTTGTAAGCTGGATCAGTTGGTCCATCGATATGAATCTCGATTATCTGTGGTGTTTTTTGTGAGAAAGCTCTGGGAAGGTCTTGAAAACTGAAAAGCGAGTCAAAATACGGGCTTGCTGATGCCAGAATATTTGAATGAGCAAAGATTTGATCATCTGCGATTTTCAGTATAACATCACACAATTTTGATGACAATCTTTGTTTATTTAAAGCTTCCAATACAGAAAAACCCCGTTTGGAATCTTGAAAATGTCCCAACAACTCCATTTTGAAGTGAACAAAATTCAGCCATCAGTAATGAGCCGTCATTTGCAGCAAACACTACGTATCTCGAAACTAATTACCTCCCCTTATAATTTTGGTAACTAGACACTTTGCCCGAAGACACTTATTTTGCCAGATCCTTCGGCCCATTTATATAATGATTAACACAGAGAGCATAGCCCGCCTATAAATATTACAAAGCTACAAA
>CM026395.1:10004957-10037555 GCA_014843695.1 Archivesica marissinica
AGTGCATGTACCCGAGTCCTAGTGCATGTACCCGAGTCCTAGTGCATGTACCCGAGTCCTAGTGCATGTACCCGAGTCCTAGTGCATGTACCCGAGTCTAGTTCATGTACCCGAGTCTAGTGCATGTACCCGAGTCTAGTTCATGTACCCGAGTCTAGTTCATGTACCCGAGTCTAGTTCATGTACCCGAGTCTAGTGCATGTACCCGAGTCTAGTTCATGTACCCGAGTCTAGTTGGGCGATTCTGCCCTTAAAAAGACAATTTGCCCATCTCCAAAAACAATAAAAAGTGAACGTCGAGACGAAGCGTGATGAAACGGCCCGCACTCAATTCGCCCTATTCCGACAGTCGGATCCAGTAGATCTAATTGAAAAATAACATGACATTTCATAAAAATTGCGAGAACAATTCAACTATTGCTAGTTGACAATTTAGATACTCGCAAAACAAAAAATTCTAGCCCTGCAGGCAGATACATGTTGTATACACTATTGGATTCACAAATGTACCTGGCGTGCACCCCTTAAGATTGTAAGAGGGGTATTGGCAGATGCTTCTATAATTGTTAACTGTAATTGTTGGAAGGATGCCACTGCATATACCCCACCCCATAACTGCAGATCCTAGATCCGGCTTACTCTATAACACGTACGTCCTATCACAGATTGTAGATTTCCTGGAAGCCAACGAAGTGCCGAGACCAATCACGATCCGGACGAACACATTGAAGACTAGACGGCGGGACCTGGCTCAAGCTCTAATCAACCGAGGAGTGAACCTCGACCCAATTGGCAAGTGGTCGAAAGTGGGTCTCGTAGTGTATGATTCACAGGTTCCTTT
The DNA here is from genome assembly GCA_014843695.1 of Archivesica marissinica. Classification (NCBI taxonomy): domain Eukaryota; kingdom Metazoa; phylum Mollusca; class Bivalvia; order Venerida; family Vesicomyidae; genus Archivesica; species Archivesica marissinica. Next base: position 10,005,799 of record CM026395.1, read on the forward strand.
AGGTGAGTGACTGGCAGGAGACACAATGTATTACATTATTAACAATATTATCTCTTTCAGCCCGCCTGCTATTATGTAGATGTCATTTATTAAAGAGGTTCGCCTCCGTGGACGAGTGGTTATGGTCGCTGACTTGTATACCACTGTAACCTATCATCACTGATGGTCACGGGTTCGAGCCCCGCTCAGGCCTTGTCTCATTTATATGAAAAAGTGGGCAGTTTCTTACGGAGGTTGGTGCACACAAGTACTGGTTAACCGCTGGAGCCTGCCCATGAAAGGTGTTGTTAGGTAAACTGCCCATCGGCGATATAGCCCAAAATGGTACTGATGCAGGCGTAAAACCCGAAATATAACGCAACATAATTTAATAAAGAATTTTTGTTGAGTTTATAATTTATAAATTTCCACACATGAACACACATTTCCAAAATCTGTAACGGGGTTTCAAGCTTTGTGATTGGTGGAAATAGGGAGTCCATATCTCAATTTCACCAATCGTATCTATGGCGCTCGAGTTTGATGTTTGAGAAAAGTGTTGTGCTGTGAATTGAATAATCTGCAGGATATTATTATGGTCAAGTTGGGGCCTCAAAATACTTGAGGTGCTGCAAGATCGTGTGTTTAAAGGTTGGATTGGAATAGTTTAAAATAATAGTTTGTTCTTCTTTTGTACAAAGAGCATATATGCATAGAAATTGTAAACACACAGGTTGCAGGAAGACAAGATAAATACAATCTTATATCAATTCCTCTCCTACAGACGGATATGTAGTCCAGTGGTAACACGCTGGACTGGTAATCCAGGGATCGCAGGTTCGATCCCCCGTCTGACCCTAATAAAATACGTTAAACCGAGGTCTTGTGTCGGTGCTTTACACCGTGCACGTAAAAGAACCAGAGGAGATTCTGGAATGGGTCTCTGTCTGTATCATGCACTAACCTCTTCAGGAGACGTCGCTCATATGGGCAACCGGTAGCGACGATAAATAAAAGTAAAAACACACTCCTCCAACATGGAGCATTTAGCAAGTTGGTGTAATCTGGTATACGGAATGAATGTAAGCTGTTGTACTTCGTCTGTTCACAGCTTAAATTGCTCGTTAAAGTTTAATTGTATGATACATGGTTCTCGAATCAAGATAGGTTATGCTTGCAATGAATGACACCCACCCCCCCCCCCCCTCTCCAAAACCCAACAAAAATACAAAACATCAATGTGCGTAATAATTGGGACTCACACTTGGCATCGGTAGGGAAAGGTGAATGGGTAGCTGCGCACCCACCTGGATTGGATTGATATCCTATTAGGTAACTTCAAACCCCTCACCACTGTAGATTCAAATCCCACTGAGAATGTCAAATTATTTCGTGCTAGGAATCTATCCAGCTGGCTTGCGGAAGGTTGGTGGAAGTTGTAGGAACTTGTTTCGCAATCGAGCTAAAATAAATTTGTATAAACTACTCAAAAGTTCAAAACCTCGATCAGCTCTCTATCATATAATGTCTTTGTTTCTCCCATTTATTTGCAGGAGCTACCCCCGAGTATTTAGCGGGCCACTATATGTTACAGGGCGGGTCGAGTTTCCTGCCTGTGATGTCACTAGCGCCGCAGGAAGGGGAGAGAATTCTGGATATGAGCGCAGCCCCTGGTGGTAAAACCACTTATATAGGTAAAATATTTATATCCTGTGTCCTGGAACTGGCCGAGTTCGTATGGTCCTTTTCTTCAAATGAATTCGTGCACAGCTGTAGTTTTGGATCTTGCCAGATGTGTAGGATTGTTTCATATGAGGAATTTATCCAGAAACAATGCAGAGAAGCAGTTAAGAGCATTGCTACGGGTACACCTTTCCTAAAAAGGTTTTTCGTGTGCGGCTTTGCTGTTTTTATGACGGATATGCAGTGTTCATTTAGCGTACATATGTCGCATTCGGTGTAAAACAGAATTATAACATGTATGTAAATGCTGTATGTGCTCTGTCCTCGCAATACATGCTGTGTCTAGCCCTGGCAACAGTTGTCGAGTTGTATTTTGTGAATGGTGGTGTTAAGGCTAAAGGTGACTGTTGATGTATATCACTAATTGTATTGATCTTCAGAATATAGATAAAATGTACATATTTTCGGATATAACTCTACATTCACGGGAATTTTGAATTTGAACTTAGATAACGAAAATTAACGAAATGTATTTTGTGAATGGTGGTGTTAAGACATAACACGTTGTGCAGGATGAGTGCGTTTGATTTGCTCCTCTGTACGAGAAGTTTACATTGTTTAAAGTTGTAATCGCAAAATGATGAATCCCAAACAATAGTAAGCCATTGACTTGAAATTCTTGAATTGACTTGGAAAATGTCGATCCACATCAGGCGGCTTATCACTACAATCAAGCCTGTCTTAAGCAGCCAGCCACGGGAGTCAGAGAAAGTGGCTGCTTAATAGAGGTCAAATGTATAACAAAACAACCAATTGGGAATATGGAAACTGGCTGCTTAATACAGGTTGGCTGCTTAATGGAGGTGACCACTAACACAGGTTTTACTGTATTTATGTCGAAAACATTTTAAGATCTAGAAATATTCTTTCTGCAGTCTTATAGAAATATTGACATGTAAATTTCAGCTGCATTGATGCGGAACACAGGGATGCTGTTTGCTAATGATGCGAACAAGGACAGGTGTAAGGCAATTGTGGGAAACGTACACCGGATGGGCATTACAAACACGGTCATCTCCGATTATGATGGTCGTCATTTCCCCGGGGTAAGCAGCCGTGTTATGCTCATAACCAACTGGCATTTCAGATTGGGAATGTTACGCTTGACCTGTTCCTATCGATAATTTTATTTGAAAAGATATCTTGTGTTCTCTAAGAGTTGCGCAGTAGTATTTTGGATTCAGAGAAAATTCGAATGACAACCAACAGACAATCCTGTAAACTGTGCTTCGCAAATGGGAGCAACAAGGCAGATAACACGTCAAACGTGGTCACACATCTGCGACGTAAAGCACTTGATCGCTATCGAAGATTTATAAAAGAAGAAGGTTAATCAGCATTAATGATGAGATTTGGGCTGGCTGCAATGATGAGATTTGGGCAGGCTGCAATGATGAGATTTGGGCTGGCTGCAATGATGAGATTTGGGCTGGCTGCAATGATGAGATTTGGGCTGCAATTAATGTTTCAGTTTAATTAAATTTAATTTCAGTTTGAGTGTTTGTGAGATGGCAGTCTGTTGTTAGTTGATACCAATTTATTTTGGCTCGATTGCGAAACAAGTTCTTACAACATAATAATATTAATCACTCTCGAGACCTCATTCCTGACGGAATCCATCGCCACGAGGGAGAGAGAAGAGGCAACGTGGAATTTAAATGCCTTGAGTAACATCTCTAGCAATATGAAAAATCTATTGTTTGGATTCCTAAATATGTCATGCATCGTTTATATGAGAAAATCAATCACGGATCTAGTAAAGACGACTTTCTTGCACCGAGTGGCTGGAATTGCCTCGTTTTGATCAATTGACAGTTGTTGTGTGTGTGTTTTATGTTTATTTATCGTCGCTACCGGTTGCCCATATGAGCGAAGCCTCCTGAAGAGGTTAGTCATTTTAGATTGTTTGGAGGATAGTGCATGATACAGACAGAGACCCATTCCAGAGTCTCCTCTGGTTCTTTTACGTGCACGGTGTACAACACCGACACGAGACCTCGGTTTAAAGTTCCATTTGAAAGACTGTTAATTTTATTAGGGTCAGACGGGGGGGGATCGAACCTGCGATTCCTGGATTACCACAGTCCAACATGTTAACTACAGATCTGTGACAGTTATTAGTAACTTGCCGTCATTTTATTGTGTTCGCTTTCAATTAGGTGTTGAAGGGATTTGACCGTGTGTTACTCGATGCTCCATGCAGTGGTACAGGGGTCATTGCCAAGGATCCAGAGGTGAAGGTGAACAAGGATGAAGCGGATGTAAAGAAGTGTTCACATCTACAGAAAGAACTTCTTCTAGCAGCCATTGATTGCTGCGACGCTAATTCTAAGTCTGGTGGATACATTGTGTATTCTACGTGCTCTGTTCTGGTAAGTCTGGTGGATACATTGTGTATTCTACGTGCTCTGTTCTGGTAAGTCTGGTGGATATATCATGTATTCTACGTGTTCTGTTCTGGTAAGTCTGGTGGATACATTGTGTATTCTACGTGCTCTGTTCTGGTAAGTCTGGTGGATATATCATGTATTCTACGTGTTCTGTTATGGTAAGTCTGGTGGATACATTGTGTATTCTACGTGTTCTGTTCTGGTAAGTCTGGTGGATATATCATGTATTCTATGTGCTCTGTTCTGGTAAGTCTGGTGGATACATTGTGTATTCTACGTGCTCTGTTCTGGTAAGTCTGGTGGATATATCATGTATTCTACGTGCTCTGTGCTGGTAAGTCTGGTGGATATATCATGTATTCTACATGCTCTGTTCTGGTAAGTCTGGTGGATATATCATGTATTCTATGTGCTCTGTTCTGGTAAGTCTGGTGGATACATTGTGTATTCTACGTGCTCTGTTCTGGTAAGTCTGGTGGATATATCATGTATTCTACATGCTCTGTTCTGGTAAGTCTGGTGGATATATCATGTATTCTACGTGTTCTGTTCTGGTAAGTCTGGTGGATATATCATGTATTCTACATGCTCTGTTCTGGTAAGTCTGGTGGATATATCATGTATTCTACGTGCTCTGTTCTGGTAAGTCTGGTGGATACATTGTGTATTCTACATGCTCTGTTCTGGTAAGTCTGGTGGATATATCATGTATTCTACGTGCTCTGTTCTGGTAAGTCTGGTGGATATATCATGTATTCTATGTGTTCTGTTCTGGTAAGTCTGGTGGATACATTGTGTATTCTACGTGTTCTGTTCTGGTAAGTCTGGTGGATATATCATGTATTCTACGTGCTCTGATAAGTCTGGTGGATACAGTGTGTATTCTACGTGCTCTGTTCTGGTAAGTATGGTGGATATATCATGTATTCTACGTGCTCTGTGCTGGTAAGTCTGGTGGATATATCATGTATTCTACATGCTCTGTTCTGGTAAGTCTGGTGGATATATCATGTATTCTATGTGCTCTGTTCTGGTAAGTCTGGTGGATACATTGTGTATTCTACGTGCTCTGTTCTGGTAAGTCTGGTGGATATATCATGTATTCTACGTGCTCTGTTCTGGTAAGTCTGGTGGATATATCATGTATTCTACGTGTTCTGTTCTGGTAAGTCTGGTGGATATATCATGTATTCTACATGCTCTGTTCTAGTAAGTCTGGTGGATATATCATGTATTCTACGTGCTCTGTTCTGGTAAGTCTGGTGGATACATTGTGTATTCTACATGCTCTGTTCTGGTAAGTCTGGTGGATATATCATGTATTCTACGTGCTCTGTTCTGGTAAGTCTGGTGGATATATCATGTATTCTATGTGTTCTGTTCTGGTAAGTCTGGTGGATACATTGTGTATTCTACGTGTTCTGTTCTGGTAAGTCTGGTGGATATATCATGTATTCTACGTGCTCTGTTCTGATAAGTCTGGTGGATACATTGTGTATTCTACGTGTTCTGTTCTGGTAAGTCTGGTGGATATATCATGTATTCTACGTGCTCTGTTCTGGTAAGTCTGGTGGATATATCATGTATTCTACGTGCTCTGTTCTGGTAAGTCTGGTGGATACATCGTGTATTCTACGTGCTCTGTTCTGGTAAGTCTGGTGGATACATTGTGTATTCTACGTGCTCTGTTCTGGTAAGTCTGGTGGATACATTGTGTATTCTACGTGTTCTGTTCTGGTAAGTCTGGTGGATATATCATGTATTCTACATGCTCTGTTCTGGTAAGTCTGGTGGATATATCATGTATTCTACGTGCTCTGTTCTGGTAAGTCTGGTAGATACATTGTGTATTCTACGTGCTCTGTTCTGGTAAGTCTGGTGGATATATCATGTATTCTACGTGCTCTGTTCTGGTAAGTCTGGTGGATATATCATGTATTCTACGTGTTCTGTTCTGGCAAGTCTGGTGGATACATTGTGTATTCTACGTGTTCTGTTCTGGTAAGTCTGGTGGATATATCATGTATTCTATGTGCTCTGTTCTGGTAAGTCTGGTGGATACATTGTGTATTCTACGTGCTCTGTTCTGGTAAGTCTGGTGGATATATCATGTATTCTACGTGCTCTGTTCTGGTAAGTCTGGTGGATATATCATGTATTCTACGTGTTCTGTTCTGGTAAGTATGGTGGATATATCATGTATTCTACGTGTTCTGTTCTGGTAAGTCTGGTGGATACATTGTGTATTCTACGTGTTCTGTTCTGGTAAGTCTGGTGGATATATCATGTATTCTACGTGCTCTGTTCTGGTAAGTCTGGTGGATATATCATGTATTCTACGTGCTCTGTTCTGGTAAGTCTGGTGGATACATTGTGTATTCTACATGCTCTGTTCTGGTAAGTCTGGTGGATATATCATGTATTCTACGTGCTCTGTTCTGGTAAGTCTGGTGGATATATCATGTATTCTATGTGTTCTGTTCTGGTAAGTCTGGTGGATATATCATGTATTCTATGTGTTCTGTTCTGGTAAGTCTGGTGGATACATTGTGTATTCTACGTGTTCTGTTCTGGTAAGTCTGGTGGATATATCATGTATTCTAAGTGCTCTGTTCTGATAAGTCTGGTGGATACATTGTGTATTCTACGTGTTCTGTTCTGGTAAGTCTGGTGGATATATCATGTATTCTACGTGCTCTGTTCTGGTAAGTCTGGTGGATATATCATGTATTCTACGTGCTCTGTTCTGGTAAGTCTGGTGGATACATCGTGTATTCTACGTGCTCTGTTCTGGTAAGTCTGGTGGATACATTGTGTATTCTACGTGCTCTGTTCTGGTAAGTCTGGTGGATACATTGTGTATTCTACGTGTTCTGTTCTGGTAAGTCTGGTGGATATATCATGTATTCTACATGCTCTGTTCTGGTAAGTCTGGTGGATATATCATGTATTCTACGTGCTCTGTTCTGGTAAGTCTGGTGGATACATTGTGTATTCTACGTGCTCTGTTCTGGTAAGTCTGGTGGATATATCATGTATTCTACGTGCTCTGTTCTGGTAAGTCTGGTGGATATATCATGTATTCTACGTGTTCTGTTCTGGCAAGTCTGGTGGATACATTGTGTATTCTACGTGTTCTGTTCTGGTAAGTCTGGTGGATATATCATGTATTCTACGTGTTCTGTTCTGGTAAGTCTGGTGGATACATTGTGTATTCTACGTGTTCTGTTCTGGTAAGTCTGGTGGATATATCATGTATTCTACATGCTCTGTTCTGGTAAGTCTGGTGGATATATCATGTATTCTACGTGCTCTGTTCTGGTAAGTCTGGTGGATACATTGTGTATTCTACGTGCTCTGTTCTGGTAAGTCTGTTGGATATATCATGTATTCTACGTGCTCTGTTCTGGTAAGTCTGGTGGATATATCATGTATTCTACGTGTTCTGTTCTGTTCTGGTAAGTCTGGTGGATACATTGTGTATTCTACGTGTTCTGTTCTGGTAAGTCTGGTGGATATATCATGTATTCTACGTGCTCTGTTCTGGTAAGTCTGGTGGATATATCATGTATTCTATGTGCTCTGTTCTGGTAAGTCTGGTGGATACATTGTGTATTCTACGTGTTCTGTTCTGGTAAGTCTGGTGGATACATCGTGTATTCTACGTGCTCTGTTCTGGTAAGTCTGGTGGATACATTGTGTATTCTACGTGCTCTGTTCTGGTAAGTCTGGTGGATACATTGTGTATTCTACGTGTTCTGTTCTGGTAAGTCTGGTGGATATATCATGTATTCTACATGCTCTGTAGTCCGCCTCCGTGGTCGAGTGGTTACGGCCGCTGACTTGTATACCACTATAACCTATCATCACTGATGGTTACGGGTTCGAGCCCCAGTCAGACCGTGTCTCATTTATATGAAAAAGTTGGCAGTTTCTTACGGAGGTTGGTGCACCCAAGTACTGGTTAACCGCTTGAGCCTGCCCAGGAAAGGTGTTGTTAGGTAAACTGCCCGTCGGCGATATATCTCAAAATGGTGCTGATGCGGGCGTAAAACCCGACATATATAAAAAAAATCTACATGCTCTGTTCCTGGTAAGTCTGGTGGATAAAATCGTGTATTCTACATGATCTGGCTCTATGCTGTTTGCAAAAGCGATTTCAGTTGTGATTGGCAGTTTGCGCGTTAATAGAAAATAGATGGCCTACATGTTTAAAATGACCTTGTATTTTGTTTTAAGGTCGAGGAGAACGAGTGGGTTATAGATTATGCTTTGAAGAAACGCAATGTTAAACTGGTTTCAGCTGGTCTGGACTTCGGAAAGGAGGGATTTGTGAAGTAAGTTGACCGGCAGTATGAGTAGCTAGAAGATAGGTGGTTGGTAGTTACCATATATACCCAGCCACAAGTCGATCTTAGCTCTATGTCCAGGTTACTGTATATACCCAGCCACAAGTCTATCTCAGCTTTATGTCCAGGTTACTGTATATACCCAGCCACAAGTCTATCTCAGCTTTATGTCCAGGTTACTGTATATACCCAGCCACAAGTCTATCTCAGCTTTATGTCCAGGTTACTGTATATACCCAGCCACAAGTCTATCTCAGCTCTATGTCCAGGTTACTGTATATACCCAGCCACAAGTCTATCTCAGCTTTATGTCCAGGTTACTGTATATACCCAGCCACAAGTCTATCTCAGCTTTATGTCCAGGTTACTGTATATACCCAGCCACAAGTCTATCTCAGCTTTATGTCCAGGTTACTGTATATACCCAGCCACAAGTCTATCTCAGCTTTATGTCCAGGTTACTGTATATACCCAGCCACAAGTCTATCTCAGCTTTATGTCCAGGTTACTGTATATACCCAGCCACAAGTCTATCTCAGCTTTATGTCCAGGTTACTGTATATACCCAGCCACAAGTCTATCTCAGCTTTATGTCCAGGTTACTGTATATACCCAGCCACAAGTCTATCTCAGCTTTATGTCCAGGTTACTGTATATACCTGGCCACAAGTCTATCTCAGCTTTATGTCCAGGTTACTGTATATACCCAGCCACAAGTCTATCTCAGCTTTATGTCCATGTTACTGTATATACCTGACCACAAGTCTATCTCAGCTTTATGTCCAGGTTACTGTATATACCCAGCCACAAGTCTATCTCAGCTTTATGTCCAGGTTACTGTATATACCCAGCCACAAGTCTATCTCAGCTTTATGTCCAGGTTACTGTATATATCTCAGCTTTATGTCCAGGTTACTGTATATACCCAGCCACAAGTCTATCTCAGCTTTATGTCCAGGTTACTGTATATACCCAGCCACAAGTCTATCTCAGCTTTATGTCCAGGTTACTGTATATACCTGGCCACAAGTCTATCTCAGCTTTATGTCCAGGTTACTGTATATACCCAGCCACAAGTCTATCTCAGCTTTATGTCCAGGTTACTGTATATACCCAGCCACAAGTCTATCTCAGCTTTATGTCCAGGTTACTGTATATACCCAGCCACAAGTCTATCTCAGCTTTATGTCCAGGTTACTGTATATACCCGGCCACAAGTCTATCTCAGCTTTATGTCCAGGTTACTGTATATACCCAGCCACAAGTCTATCTCAGCTTTATGTCCAGGTTACTGTATATACCCGGCCACAAGTCTATCTCAGCTTTATGTCCAGGTTACTGTATATACCCAGCCACAAGTCTATCTCAGCTTTATGTCCAGGTTACTGTATATACCCAGCCACAAGTCTATCTCAGCTTTATGTCCAGGTTACTGTATATACCCAGCCACAAGTCTATCTCAGCTTTATGTCCAGGTTACTGTATATCCCCGGCCACAAGTCTATCTCAGCTTTATGTCCAGGTTACTGTATATACCTGACCACAAGTCTATCTCAGCTTTATGTCCAGGTTACTGTATATACCTGGCCACAAGTCTATCTCAGCTTTATGTCCAGGTTACTGTATATACCCAGCCACAAGTCTATCTCAGCTTTATGTCCAGGTTACTGTATATACCTGGCCACAAGTCCAGCCCAGCTTTATGTCCAGGTTACTGTATATACCTGGCCACAAGTCTATCCCAGCTTTATGTCCAGGTTACTGTATATACCCAGCCACAAGTCTATCTCAGCTTTATGTCCAGGTTACTGTATATACCCAGCCACAAGTCTATCTCAGCTTTATGTCCAGGTTACTGTATATCCCCGGCCACAAGTCTATCTCAGCTTTATGTCCAAGTTACTGTATATACCCAGCCACAAGTCTATCTCAGCTTTATGTCCAGGTTACTGTATATACCCAGCCACAAGTCTATCTCAGCTTTATGTCCAGGTTACTGTATATACCCGACCACAAGTCTATCTCAGCTTTATGTCCAGGTTACTGTATATCCCCGGCCACAAGTCTATCTCAGCTTTATTTCCAGGTTACTGTATATCCCCGGTCACAAGTCTATCTCAGCTTTATGTCCAGGTTACTGAATATACCCAGCCACAAGTCTATCTCAGCTTTATGTCCAGGTTACTGTATATACCCAGCCACAAGTCTATCTCAGCTTTATGTCCAGGTTACTGTATATCCCCGGCCACAAGTCTATCTCAGCTTTATGTCCAGGTTACTGTATATACCCAGCCACAAATCTATCTCAGCTTTATGTCCAGGTTACTGTATATACCCAGCCACAAGTCTATCTCAGCTTTATGTCCAGGTTACTGTATATACCCAGCCACAAGTCTATCTCAGCTTTATGTCCAGGTTACTGTATATACCCAGCCACAAGTCTATCTCAGCTTTATGTCCAGGTTACTGTATATCCCCGGCCACAAGTCTATCTCAGCTTTATGTCCAGGTTACTGTATATACCTGACCACAAGTCTATCTCAGCTTTATGTCCAGGTTACTGTATATACCTGGCCACAAGTCTATCTCAGCTTTATGTCCAGGTTACTGTATATACCCAGCCACAAGTCTATCTCAGCTTTATGTCCAGGTTACTGTATATACCTGGCCACAAGTCCAGCCCAGCTTTATGTCCAGGTTACTGTATATACCTGGCCACAAGTCTATCCCAGCTTTATGTCCAGGTTACTGTATATACCCAGCCACAAGTCTATCTCAGCTTTATGTCCAGGTTACTGTATATACCCAGCCACAAGTCTATCTCAGCTTTATGTCCAGGTTACTGTATATCCCCGGCCACAAGTCTATCTCAGCTTTATGTCCAGGTTACTGTATATACCCAGCCACAAGTCTATCTCAGCTTTATGTCCAGGTTACTGTATATACCCAGCCACAAGTCTATCTCAGCTTTATGTCCAGGTTACTGTATATACCCGACCACAAGTCTATCTCAGCTTTATGTCCAGGTTACTGTATATCCCCGGCCACAAGTCTATCTCAGCTTTATGTCCAGGTTACTGTATATACCCGGCCACAAGTCTATCTCAGCTTTATGTCCAGGTTACTGTATATACCCAGCCACAAGTCTATCTCAGCTTTATGTCCAGGTTACTGTATATCCCCGGCCACAAGTCTATCTCAGCTTTATGTCCAGGTTACTGTATATACCCAGCCACAAGTCGATCTCAGCTTTATGTCCAGGTTACTGTATATACCCAGCCACAAGTCTATCTCAGCTTTATGTCCAGGTTACTGTATATACTCAGCCACAAGTCTATCTCAGCTTTATGTCCAGGTTACTGTATATACCCAGCCACAAGTCTATCTCAGCTTTATGTCCAGGTTACTGTATATACCTGGCCACAAGTCTATCTCAGCTTTATGTCCAGGTTACTGTATATACCCGGCCACAAGTCTATCTCAGCTTTATGTCCAGGTTACTGTATATACCTGACCACAAGTCTATCTCAGCTTTATGTCCAGGTTACTGTATATACCCAGCCACAAGTCTATCTCAGCTTTATGTCCAGGTTACTGTATATACCCAGCCACAAGTCTATCTCAGCTTTATGTCCAGGTTACTGTATATACCCAGCCACAAGTCTATCTCAGCTTTATGTCCAGGTTACTGTATATACCTGGCCACAAGTCCAGCCCAGCTTTATGTCCAGGTTACTGTATATACCCAGCCACAAGTCGATCTAGGTACCACATGCAGCAGCTAGGTACCACATGCAGCAGCTAGGTACCACGTGCAGCAGCAGCTAGGTACCACATGCAGCAGCAGCTAGGTACCACATGCAGCAGCAGCTAGGTACCACATGCAGCAGCAGCTAGGTACCACATGCAGCAGCAGCTAGGTACCACATGCAGCAGCAGCTAGGTACCACATGCAGCAGCTAGGTACCACATGCAGCAGCAGCTAGGTACCACATGCAGCAGCAGCTAGGTACCACATGCAGCAGCAGCTAGGTACCACATGCAGCAGCAGCTAGGTACCACATGCAGCAGCAGCTAGGTACCACATGCAGCAGCAGCTAGGTACCACATGCAGCTAGGTACCACATGCAGCAGCTAGGTACCACATGCAGCAGCTAGGTACCACATGCAGCAGCTAGGTACCACATGTAGCAGCTAGGTACCACGTGCAGCTAGGTACCACGTGCAGCGGCTAGGTACCACATGCAGCAGCTAGGTACCACGTGCAGCAGCTAGGTACCACGTGCAGCAGCTAGGTACCACGTGCAGCAGCTAGGTACCACGTGCAGCAGCTAGGTACCACATGTGCAAACCAGTGTTAAATAAATTATGTTATTCCACGGCTTTCAACCTACTTTTTAACACTTTCTAAGGCTGTCCGATTAGCGCAGTGGTTAGCGCGCTCGCTTCTCACCAATGCAACCCGGGTTCGATCCTCGCACCGGGAAGTATGTGAGATGGTACGGTGGTCACCAGTTCGGACAGGTGGGTTTTCTCCGGTTTCCTACCACACGAATGACCACATTTACGCTTTCATCCGCGCCAACGAGAGTGATTAATATAAGTTGTTAAAACTTGCTTCGCCATCGTTGTAAAATAAATAAAGTTTCAACTTTAAACGCTTTATTTCGCTGATAAATTTCTATGTTTCATTGGAAAACATAAAATAATTTCTTTACTTTTGCTATTTTCGTATAATCCGAAACCTATTGTAACCATCTGTTGTATGTTCACAGTTTTGAGAGGTTCCGGTTCCACCCAAATATGAAGATGACTCGTCGATTTTACCCTCACACTCATAACCTGGACGGATTCTTTGTAGCGAAATTGAAGAAGTTTTCAAACAAGATACCTGGTATAGAGGGTGAGTGTACATATAGTGCGTTTTACGTTTATTTATGGTCACTACCGGTTGCCGAAATGAGCGACGCCTCCTGAAGAGATTAGTCATTTTAGATTTTTGGAGGATAGTGCAATGATACAGACAGAGACCCATTACAAAGTCTCCTCTGGTTCTTTTACATACACAGTACAGTGTACAGCATGAACACGAAACCTTAAAAAAAATCTATTTTATTGTTTTTGAGGCCATAATCGGCAAAAAAATCTTGTTTTATACGCGAGCATGGACGGTAGTTAAATATATAGACGGACGTTTCGCCACTGCTATCTAGAACATTCCGGGAAGAATTGTTAGAATTGGTTAAATATATAGACGGAAGTTTCGCCCCTGCTATCTAGAACATTCTGGGAAGAATTGGTTAAATATATAGATGGAAGTTTCGCCACTGCTATCTAGAACATTCCGGGAAGAATTGTTTGAATTGGTTAAATATATAGACGGAAGTTTCACCACTGCTATCTAGAACATTCTGGGAAGAATTGTTAGAATTGGTTAAATATATAGACGGAAGTTTCGCCACTGCTATCTAGAACATTCCGGGAAGAATTGTTAGAATTGGTTAAATATATAGACGGAAGTTTCGCCACTGCTATCTAGAACATTCCGGGAAGAATTGTTAGAATTGGTTAAATATATAGACGGAAGTTTCGCCACTGCTATCTAGAACATTCCGGGAAGAATTGTTAGAATTGGTTAAATATATAGACGGAAGTTTCGCCACTGCTATCTAGAACATTCCGGGAAGAATTGTTAGAATTGGTTAAATATATAGACGGAAGTTTCGCCACTGCTATCTAGAACATTCCGGGAAGAATTGTTAGAATTGGTTAAATATATAGACGGAAGTTTCGCCACTGCTATCTAGAACATTCCGGGAAGAATTGTTAGAATTGGTTAAATATATAGACGGAAGTTTCGCCACTGCTATCTAGAACATTCCGGGAAGAATTGTTAGAATTGGTTAAATATATAGACGGAAGTTTCGCCACTGCTATCTAGAACATTCCGGGAAGAATTGTTAGAATTGGGGCTTTGAGAGATAAAGGCTTTTTAGTACACATATTGTTATAGTGGATTGAACCGTATTCATCCAGAGCTGTGGTGGATTGAACCCTGTCCACCCAGAGCCGTAGTGGATTGAACCGTGTCCATCCAGAGCCGCTCAGTAACCAATGGGTAGAAATTTATGAAACTTAAAATAATTATGTATCACCATATTGTTGTGGTACACGTGCATTTTTCGTCAGGATTTTCACGTTTTTATGGCCTTTTAATTGACTAAAAACTCGACCCGACCTATTTGTCCTTGTGATATAATTTCATTGAAATTGCTTATTTATTCTTGAGGCGCATTTAATTCCCACACAAATTTCAGGGAACAACAACAGTAATTGACAATTCAATCAAAACTTCTCTTTATTTTTGCAATATCTTTGAAAACTAATACGTGTACATGTGTTTATCCCGGAAATGTCCTCACATTTACCATGAGGTGTCCAGACCTGTTTTCTTCTACGGATTGGCCATACATGCAGTTTCTAAGGAAAACGTATGGAACTCTAAGGAAAACGTATGGAAATTATGCACTACATTTTGATGTCTCAAAACTACGGATTTTCAAAACTACTGATGGTGTCCGGTCACGGTAAACAGGTCTGCAAGTCCTTTATTAACCAGTAATAATTTTTCATTTCCTTACAGAGAAACAAACAGAAGAATTGGGAGCGTTTTTCAAATCTGAGGGGGATGAAGATACAGGTAAACTTTGAGAGTGTGGAATAGCAGTTATATGTATGTGCCATTAATGTGAAACCCCTCGCGGGGACGTAGACGTGCTTTCCTGGGCAGGCTTAGCCGACCTAAGTGGTTAACTAGTACTAATCGATGTGTGTGAGGTGCCTTGCTCAATGACACTACATATGTGGCCTGACCGAGTATCGAACCCGGGACCGATCGATTCCAAATCGGACGTTCTACCACTGGACGCCACACTATATGGGCTATACAGTTATAACTGTGTTTATTATATGCATATCCTGCAGAGCTTCATCTCGAGGGAAATAGTCTCCCTTAGATCTACGTCATGGTAACACAGTAGATATTCTCAGAACTAATGCATTAGCATATAATTAAAAGAAATCTTAAAGCGACATTACATCGCAAAAAGCAAATAAAAATGCATTTTTCACGTATAAATGCATTGCTACTACAAATTCTTCCGAACACTAACATTGAATCAATAAACAGTGTTTTAGTGGTCTACAAACTGTCAAAATTGAAAGTAGGATGTCATATAACGGTCATCCATGCTGAATTGACGTTTGTTTGTCATCGGAGTCAATACTAAACGTGAGATAATTTAACTAAGATTAGTCTACAAATAGATAGGCACAAATGTGAGATATAATGGTAAATCTGGTTATTCATGATACAATATTACGCATGGATGACGACCCTATTTACATTATTTTGTTATGTCAACAAACCGCGTATGCGACGTTTGTTTATTAGTTGAAATACTCAGTTTTTGAGGCATATATTTTGAAAACACCATATAATAGAAAAATACATTCTGGATAAATTTGAGTTTTCACTAATGTAGTGTCGCTTTAATGTTTGTTTCAGAAAACGAGGATTCTTCATCGGAAGAGACACTACACACCGAAGAGAAACAGGACGCAGAATCACCTGCCCAATTAAAGGGCAAAAAAATCAATAAAAAAGAACAAAAGAATGGTAATCAGGCACAAGAGGGCACAGAAGACAATCAATCGCCCCAAAGACCAAATAAGAAACACAAAGGACCGAAAAATGAGGAGAAACATTCGGGTGATCAGAAAAAATTAAATCAGAAATCATTTTTCTTTGCACGGAAGAAGGGAAAAGGAGGCGGTAAAGGAGGCGGTAAAGGGAATAAACCGAGTTTCAAACCAGGAAATAATAAAAAATTCAAATCTGGACCAAATAAAAGATGAGGGAAACGTTATTTGGTTTTATGATACTAAATATTAATAATGAAACTTGCTACTGGTGATATAGCAGGGCTAGCAAGGACAGTAAACAACCCACACAGGATGTTTATTTTTAAAGTTGAGGCTATTGTAGTTGGTGTAAAATACATTGCACCCATTGGTTGAGAATTGTAGGTAGTGAAACCGATTCCCGGCTCCGAATGTGTCCCGATGCCTGGCTCCACAATATCGTTGATCGTCGATATGCATGTAATTGTCGCTGTAAGATTGTGTTGCCATACTGGAGATCAGTAATTCCAGCTGCGAAACTGCCGTATAATAGTTGTCAGAGGATAGCACCAGCTGTCATAAGCTTCGAAATTGTTATGCACCAGCTGTCATAAGGTAGCGCTGAGAAACTTGTACAATAGCCGTTATTGGGATATTTTAGCTGCGAAACTGTCGTTCATAATGTGAAACTGTCGTTCATGATCGGGTATTTCCAACATTGAAACTGATACGTATTTCATACCTATCTAGGTGTAAATTGATTTTTGCCAATGTGGGCGTTATTGTATAAAATACATTTTAATTTTTAAATTCCTTTTTGTAAGAATCGATATCGTATGGAGAAATGTTGATATTGTATGTCCTGTGCATTTGCAGCCATTAATTCATGCAGACGATAACTGGTATGTTATCATTCACAATCAATCTTCACGGGGCAATGGCAATTGACCGATATTCATTCACGGATGAGACCAGGGATCATTCTAGTGGGCGAAATTGTCGCCCTAGGGACCCTACTTCTCCCTATAAAAAAAAAGTTTTTACGATTTTCAAACAAAATTTTGTCTAGTAAGATGCACTGGCCCATTATAAAGCACTCCCTCTATTCAAATGTTGTATTTAATGGTTGTACGGTGCATTTTAACCTTATTTTGCAGAAGTATATTAAAGAACACCATTTCAGGAAGCGATCATGCGCTTTCTCCCAAAAATTCTGACCTAGAATAAACCCTGGAGACTTCTGTTTATAAATTGTAATGAAATTGTTGGTTCAATGTACATGTTGTGTGATGTTACTTTATGGTAATAGATATTCGATGATGTACCGGTATATATTGTTAATGAAATTATTAATATGAAAGGAGAATGTTCAAGTTGTGTTTGGTGCCTTGTTAGTTTATACAAATTTATTTTAGCTCGATTGTGAAACAAGTTCTGACGACTTATATTAATCACAACCGAGACATCATTCCTGATGGAATCCATCGCCACGAGTGAGAGAAAAGGCAACATGGAATTTAAATGCCTTGCCTAAGGGCACAATCGTAACGGCTCCAGCGGGGCTCGAACTGCGGACTTTTCGCATCTGAAGCGAACGCGCATCCACTGTGCTATCACGACTGGTGCCTTGTTCAGCATGTAATATACCTTGTCCAATGGCATGCAGTAAAATAAATAAATGAAACATGGGTCACTTCGCTTACAGCCCTCACCACATGTGTTGACCGATTTCTCTCAAATTCGTACGACTTCCTCCTACACCAACCCTCTATATATCCACGATGTTTCGTCAAAATCCATTAACAACTTTTTGAGTTTACATGACCTTGACTTTACCTTGAAAGGTCACAGGCTATTTTTTTTATAAAGTTTATTTTACAACGATTGTGAACAACTTATATTAATCACTCTTGTTGGCGCAGATGAAAGCGTAAATGTGGGAGTACCCGGAGAAAACCGATCTGGCGACCACCGTACCATCTAGGCATGGCTTATTTGATGAGGTTTCCTATTGACCGATTTCTCCCAAAATAAATTTCCAAACCTACACTAAGAAAATCCTGTATCCAATGGCGGATCGACTTTCACTATGTACTAACGTCTGTAGTAGCTGAAAGTTTGAATTGTTATTGATGAAAGCCATGCATTCTTTTATACATTGTTAGTTCTTTTGTTGCATCGCTGCAGATTTGCGCTTTCACCAGTTTTCCATTCATTTTACTGTATTGCTAGTGAAATCACATTGCTGGAAGGACATTATATATAGAGGATATTTGTGTTTATTGGTGAAAGAATACAGATTTCGTTGATCACAAGATGAAATAAAATCCCATCTTGCACTAATAAACACATCTTTTATGATTTCCAATGACTTTGGCTAATATATAATCTTAGCTGCCCCTGTCGGGAGCCTCATTGCACTACATGACACAACCGCACAACCACTTATGTTAGTGTGAACGTCCGTAATAAAAAATAGTTCCTGTATAATTTTCAAGTTAGTTTCTGTTTGCTGTCAAAATTAAAAACTACAGACAAAATAAATTCATTCGAATATATAACTGTTCATGATAGTCAGAAAATAGCTAAATTACAAAAGTACATCTAACTGCGGAGGTATACGAAACGCAACCGGTGGCAGAGAAAATGCCATCTTTCACTGTTTCAAAGAGAATATTAATTTTATTTTACAATTTTCATACAAAATATTGTCCAGTAAGATACACTGGCTCATTATAACGCAATCCTACTCAAAATTGTCAAATTGTGACTATTAACCATATTTTGTTGAACATTTATTAAATAACAATTTAAGGGTGCAATCGCGCGCTGTCTCACTTCTCCCAAACATTAGGACCTAGATTGAGTCCTGTATAGTTTATACAAATTTATTTCAGCTTGATTGCGAAACAAGTTCTTAGACTTATATTAATCACTCTCGAGACCTCATGGAATCCATTGCCACGAGGGAGAGAGAAGAGGCGATGTGGAATTTAAATGCCTTGCCTAAGGGCACAATCGGAACGGCTCCAGCGGGGCTCGAACTCCAGGTCGTTCGTACCTGAATATAGGTCAATCGTAGCGTGGCTTGTGACAGAATTAAATAAAACAAACTTTTATCATATTCCTGATATATATTTATCACAACTTTGTGTTATTACAACATTAATATTTGATAATGGATACCATTCCATGGGTAACTCTCGTATGTAACACCAGGATTGCAAAAACACAACTACATAGAATTTCTAGCGTAATAAACGTGAATGTCAAATATGTATATTGTTGGAATGATAAATGTGCATAGAACTGACTATATAACATAATTTGCACTGTATTCCATAGACGGATATGTAGTCCAGTGGTAACACACTTGACTGGTAATCGAGGGATCGCAGGTTCGATCCACCCGTCTGACCCTAATAAAATTAACAGTCTTTCAGATGGGACATTAAACCGAGGTCTCGTGTCGGTGCTGTACACCGTGCACGTACAAGAACCAGAGGAGACTCTGGAATGGGTCTCTGTCTGTATCATTGCACTAATCTCTTCAGGAGGCGTCGTTCATATGGGCAACCGGTAGCGACGATAAATAAGCGTAAAACACACAAATTCCATATCCTGAAACAAAATTTCATTTTGATTTTATTATATTGATGTCGAATAAGTTTTAGAATTAATGATTCTATAGAAACTGACATCTTTGGTAATTGTTAGAAGTGTGCTGGCGAATATGTTTTTCATATAAATGTTTTTATTGTATCGTCTCCCATCATAGATAAGATGGGACCGAAGCCATTTTATAGATCGGTATTGAGCAAACATGCATGTTTTGTGGAAGTCGCACCAATTTGGTTATATAACTTTTGGTGGAGGAAGACCCAGAGTGCACCTCCAAGCATCATTCATACATGCACCCAGGACGACCCAGAGTGCACCTCCAAGCATCATTCATACATGCACCCAGGAAGACCCAGAATGCACCTCCAAGCATCATACATACATGCACCCAGGAAGACCCAGAATGCACCTCCAAGCATCATTCATACATGCACCCAGGCAGAACCAGAGTGCACCTCCAAGCATCATACATGCACCCAGGAAGACCCAGAGTGCACCTCCAAGCATCATTCATACATGCACCCAGGAAGACCCAGAGTGCACCTCCAAGCATCATTCATACATGCACCCAGAGTGCACCTCCAAGCATCATTCATACATGCACCCAGGCAGAACCAACGACCTTCAGCAACCAAGCTGA
This sequence comes from Archivesica marissinica, assembly GCA_014843695.1. NCBI lineage: Eukaryota > Metazoa > Mollusca > Bivalvia > Venerida > Vesicomyidae > Archivesica > Archivesica marissinica. Next base: position 10,026,204 of record CM026395.1, read on the forward strand.
ATAGCGTCCGTGCATGAAAGAAATTTGACAGCCCCGGTGGGTTTGAACCTACAGCGATTAGGATTAAGTAGTTTGAGGTCGTCAACCGTAACCACTCTGCCACGGAGACCCCCAGGATAGATTGTCCATAGTCCTCAACCACAGAAACCCCCAGGATCGAGTGTCCATAGTCCTCAACCACAGAAACACCCAGGATCGAGTGTCCATAGTCCTCAACCATAACCACAGAAACCCCCAGGATCGATTGTCCATAGTCCTCAACCATAACCACAGAAACCCCCAGGATCGAGTGTCCATAGTCCTCAACCATAACCCCCAGGATCGAGTGTCCATAGTCCCCAACCATAACCACAGAAACCCCCAGGGTCGATAGTCCTCAACCATAACCACAGAAACCCCCAGCGCCACTCTGTACGGTACGGTACGGCGTACGATTGGGTTCGTTACTGGGTTGCCACGCCAGCAGGGATATAACTACACAGGCTAATAACTGATAAACCGCCACTCTGTACTTGTACGGTACGATTGGGTTCGTTACTGGGTTGCCCCCCTTGCATAACATCAAGCATGACATAGTCAAGATTACTAAAATTAAACCGTTTATCAGTTATTAGCCTGTGTAGTGTTATATCCCTGCTGGCGTGGTGGCAGCGAGTATACCAAAGTTCACGTCTCCTGAACGGTAAAGCCAAAATTAAGCTTCGATATCACTTCACCGTATTCCACGGCACAGACTACGACTTGCACTATGTCGGAAGGTAAAATATTCGGACAGTAAATTTAGTTCCTATTGAATATGGCTACTGTGCGTGCACCGCGTGCACCGAAGCAATGGTCACTAAACAAACAAGAGACAATAACATCGTTCGAGGCAAAATCTGCACTATATTTTGTCATTAGACCCGAATTTTGCTGCATTCCTAGTAGACGGGTTCGCATGGCAAAAGAAAACAAATGCAGCTCCTTTGAGAGGTTTCGCAAATGATGGAGAGGACGTCCCAGAAGCAAGACGACGTACTGCTGCCCAGAAAGTAGCCCACTTAGATTTAATGTTTGGACAAATCGCTAATTATTGTCCCATCGTGTCAAGAAACACTATAGTGAAAAACTACTTCTATAAACAATATTTGGCAATCAATCAGATTACACTTTGGATTCCAGTCTACGGGCGCGCATTTCTTAGACTTTAATAACATCCATTTAGAGATTGGTGAACGTCCGGAGGACCTGTATCAGAGATCAAACAGCTTCGTGGAAGATAACTTACTAAAAGTCAATGTCGACAGTGATGAAGAGGAGGACACACCTGAAGTGCTTAACCCACCACCTCCTCTTGTAGAAATACCTGATACACTTACATTACCAGCTGGTCAGAACATAGAACCAGTTGAAGTACCTATTCTATTTGGATATCCAACTACAGAACCTCCGTTACCAGCTGAATATCTCGACAATACTATCACAGATACTAACGCCAAACAAATTGAACATACACAACCGCGCCGTGTTCCCAAGAAACCAAAATACTTGGACGACTATGTTTTATGATTTGTTAATTACTGTGAGACAACAGTGTCGAATGTACATCATCTTTATGTGAATTATGTCATGACTGGTAATTTAATTAACAAGGAAGTTAAACACATGATCACAAGTGTTCAAGGGCATAATAACCCCTTACGTGATCATAATATAATTGTCATATTATATACAAGGTAGGATGATCACAAGTGTTCAAGGGCATAATAAACCCTTACGTGATCTTAATATAATTTAGAAAAATTGTGCACATAGTCTAATTCCAAGTGTTAAAATGTATAGTAATATACATCATAGTGCTTACCGGTTCAAGTATCATATACAAATATACATATTGTATTTGTTCATTTTCATTTTATAAATGATAAGTAACATTAGTGATCATACATAATAGACCTAAGTTGTTTTGTAATAAACATTAACTCTAAAGGAAGGAGAAAGGAGGTCACGCCACTCTGTACTTGTACGGTACGGTACGGCGTACGATTGGGTTCGTTGCTGGGTTGCCCCCCTTGCATAACATCACGCATGACATAGTCAAGATTACTAAAATTAAACCGTTTATCAGTTATTAGCCTGTGTAGTGTTATATCCCTGCTGGCGTGGCAAGGGGGGCAACCCAGTAACGAACCCAATCGTACGCCGTACCGTACAAGTACAGAGTGGCGCAGGTTCGATTGTCCATAGTCCTCAACCATAACCACAGAAACCCCCAGGATTGATTGTCCATAGTCGTCAACCACAGAAACCCCCATGATCGATTGTCCATAGTCCTCAACCACAGAAACCCCCAGGATTGATTGTCCATAGTCCTCAACCATAACCACAGAAACCCCCAGGATTGAGTGTCCATAGTCCTCAACCATAACCACAGAAACCCCCAGGATTGAGTGTCCATAGTCCTCAACCATAACCACAGAAACCCCCAGGATTGAGTGTCCATAGTCCTCAACCATAACCACAGAAACCCCCAGGATTGATTGTCCATAGTCCTCAACCATAACCACAGAAACCCCCAGGATTGAGTGTCCATAGTCCTCAACCATAACCACAGAAACCCCCAGGATTGAGTGTCCATAGTCCTCAACCATAACACAGAAACCCCCAGGATTGAGTGTCCATAGTCCTCGACCTAACCACAGACCCCAGGATTGAGTGTCCATAGTCCTCAACCATACCACAGAAACCCCCAGGATTGAGTGTCCATAGTCCTCAACCATAACCACAGAAACCCCAGGATTGATTCCATAGTCCTCAACCATAACCACAGAAACCCCCAGGATTGAGTGTCCATAGTCCTCAACCATAACCACAGAAACCCCCAGGATTGATTGTCCATAGTCCTCAACCATAACCACAGAAACCCCCAGGATTGAGTGTCCATAGTCCTCAACCATAACCACAGAAACCCCCAGGATTGAGTGTCCATAGTCCTCAACCATAACCACAGAAACCCCCAGGATTGAGTGTCCATAGTCCTCAACCATAACCACAGAAACCCCCAGGATTGACTGTCCATAGTCCTCAACCATAACCACAGAAACCCCCAGGATTGACTGTCCATAGTCCTCAACCATAACCACAGAAACCCCCAGGATTGACTGTCCATAGTCCTCAACCATAACCACAGAAACCCCCAGGATTGACTGTCCATAGTCCTCAACCATAACCACAGAAACCCCCAGGATTGACTGTCCATAGTCCTCAACCATAACCACAGAAACCCCCAGGATTGAGTGTCCATAGTCCTCAACCATAACCACAGAAACCCCCAGGATTGATTGTCCATAGTCCTCAACCATAACCACAGAAACCCCCAGGATTGACTGTCCATAGTCCTCAACCATAACCACAGAAACCCCCAGGATTGATTGTCCAATCTATATATATATATGTAAATAAAACCAATATTTGTTTGTTTTGAGTGAATATGGAATATATCTCACTGAGAAATTAAGAGCCAGAGCAGGCCTTAATTTAATTTGGATTTATTGTTTCAATTTACAGTGACAAAATTCGAGACATTGTCAGTTGTATTTAGCCAAAACAAAAGTTGCCGACACACTTTAAATACGTCTAACCACAGGCACCAGACACCAAAAAAATTGTGCGTCTAACAGTCGTGTAAAGCTTTTCAATTTGGTAGCATAATTTTCGTCTACAAAGGATTTGGGCAACAATGTAATGCCGCCTTGCTCTTAATTATCACCTGCTCAATATAATAAGCATTCATAGTGTGTCCCGTGTTTGCACACTAATCAAACATTACGCCCCATTAAATAAACAAACAACACGCTTGTATGATTCTCCAGTCCGAGATATTAGTCACGCGCGACACGATTTCACCTTGAATCCGAGTAATTTTCCACAAATAGTCTCGGGGGGGAATTTCCAATTTTCGGATATTTTACAGATTTTCACCGTTTTTATAATTTTCGCCAAACTGAGTTTTTATTAGCCAATTTTGCAATATTGTAGCCATTGGCGAGGCTGGCGATTGGCGATTGTTCATGTATTTTTCCTCGATTCAACTTTAAATTCAAGATGGCGGCAGATTTGTGTTTCTTTCGACTCACGACGTATAGTCGTTAATGTATTCATCCGCGCAAAAACACGGCGGCCAGCTATTTTAATTTCTTCATTTTGTGTTTGTTTTTCACCAATTATCATAAAAGAAAATGTGTTTGTTTTGAGTGAATATGGAATATATCTCACCTCGTCTTTTCTCAGTGAGATATATTCCATATTCACTCAAAACAAACAAATATCCTCTATTTATCAATTTGTTAATTTGATAATATTTTATTGCCCTATATACATGTATCTAACAATAACAATCATTAACCGATACAATAATTAGCAAATGGGTTGGTCCACAAGTTCTGACAACGTCAGTGATTGGCCCTCACCATATTTATCAATTTATGTAGAATTTAATCCAGTACATAATTGTACTTTTAATATGTAAAACAAACAATAGATTTATTATCATGGATAAATAAACAATATGCCAGGTTTATATACAGGTATTCAGGGATCATTCTAGAGGGCGAAATTGTCGCCCTAGGGACCCTGACTTCGCCCTTTGGGGGCCCCACAAAAAAAAAGAAGATTTTTACTATTTTCAAACAAAATGTTGCCTAGTAAGTAAGATACACTGGCCCATTATAAAGCACTACTTCTATTCAAATGTTGTATTTAATGGTTGTACTGTGCATTTTAACCCTATTTTGCAGAAGTATATTAAAGAACACCATTTAAGGAAGCGATCACGCGCTTTCTCACTTCTCCCAAAAATGTTACCTAGAATGAACCCTGGGTATTGCAGTCAAATCTGGACTATTAAATATACCTTGTAGCTAAAACGGAATAAACAACAAATAATAATGTAACGATGACAACTTTATCAATAATAAGAACGTTACTGACCTAATTTGGATTATCTCCCTTACACTGTAAAAAAATGCATTTATACATTCTGGTCAATTTTATAATCTAAATAATAAATACTGTGGATGAATGTAAACCAGGGTATGTCATGTAATATCATACAACTGTCAAGATCTTTGTAAAGATTATATATTAGCACTAATTGTCAACCATATAGCACTTTATGCATGGATACTTATCACTACCCCATTTTAAAGGGCTGTACAAAACTTTCCTGCAAACCTAATAAACAAATAATAACTAGATAATAGCACTCGTAGAGATGCACCCACCCCCCACCGGTATTTAACACAAGAACAGATGCTTTATTTCACATGACCTTGATTTGCCCTTGAAAGGTCAACCCGAAGGTCATTGCTTATTAGAAAGGTCATATGAGGGTTGCTATAGATGTACCGTTGGAATTATATGTTTATTTTGCTTCGTTTTCGAGTTACAAACGCATATAATTTACTAAGAAATGTGAGTGGGTTCTTGGCAGACCGCCTTGACCCAAAATCGAATCACTACCTCCTGGACCAACCCTCTATATACCCACACAGTTTCATCAAAATTCCCAAACATTTTTAGTTATCACGGTAGCACACAGACAGACAGACGCAGCAAATAGCAATAACCCTCGTTCCTACGGTGAGGGTAAATAAATTCCTAAGTAACTGAACTGTGTCCATGGTAACTGTGTAAGTACTCGGTACCTAGTCAGTAGTGGCATTGGAAAACCAAAGATGATACTTCCAACATCCAAATACTATGAAAATGTGAATAAGTAATAAATAATGTGAGGGATTGGGTTACCATACATACTCGTGTATAAGACGACCCCCTCCCTACTTTGATTCTGAAATCTGTGGGTTTTGGCATGCACTCTCGTATAAGACGACCCCCTCCCTACTTTGATCCTGAAATCTGTGGGTTTTGGCATGCACTCTCGTATAAGACTGGTTGATAAATGGACACCAGACTGTGTATAAATTGCATGTCAAGAGTCGGAGTGCTTTCGTTTCTAATACGTAATCATGGGCTGGAGGTTATAAAACTTCTCCAATCTCAAGCTTCTGATTGGTTCAGCTGAGTGTGAAACTCGCAATCAACCAATCGAATTTCTTAGAGTTTTATAACCTCGGGGCATGGATACCATTTACCACATTAAAAAATTTTAATAGTTAAATATTTTTTAGCTCTCACTTATATAAGACAGGTAGCCACATTGAAGCCATAATCTTATAGGCGAGTATGGACGGTAGGAGAGGACTTGAGTCAACATTAAAATCTGATCTGTCGTATATCACAAGAAGCTGATAGTTTGCGTGCCATTTAACTTTGCCGGGGAAAAAACCGCATCAGGATTGTTGTGTACCACACCAATTATACGAATTGTAGCTTACAATGCAATAACTTAATATTGCATAGAAAATATACGATACAGCCCAAAACGCAACTAATTCTCAATTTCCAAATTACGATGAAAGTATGGAGAGCTCGATTAAATACCAATATTTATCTAATTCTCGCAGATAAACAGCATTTTGTTTTCACTAATTTTCGACATAACCTATTTAAAATCAATTATCAATTCTTTTACTGGTAAATCCTATCTGTACATATCAATTCTTTTACTGGTAAATCATATCTGTACATATCAATTCTTTTACTGGTAAATCCTATCTGTACATATCAATTCTTGTTGTCGGATCACGCTCATTTTCCTCTCTTTAATTTTCTGTACCATTCGCCATGTCACTGGTTTCCATGGCAACTGCGTTGTTCTCTTCATCGTCGGAATCTTTCCCCGACAAATCCAACATCCTGTCGACAATTTCCCACAAGCACGACTCTTTCGGGAATTCATGGTCCACAAGATTTACCAAGGAGTAATTATCATGGATCTGTTGGATGATCTCCCTTGATTGACTCTCCTTTGGATACAAGTTGCCCCAGTTATGTACCCACAATGCAAATGCTTCATCCTGTGTGGCAAAAAAGTAAATGCAGTTCATTAATACGATTATGTAGGCAGCTTCAGTTCATTTGATGGAGTGTAACAGTGCAGAGAAATGTTTTTGGGTTCAAAACCACAAACTAAATGTTTCGTCAAATACATGGCATCAAATATTTATCTGTGAACTGTAGAGCTCTCAGTTGGCTCAAAGTTTTTTCAAATTGGCTCCAGTTTTTTTCTCCTCAATTGACGACAGACTGTAACCTATCGTCACCGATGGTGTCTCATTTATATGAAAAAGTTTCTAACGGAGATTGGTGCACCCAAGTACTGGTTAACCGCTGGAGCCTGCCCAGGAAAGGTGTTGTTAGGTAAACTGCCCGCCGGCGATATAGCCCGAAATGGTGCTGATGCAGGCGTAAAACCCGAAATATAACATAACTCAATTGACGACAGAAGTGAAACAGACAAAAATTCATAGAGGGAAACCCGATTGTGATATTATTTTCATTAATTGTTTTCAGATTTTAATGTTTACCCATAAATCAAATGGCTTTTGTGAAATTGGCGCTTGAAAATAACTCCGGATAATTAATATGAGCCGAGCCATGACGAAGTGCCATTTCGACAAAATACAGGGTTTTAGTACTCTATATGCAGTACCTGCTAAGTAAACAACACATAAAGGACTAAAAAAACAATGATGATTCCATTCCCAATCAAACATGCCATTCACAAGCACCTCTCAGACAAACACCCAACTTGATTCATGACATTACGGCATATATCGATTACCTTCCAGAACAAACGGACACCTTGATTCATGACATTACGGCATATATCGATTACCTTCCAGAACAAACAGACACCTTGATTCATGACACTATGGCATATATCGATTACCTTCCAGAACAAACAGACACCTTGATTCATGACACTATGGCATATATCGATTACCTTCCAGAACAAAAGGACAACTTGATTCATGACACTATGGCATATATCGATTACCTTCCAGAACAAACAGACACCTTGATTCATGACACTATGGCATATATCAATTACCTTCCAGAACAAACGGACAACTTGATTCATGACACTATGGCACATATCGATTACCTTCCAGAACAAACGGACAACTTGATTCATGACATTATGGCATATATCGATTACCTTCCAGAACAAACATACACCTTGATTCATGACATTATGGCACATATCGATTACCTTCCAGAACAAACGGACAACTTGATTCATGACATTATGGCATATATCGATTACCTTCCAGAACAAACATACACCTTGATTCATGACATTACGGCATATATCAATTACCTTCCAGAACAAACGGACACCTTGATTCATCACATTACGGCATATATCAATTACCTTCAAGAACAAACGGACACCTTGATTCATCACATTACGGCATATATCAATTACCTTCAAGAACAAACGGACACCTTGATTCATCACATTACGGCATATATCAATTACCTTCAAGAACAAACGGACACCTTGATTCATCACATTACGGCATATATCAATTACCTTCAAGAACAAACGGACACCTTGATTCATCACATTACGGCATATATCAATTACCTTCAAGAACAAACGGACACCTTGATTCATCACATTACGGCATATATCAATTTCCTTCCAGAACAAACGGACACCTTGATTCATCACATTACGGCATATATCAATTACCTTCCAGAACAGACAACTTGATTCATTAGGACATAATTTTATAGATTACCTTCCAGACTGTGAATGCTATCGGGTCCACCACAGTAGGCTGTATAACTTCCTTGCCCGGGAATATGCCCCATGTTACAGCTATGGGCTCATTCTGATCGCAGTTTGTGTAATCTGCCTCACCCTATCAACAAACATGAAATACACACTGTAAAATTAAATGATGCTCGGACGGTGCTACACAATTTTCAGTATATAATACGTAACCATGACGGACAAAAATTGGACCAATCAGCAGATAGTAGTGCTAAGAGGTTGTTTATGGTGTGATATAGTGTGTGTTTTACGTTTATTTATCGTCGCTACTGGTTGCCCATATGAGCTCCGCATCCTGAACAGATTTAGTCATTTCAGATTTTTGGAGGATAGTGCAATGATACAGACAGAGACCCATTCCAGAGTCTCCTCTGGTTCTTTTACGTGCACGGTGAAAAGCACCGACACGAGACCTCGGTTTAAAGTCCCATCTGAAAGACTGCTATATATATATACCTATATATATGCATAATAATTAACAAATTAACCAATAAAATGACAAAGAGTTGACAGGGGATTCGAACTCGCAACTAAAGGAATGACCACATTTACGCTTTCATCTGCTCCAATGAGAGTGATTAATATAAGTTGTTAAAACTTGCTTCGCAATCGTTGTAAAATAAATGAAGTTTATACACACGTTCTGGGAAAGTAAATTCTCTGTGCAGATCATTATGTAGCACTTCCGCGCAGTGTAGATAATAGATATAAGCAATACAAATATAAACTATAAATAACATTATAACTGGGCAAAATTTATTTACATACTAGTTCTATTCTGGAAAAATATCGCACATATTCTCAATCAAAGCGAGATAGAAAATAATTTTAATTGATTCTCATTTTATTTAGGCTACAAGAAAGAGGTTTAATTTGTTATTTACAGGCATGGACAGATCCCTGGGTAGAACCCCCGACCTTCCACATGCCAGCTGGATAGCTTCCTCACCTGACAGAATTTAAAACTCCCAAGTGGGATTCGAACCTACAGCGATGAGCGGCACATGATTTGAAGTCAACTACCCTAACCACTCCGCCACGGATGCCCTCAGTGATCATACATGTCTTGTCAAACAAAGGCACCCCGCAGTGGCGCTAAATTAAATTTGTATACAGTTAAACCTGTCTTAAGCAGCCAGCGAAGGGAATCAAAGAAAGTGGCTGCTTAGCACAGGTGGCTGCTTAATAGAGGTAAAATGTATAATAAAACAACATATTGGGAAGCTGGAAACTGGCTGCTTAATACAGGTTGGCTGCTTAATGGAGGTGACCACTAACACAGGTTTGACTGTATATATAATACAGGTTGGCTGCTTAATGGAGGTGACCACTAACACAGGTTTGACTGTATATATAATACAGGTTGGCTGCTTAATGGAGGTGACCGCTAACACAGGTTTGACTGTATATATAATACAGGTTGGCTGCTTAATGGAGGTGACCGCTAACACAGGTTTGACTGTATATATAATACAGGTTGGCTGCTTAATGGAGGTGACCACTAACACAGGTTTGACTGTATAATACAGGTTGGCTGCTTAATGGAGGTGACCACTAACACAGGTTTGACTGTATAATACAGGTTGGCTGCTTAATGGAGGTGACCGCTAACACAGGTTTGACTGTATATAATACAGGTTGGCTGCTTAATGGAGGTGACACTAACACAGGTTTGACTGTATATATAATACAGGTTGGCTGCTTAATGGAGGTGACCACTAACACAGGTTTGACTGTATAATACAGGTTGGCTGCTTAATGGAGTGACCACTAACACAGGTTTGACTGTATATATAATACAGGTTGGCTGCTTAATGGAGGTGACCACTAACACAGGTTTTGACTGTATATATAATAAGGTTGGCTGCTTAATGGAGGTGACCACTAACACAGGTTTGACTGTATATATAATACAGGTGGCTGCTTAATGGAGGTGACCACTAACACAGGTTTGACTGTATATATAATACAGGTTGGCTGCTTAATGGAGGTGACCGCTAACACAGGATTGACTGTATATATAATACAGGTTGGCTGCTTAATGGAGGTGACCACTAACACAGTTTGACTGTATATTAATACAGGTTGGCTGCTTAATGGAGGTGACCACTAACACAGGTTTGACTGTATATATAATACAGGTTGGCTGCTTAATGGAGGTGACCACTAACACAGGTTTGACTGTATATATAATACAGGTTGGCTGCTTAATGGAGGTGACCACTAACACAGGTTTGACTGTATATATAATACGGTTGGCTGCTTAATGGAGGTGACCACTAACAGGTTTTACTGTATATAATACAGGTTGGTGCTTAATGGAGGTGACCACTAACACAGGTTTGACTGTATAATACAGGTTGACTGCATAATGGAGGTGACCACTAACACAGGTTTGACTGTATAATACAGGTTGACTGCATAATGGAGGTGACCACTAACACAGGTTTGACTGTATAATACAGGTTGACTGCTTAATGGAGGTAACCACTAACACAGGTTTGACTGTATAATACAGGTTGACTGCTTAATGGAGGTGACCACTAACACAGGTTTGACTGTATAATACAGGTTGACTGCTTAATGGAGGTGACCACTAACACAGGTTTGACTGTATAATACAGGTT
>CM026395.1:10038555-10137237 GCA_014843695.1 Archivesica marissinica
GTTTATACTAGTTTATATTAGCTTGAGGACAAGTTCTTGCAACGGTACATGTAGAATAATCCATCTTGATGTCTTGTCTCCATGTCATGGTGGAATGCATCGCCACAAGGGAGAGAGAAGAGGCTGTGTGGTTTTAAATGTTTGGCAAAATGGTATAACCAGATAGCTGTGGATTTGACAGGGCTGCAACTAACCCCCCCGGGCTACGAAATGAACACCGCATCCATTACGTCACAGCGACTCTGCATCACTCCATAGTTGATATTTCATTGATTACATCCAATGAGAATTTATATTGTGAGTGATTAAATATCAACCTTACATTGTGCACAAGATGTGCGTGCTAACAGATTAACCCTTTCAACACCACAGACCTCTAAATAGGCTTACAAAAAGTGTAGATCCAGATGAGTCGGCTCGTGATGAGCCGTCTCATCAGGATCTGCACTTTTTGCCAGTGATATGACTATTTTTAGACATAATTACCCATTTTGATAAATGAACTTGTCCAAATGTGATTTTCTGATTCATTTATTGGTTTATGAATATCATGGACCAGTCCATGTGAGTTACTTGGTGTTGAATGGGTTAACCCATTCAACACCAAGTGACTGACATGGACTTGTGCATGATATATTTAGACCAATAAATTAATAATAAAATTACCTTTGGACAAGTTCATTTATCAAAATGGGTAATTTTATCTAAAAATAGTAATAATTATTACTGGCAAAAAGTGCAGATCCTGATGAGATGGCTCATTGCGACCCGGCTCATCTAGATCTACACTTTTTGTAAGCCTATTTAGAGGTCAGTGGTGTTGAAAGGGTTATTAACAGGGTATTTTGAGAGTGAAATGTGCGAAAACTGAAACGTTGCCATCATCCGCCGAGAGACTTAATACCATATAAAGTTTTTTTCCACCAGATGAACTTCACACTATTTCCGCGAAAGACGTAGATTCGCAAATATAAAAGTCGCTAATAAACTCATTTCTTGCCCGGATTGTGTTTGCAGTGTATTGTGTTAATTTCCTTTAGAACATAAATTATTATCAGCTCGTTGTCAGATTTCCAAGAAAAATATTAAATGCAATATTGGTTGAAAAATTTATAATCTGTAACTCTGTAATATTTACTGGTTATACTGTGTCTATTATTTGCACCATGAATAAACCTTCATTCTTCTTGCAGTCTGTGTCACTTTACATTACTCTGGATATAAAACACTGTGGTGACATCATACCTTTGTACTTGCAGTCCATTATTAATAATATTGGACTGCTTTCAAAAGGCCAGATTATTATAGCAAATCTACTCGTAAATGTACGAAATTAACAATGTTAATTAGTAAGATCTTGTTATATAAGTGTTTGTTTTAAGTAAGATATAAGCCTCAAACGGATCCTATATGTAGACTATTGGCACTGTGTTCGGCGCTACACGCCTCATACAGTCCAATATTTTACATATTGGATCATTTTCGGCTTATATCCTATACATTAATACATTGTACCTTTGAATAATGATCAACAGTGTGGTGGCAGGCACGTAGGTGCTGGCTCCACCCTTGCGATCATGGCAGTGTAGTGGCAGGCACGTAGGTGCTGGCTCCACCCTTGCGATCATGGCAGTGTAGTGGCTCCACCATTGCTATCATGGTAGTGTAGTGGTAGGTGCTGGATCCACCCTTGCGATCATGGCAGTGTAGTGGCAGGTGTTGGCTTCACACTTGCTATCATGGCAGTGTAGTGGCAGGCACGTAGATGCTGGCTCCACCCTTGCTATCATGGTAGTGTAGTGGTAGGTGCTGGCTCCACCCTTGCTATCATGGCAGTGTAGTGGCAGGCATGTAGGTGCTGGCTCCACCCTTGCTATCATGGTAGTGTAGTGGTAGGTGCTGGCTCCACCCTTGCTATCATGGTAGTGTAGTGGTAGGTGCTGGCTCCACCCTTGCGATCATGGAGGTGTAGTGGCAGGTGCTGGCTCCACCCTTGCGATCATGGATGTGTAGTGGCAGGCACGTAGGTGCTGGCTCCACCCTTGCGATCATGGAGGTGTAGTGGCAGGCGCGTTGGTGCTGGCTCCACCCTTGCGATCATGGAGGTGTAGTGGCAGGCACCTACGTGCCTGCTTCACCCTTGCGATCATGGCAGTGTAGTGGCAGGCATGTAGGTGCTGGCTCCACCCTTGCGATCATGGAGGTGTAGTGGCAGGCGCGTAGGTGCTGGCTCCACCCTTGCGATCATGGAGGTGTAGTGGCAGGCACGTAGGTGCTGACTCCACCCTTGCTATCATGGAGGTGTAGTGGCAGGCACGTAGGTGCTGACTCCACCCTTGCGATCATGGAGGTGTAGTGGCAGGCACGTAGGTGCTGGCTCCACCCTTGCGATCATGGAGGTGTAGTGGCAGGCATGTATGTGCTGGCTCCACCCCTGCGATCATGGTAGTGTAGTGGCAGGCATGTAGGTGCTGGCTCCACCCTTGCGATCATGGACGTGTAGTGGCAGGCATGTAGGTGCTGGCTCCACCCTTGCGATCATGGCAGTGTAGTGGCAGGCATGTAGGTGCTGGCTCCACCCTTGCGATCATGGAGGTGTAGTGGCAGGCATGTAGGTGCTGGCTCCACCCTTGCGATCATGAAGGTGTAGTGGCAGGCATGTAGGTGTTGGCTCCACCCTTGCGATCATGGCAGTGTAGTGGCAGGCATGTAGGTGCTGGCTCCACCCTTGCGATCATGGAGGTGTAGTGGCAGGCGCGTTGGTGCTGGCTCCACCCTTGCGATCATGGAGGTGTAGTGGCAGGCATGTAGGTGCTGGCTCCACCCTTGCGATCATGGAGGTGTAGTGGCAGGCATGTAGGTGTTGGCTCCACCCTTGCGATCATGGCAGTGTAGTGGCAGGCATGTAGGTGTTGGCTCCACCCTTGCTATCATGGCAGTGTAGTGGCAGGCACGTAGGTGCTGGCTCCACCCTTGCGATCATGGTAGTGTAGTGGCAGGCACGTAAGTGTTGACTCCACCCTTGCGATCACGCCAGCCCTGGTAATCTGGCTAGCAACAATAATATGGATGCATATTTATTTTCTCGCTGCTTTGCGTATTGGCAACATGATATTAGCCGCATAGTGGTTAACATGATGGACTGGGAATCAGGGATCTCCAAGTTCGATCCCCCGTCTGACCCTAATAAAATTAAGTCTATCAGATGGGACTTTAAACCGAGGTCTGATATCTGTGCTTTACACCGTGTACGTAAAAGAACCAGAGGAGACCTGGAATGGGTCTCTGTCTGTATCATTGCACTATCCTCCAAAAATCTAAATTCTCTTATCTCTTCAGGAGGCATCGCTCATATGGGCAACCGGTAGCGACGATAAATACGGTAAACGTAAAACCCACGCAGTAATATGAGATATAGCCTGTTCAGGGAGATGCTACCCTGATTAAAATCTGAATACCATGATAATGTTGATCTGACTGGAGGTGTATGACTGGGTTGTTCTGGAGGTGTTTGACTGGGTTGTTCTGAAGGTGTATGACTGGGTTGTTCTGAAGGTGTATGACTGGGTTGTTCTGAAGGTGTATGACTGGATTGTTCTGAAGGTGTTTGAAAGGGTGCCCCACTCTGTAATGAGGCCTGGCTTGTTACTATCCAGACATCATGTCTTGTGGGGTGGTTATATAAATTTGCAGGTCGATGCATTCTATAATTAATAATGAATTCAAAGTTTGATTTTGTGGTTCTTGTTGTTCCATGGAGTGTCCCCGATTACGGGGAACCAAGAAATACAGAACCACATAAGCCTCTACATTATACTTCAGTTCTTTATTTTGGGTCAATATTTAGCACATCCTTGAAGCCATAGCCTGTAAGTATATGCTTACAAATTTGCTCACATTTAATATTTCCAGGACTTGGATTACAGTGATGTGTTGGATCCCATTGATCAAAACATCCGACTGCTTGAAGGCAATGATCAATTAATGTAAGTGTTACTGCTTGAAGGCAATGGTCAATTAATGTAAGTAGTACTGCTTGAAGGCAATGATCAATTAATGTAAGTAGTACTGCTTGAAGGCAATGATCAATTAATGTAAGTAGTACTGCTTGAAGGCAATGATCAATTAATGTAAGTAGTACTGCTTGAAGGCAATGATCAATTAATGTAAGTAGTACTGCTTGAAGGCAATGATCAATTAATGTAAGTAGTACTGCTTGAAGGCAATGATCAATTAATGTAAGTAGTACTGCTTGAAGGCAATGATCAATTAATGTAAGTAGTACTGCTTGAAGGCAATGATCAATTAATGTAAGTAGTACTGCTTGAAGGCAATGATCAATTAATGTAAGTAGTACTGCTTGAAGGCAATGATCAATTAATGTAAGTAGTACTGCTTGAAGGCAATGATCAATTAATGTAAGTAGTACTGCTTGAAGGCAATGATCAATTAATGTAAGTGTTACTGCTTGAAGGCAATGATCAATTAATGTAAGTAGTACTGCTTGAAGGCAAGGATCAATTAATGTAAGTGTTACTGCTTGAAGGCAAGGATCAATTAATGTAAGTATTACTGCTTGAAGGCAAGGATCAATTAATGTAAGTATTACTGCTTGAAGGCAAGGATCAATTGATGTAAGTATTACTGCTTGAAGGCAAGGATCAATTATTGTAAGTATTACTGCTTGAAGGCAAGGATCAATTATTGTAAGTATTACTGCTTGAAGGCAAGGATCAATTATTGTAAGTATTACTGCTTGAAGGCAAGGATCAATTAATGTAAGTATTACTGCTTGAAGGCAAGGATCAATTAATGTAAGTGTTACTGCTTGAAGGCAAGGATCAATTAATGTAAGTATTACTGCTTGAAGGCAAGGATCCATTAATGTAAGTATTACTGCTTGAAGGCAAGGATCAATTAATGTAAGTGTTACTGCTTGAAGGCAAGGATCCATTATGTAAGTATGTATTTGTGTGACTATTGTTAATATTTTAGTGCATCAGTATTCATGTATATGGGAGCTGCTGTTGTTAATATTTCAGTGCATCAGTATTCATGTATATGGGAGCTGCTGTTGTTTATATTTTAGTGTATCAGTATTCATGTATATGGGAGCTGCTGTTGTTAATATTTCAGTGCATCGGTATTCATGTATTTGAGAGCTGCTGTTGTTTATATTTTAGTGTATCAGTATTCATGTATATGGGAGCTACTGTTGTTTATATTTCAGTGGATCAGTATTCATGTATATGGGAGCTGCTGTTGTTTATATTTCAGTGCATCAGTATTCATGTATATGGGAGCTGCTGTTGTTTATATGTCAGTGGATCAGTATTCATGTATATGGGAGCTGCTGTTGGTTATATTTCAGTGCATCAGTATTCATGTATATGGGAGCTGCTGTTGTTTATATTTCAGTGGATCAGTATTCATGTATATGGGAGCTGCTGTTGTTTATATTTCAGTGCATCAGTATTCATGTATATGGGAGCTGCTGTTGTTTATATGTCAGTGGATCAGTATTCATGTATATGGGAGCTGCTGTTGGTTATATTTCAGTGCATCAGTATTCATGTATATGGGAGCTGCTGTTGTTTATATTTCAGTGTATTAGTATTCATGTATATGGGAGCTGCTGTTGTTTATATTTCAGTGGATCAGTATTCATGTATATGGGAGCTGCTGTTGTTTATATTTCAGTGGATCAGTATTCATGTATATGGGAGCTGCTGTTGTTAATATTTCAGTGCATCGGTATTCATGTATTTGAGAGCTGCTGTTGTTTATATTTTAGTGTATCAGTATTCATGTATATGGGAGCTACTGTTGTTTATATTTCAGTGGATCAGTATTCATGTATATGGGAGCTGCTGTTGTTTATATTTCAGTGCATCAGTATTCATGTATATGGGAGCTGCTGTTGTTTATATGTCAGTGGATCAGTATTCATGTATATGGGAGCTGCTGTTGGTTATATTTCAGTGCATCAGTATTCATGTATATGGGAGCTGCTGTTGTTTATATTTCAGTGGATCAGTATTCATGTATATGGGAGCTGCTGTTGTTTATATTTCAGTGCATCAGTATTCATGTATATGGGAGCTGCTGTTGTTTATATGTCAGTGGATCAGTATTCATGTATATGGGAGCTGCTGTTGGTTATATTTCAGTGCATCAGTATTCATGTATATGGGAGCTGCTGTTGTTTATATTTCAGTGTATTAGTATTCATGTATATGGGAGCTGCTGTTGTTTATATTTCAGTGGATCAGTATTCATGTATATGGGAGCTGCTGTTGTTTATATTTCAGTGGATCAGTATTCATGTATATGGGAGCTGCTGTTGTTTATATTTCAGTGGATCAGTATTCATGTATATGGGAGCTGCTGTTGTTTATATTTCAGTGGATCAGTATTCATGTATATGGGAGTTGCTGTTGGAATTATTCCTATTACTGCACTCACTGGTTTAATACTCGGCTATGTCTTCACCAAGAAACGTAGAAATCTGGCAAAATCAGGGCGAACCCGGACGGGTCAGTGTGGAGCTGGCTTACTTATGACGTATGCTTGTTTGTAATTTATAATTGTTTGTGATTCTACCCTGTAGTTGTGGAAGGTTTGTGGTTCTACCAAGTAGATAGTGGAAGGTTTGTGGTTCTACCAAGTAGATAGTGGAGGGTGTGTGGTTCTACCCTGTAGTTGTGGAAGGTGTGTGGTTCTACCAAGTAGAGAGTGGAAGGTGTGTGGTTCTACCAAGTAGATAGTGGAAGGTGTGTGGTTCTACCAAGTAGATAGTGGAAGGTTTGTGGTTCTACCAAGTAGATAGTGGAAGGTGTGTGGTTCTACCAAGTAGAGAGTGGAAGGTGTGTGGTTCTACCAAGTAGATAGTGGAAGGTTTGTGGTTCTACCAAGTAGATAGTGGAGGGTGTGTGGTTCTACCCTGTAGATAGTGGAAGGTGTGTGGTTCTACCAAGTAGATAGTGGAAGGTGTGTGGTTCTACCAAGTAGATAGTGGAAGGTGTGTGGTTCTACCCTGTAGTTGTGGAAGGTGTGTGGTTCTACCAAGTAGATAGTGGAAGGTGTGTGGTTCTACCAAGTAGATAGTGGAAGGTGTGTGGTTCTACCAAGTAGATAGTGGAAGGTTTGTGGTTCTACCCTGTAGTTGTGGAAGGTGTGTGGTTCTACCAAGTAGATAGTGGAAGGTGTGTGGTTCTACCAAGTAGATAGTGGAAGGTGTGTGGTTCTACCCTGTAGTTGTGGAAGGTGTGTGGTTCTACAAGTAGATAGTGGAAGGTGTGTGGTTCTACCAAGTAGATAGTGGAAGGTGTGTGGTTCTACCAAGTAGATAGTGGAAGGTGTGTGGTTCTACCAAGTAGATAGTGGAAGGTGTGTGGTTCTACCCTGTAGTTGTGGAAGGTGTGTGGTTCTACCCTGTAGTTGTGGAAGGTGTGTGGTTCTACCCTGTAGTTGTGGAAGGTGTGTGGTTCTACCAAGTAGATAGTGGAAGGTGTGTGGTTCTACCCTGTAGTTGTGGAAGGTGTGTGGTTCTACCAAGTAGATAGTGGAAGGTGTGTGGTTCTACCAAGTAGATAGTGGAAGGTGTGTGGTTCTACCAAGTAGATAGTGGAAGGTGTGTGGTTCTACCAAGTAGATAGTGGAAGGTGTGTGGTTCTACCCTGTAGTTGTGGAAGGTGTGTGGTTCTACCCTGTAGTTGTGGAAGGTGTGTGGTTCTACCAAGTAGATAGTGGAGGGTGTGTGGTTCTACCAAGTAGATAGTGGAAGGTGCGTGGTTCTACCAAGTAGATAGTGGAAGGTGTGTGGTTCTACCAAGTAGATAGTGGAAGGTGTGTGGTTCTACCAAGTAGATAGTGGAAGGTGTGTGGTTCTACCCTGTAGTTGTGGAAGGTGTGTGGTTCTACCAAGTAGATAGTGGAGGGTGTGTGGTTCTACCAAGTAGATAGTGGAAGGTGTGTGGTTCTACCCTGTAGTTGTGGAAGGTGTGTGGTTCTACCAAGTAGATAGTGGAAGGTTTGTGGTTCTACCAAGTAGATAGTGGAAGGTGTGTGGTTCTACCAAGTAGATAGTGGAAGGTGTGTGGTTCTACCCTGTAGTTGTGGAAGGTGTGTGGTTCTACCAAGTAGATAGTGGAGGGTGTGTGGTTCTACCAAGTAGATAGTGGAAGGTGTGTGGTTCTACCAAGTAGATAGTGGAAGGTGTGTGGTTCTACCAAGTAGATAGTGGAGGGTGTGTGGTTCTACCCTGTAGTTGTGGAAGGTGTGTGGTTCTACCCTGTAGTTGTGGAAGGTGTGTGGTTCTACCAAGTAGATAGTGTAAGGTGTGTGGTTCTACCAAGTAGATAGTGGAGGGTGTGTGGTTCTACCCTGTAGTTGTGGAAGGTGTGTGGTTCTACCCTGTAGTTGTGGAAGGTGTGTGGTTCTACCCTGTAGTTGTGGAAGGTGTGTGGTTCTACCAAGTAGATAGTGGAGGGTGTGTGGTTCTACCCTGTAGTTGTGGAAGGTGTGTGGTTCTACCAAGTAGATAGTGGAAGGTGTGTGGTTCTACCAAGTAGATAGTGGAAGGTGTGTGGTTCTACCAAGTAGATAGTGGAAGGTTTGTGGTTCTACCAAGTAGATAGTGGAAGGTGTGTGGTTCTACCAAGTAGATAGTGGAAGGTTTGTGGTTCTACCAAGTAGATAGTGGAAGGTGTGTGGTTCTACCCTGTAGTTGTGGAAGGTGTGTGGTTCTACCAAGTAGATAGTGGAAGGTTTGTGGTTCTACCAAGTAGATAGTGGAAGGTGTGTGGTTCTACCAAGTAGATAGTGGAAGGTGTGTGGTTCTACCAAGTAGATAGTGGAAGGTTTGTGGTTCTACCAAGTAGATAGTGGAAGGTGTGTGGTTCTACCAAGTAGATAGTGGAAGGTGTGTGGTTCTACCAAGTAGATAGTGGAAGGTGTGTGGTTCTACCAAGTAGATAGTGGAAGGTGTGTGGTTCTACCAAGTAGATAGTGGAAGGTGTGTGGTTCTACCAAGTAGATAGTGGAAGGTGTGTGGTTCTACCCTGTAGTTGTGGAAGGTGTGTGGTTCTACCAAGTAGATAGTGGAAGGTGTGTGGTTCTACCAAGTAGATAGTGGAAGGTGTGTGGTTCTACCAAGTAGATAGTGGAAGGTGTGTGGTTCTACCAAGTAGATAGTGGAAGGTGTGTGGTTCTACCAAGTAGATAGTGGAAGGTGTGTGGTTCTACCAAGTAGATAGTGGAAGGTGTGTGGTTCTACCAAGTAGATAGTGGAAGGTGTGTGGTTCTACCCTGTAGTTGTGGAAGGTGTGTGGTTCTACCAAGTAGATAGTGGAAGGTGTGTGGTTCTACCAAGTAGATAGTGGAAGGTGTGTGGTTCTACCAAGTAGATAGTGGAGGGTGTGTGGTTCTACCAAGTAGATAGTGGAGGGTGTGTGGTTCTACCAAGTAGATAGTGGAGGGTGTGTGGTTCTACCAAGTAGATAGTGGAAGGTGTGTGGTTCTACCAAGTAGATAGTGGAAGGTGTGTGGTTCTACCAAGTAGATAGTGGAAGGTGCGTGGTTCTACCAAGTAGATAGTGGAAGGTGTGTGGTTCTACCAAGTAGATAGTGGAAGGTGTGTGGTTCTACCAAGTAGATAGTGGAAGGTGTGTGGTTCTACCCTGTAGTTGTGGAAGGTGTGTGGTTCTACCCTGTAGTTGTGGAAGGTGTGTGGTTCTACCCTGTAGTTGTGGAAGGTGTGTGGTTCTACCAAGTAGAGAGTGGAAGGTGCGTGGTTCTACCAAGTAGATAGTGGAAGGTGTGTGGTTCTACCAAGTAGATAGTGGAGGGTGTGTGGTTCTACCAAGTAGATAGTGGAAGGTGTGTGGTTCTACCAAGTAGATAGTGGAGGGTGTGTGGTTCTACCAAGTAGATAGTGGAAGGTTTGTGGTTCTACCCTGTAGTTGTGGAAGGTGTGTGGTTCTACCAAGTAGATAGTGGAAGGTGTGTGGTTCTACCCTGTAGTTGTGGAAGGTGTGTGGTTCTACCAAGTAGATAGTGGAAGGTGTGTGGTTCTACCAAGTAGATAGTGGAAGGTGTGTGGTTCTACCCTGTAGTTGTGGAAGGTGTGTGGTTCTACCAAGTAGATAGTGGAAGGTGTGTGGTTCTACCAAGTAGATAGTGGAAGGTGTGTGGTTCTACCAAGTAGATAGTGGAAGGTGTGTGGTTCTACCCTGTAGTTGTGGAAGGTGTGTGGTTCTACCAAGTAGATAGTGGAAGGTGTGTGGTTCTACCCTGTAGTTGTGGAAGGTGTGTGGTTCTACCAAGTAGATAGTGGAAGGTGTGTGGTTCTACCAAGTAGATAGTGGAAGGTGTGTGGTTCTACCAAGTAGATAGTGGAAGGTGTGTGGTTCTACCAAGTAGATAGTGGAAGGTGTGTGGTTCTACCAAGTAGATAGTGGAAGGTGTGTGGTTCTACCCTGTAGTTGTGGAAGGTGTGTGGTTCTACCAAGTAGATAGTGGAAGGTGTGGGTTCTACCCTGTAGTTGTGGAAGGTGTGTGGTTCTACCCTGTAGTTGTGGAAGGTGTGTGGTTCTACCAAGTAGATAGTGGAAGGTGTGTGGTTCTACCCTGTAGTTGTGGAAGGTGTGTGGTTCTACCAAGTAGATAGTGGAAGGTGTGTGGTTCTACCAAGTAGATAGTGGAAGGTGTGTGGTTCTACCAAGTAGATAGTGGAGGGTGTGTGGTTCTACCAAGTAGATAGTGGAGGGTGTGTGGTTCTACCAAGTAGATAGTGGAAGGTGTGTGGTTCTACCAAGTAGATAGTGGAAGGTGTGTGGTTCTACCAAGTAGATAGTGGAAGGTGTGTGGTTCTACCAAGTAGATAGTGGAAGGTGTGTGGTTCTACCAAGTAGATAGTGGAAGGTGTGTGGTTCTACCCTGTAGTTGTGGAAGGTGTGTGGTTCTACCAAGTAGATAGTGGAAGGTGTGTAGGTTTATAGAAATTTATTTTAGCTCAATTGCGAAACAAGTTCTGACAACTTATATTAATCACTCTCGAGACCTCATTCCTGATGGAATCCATCGCCATGAAGGAGAGAGAAGAGGCAATGTGGAATTTAAATGCCTTGCCTAAGGGCACATTTGTAACGGCTAATGCAGGGCTCGAACTCTGGGCCTTTCGCACATGAAGCAAACGTGCTTCCACTGTGCTATCACAACTTTCACATATATACATGTATAATACTGTCGATAAACATTTTAACATCCCATTGGGGACTGGCACATAATCGCATGAATTTTCTGCAGGAGGTACAATGCATGTGGAAGTGTGTCATTAGTTAGACAAGTTCTCACTAACTGTAAGTCATTACATGCCCGAGAACCTTCCGAAATATATACACGATGAAACAAACTGTTTTAGTTGTATTGTATTGTATAGAAACATGATTTACCTGGATTATATACACGATGAAACAAACTGTTTTAGTTGTATTGTATTGTATAGAAACATGATTTACCTGGATTATATACACGATGAAACAAACTGTTTTAGTTGTATTGTATTGTAAAGAAACATGATTTACCTGGATTATATACACGATGAAACAAACTGTTTTAGTTGTATTGTATTGTAAAGAAACATGATTTACCTGGATTATATACACGATGAAACAACTGTTTTAGTTGTATTGTATTGTAAAGAAACATGATTTACCTGGATTATCATCGGTGAGATATGGATTATATCTCACTGCCGGACTACTTTTTTATTAGCACCCTTCCCAATACACTATTCTTGCACTATTACTCTCCCTTTAAATGCTTAGACAACAACAACAACAAACAACAAATCAACCGTCTGCTATTGAATAATAATATATAAACAATTAATAGCTCTTAACAAAATTTAAATAAATAAAAAATGGAATCTAACAATATTGAGGATATGTACCTGGAATGTAAAATAATTTTATCATCCGATGTTGTTGTTTTTTCACAAACTTGCACCGTGTCATTTAATTTTCACCGTTTACCTGGATTCAATGACACTATTTACCTGTATTATTGTTTTTGTTATGAAACAAATCAAAAGCGAAATACAACTGACAATGTCTCGAATTTTGTCACTGTAAATTGAAACAATAAATCCAAATTAAATTAAGGCCTGCTCTGGCTCTTAATTTTTTGTAGCCGTTTTTATAATTTTCGCCAAACTGAGTTTTTATTAGCCAATTTTGCAATATTGTAGCCATTGGCGAGGCTGGCGATTGTTCATGTATTTTTCCTCGATTCAACTTTAAATTCAAGATGGCGGCAGATTTGTGATTCTTTCGAATGTATTCATCCGCGCAAAAACACGGCGGCCAGCTATTTTAATTTCTTCCTTTTGTGTTTGTTTTTCACCAATTATCATAAAATAAAAAGAAAATTTGTTTGTTTTGAGTGAATATGGAATATATCTCACCTCGAAGTGAGAAAATTTTCATATTTTCACTCGCGAAAATATCCTCTATATATTAAGCTCATTAGTTGTTACCATGCATTTGCAGACACAAAATAATACAGTCGAACTTCGTTGCCTCGAACTCGACGGGTCTGTGAGTAATGGTTCGAGTTATGGGAGGTTCGAGTCAAGGGTAGTTGTGTGGGTTGACCCATAATATTGATAAATTAAATTGTGCTTTGGTAGCTTACTGTTATATACTGGTTTATGCAATACATCCAATATGTCCTTCTCTCGTGGTTTGATAAGAATCCATGTTTATACGAATGTGTTTCATAATAATAGACAACATTTTTAAGTTCTTATATTTATTTGGTTATATACATAATACATGTTATGCAGTTGTTTAAATGATTAATCTACATAATACACAGGTAGTTTTATGCATTCTAAAAATAGAATGTGTCAGTTACCTGTAGATACATGCCATGTACAGTGATTTAACACATAGTATTTCCTCATTTCTTGTTGTTGCTTGCATTCTAACTTCCATATTACAGGTCTGTGCGTATGTTCGTTCTACCACTAGTGCTCATGTTGTTGCTTGCATTCTAACTTCCATATTACAGGTCTGTGCGTATGTCCGTTCTACCACTAGTGCTCATGTTGTTGCTTGCATTCTAGCTTCCATATTACAGGTCTGTGCGTATGTCCCTTCTACCACTAGTGCTCATGTTGTTGCTTGCATTCTAGTTTCCATATTACAGGTCTGTGCATATGTCCGTTTTACCACTAGTGCTCATGGTGTTGCTTGCATTCTAGCTTCCATATTACAGGTCTGTGCGTATGTCCGTTCTACCACTAGTGCTCATGTTCTTGTTTGCATTCTAACTTCCATATTACAGGTCTGTGCATATGTCTGTTCTACCACTAGTGCTCATGGTGTTGCTTGCATTCTAGCTTCCATATTACAGGTCTGTGCGTATGTCCCTTCTACCACTAGTGCTCATGGTGTTGCTTGCATTCTAGCTTCCATATTACAGGTCTGTGCGTATGTTCGTTCTACCACTAGTGCTCATGTTGTTGCTTGCATTCTAACTTCCATATTACAGGTCTGTGCATATGTCTGTTCTACCACTAGTGCTTATGTTGTTGCTTGCATTCTAGCTTCCATATTACAGGTCTGTGCATATGTCTGTTCTACCACTAGTGCTCATGTTGTTGCTTGCATTCTAACTTCCATATTACAGGTCTGTGCGTATGTCCGATCTACCACTAGTGCTCATGGTGTTGCTTGCATTCTAGCTTCCATATTACAGGTCTGTGCGTATATCCGTTCTACCACTAGTGCTCATGTTGTTGCTTGCATTCTAGCTTCCATATTACAGGTCTGTGCGTATGTCCGTTCTACCACTAGTGCTCATGTTGTTGCTTGCATTCTAGCTTCCATATTACAGGTCTGTGCGTATGTTCGTTCTACCACTAGTGCTCATGTTGTTGCTTGCATTCTAACTTCCATATTACAGGTCTGTGCGTATGTCCGTTCTACCACTAGTGCTCATGTTCTTGTTTGCATTCTAACTTCCATATTACAGGTCTGTGCATATGTCTGTTCTACCACTAGTGCTCATGTTGTTGCTTGCATTCTAGTTTCCATATTACAGGTCTGTGCGTATGTCCGTTCTACCACTAGTGCTCATGTTGTTGCTTGCGTTCTAGTTACCATATTACAGGTATGTGCGTATGTCCGTTCTACCACTAGTGCTCATGTTGTTGCTTGCATCCTAGTTACCATATTACAGGTCTGTGCGTATGTCCGTTCTACCACTAGTGCTCATGGTGTTGCTTGCATTCTAGCTTCCATATTACAGGTCTGTGCGTATATCCGTTCTACCACTAGTGCTCATGTTGTTGCTTGCATTCTAGCTTCCATATTACAGGTCTGTGCGTATGTCCGTTCTACCACTAGTGCTCATGTTGTTGCTTGCATTCTAGTTACCATATTACAGGTCTGTGCATATGTCTGTTCTACCACTAGTGCTCATGTTGTTGCTTGCATTCTAGTTTCCATATTACAGGCCTGTGCGTATGTCCGTTCTACCACTAGTGCTCATGTTGTTGCTTGCATTCTAGTTACCATATTACAGGTCTGTGCATATGTCCGTTCTACAACTAGTGCTCATGTTGTTGCTTGCATTCTAGCTTCCATATTACAGGTCTGTGCATATGTCTGTTCTACCACTAGTGCTCATGTTGTTGTTTGCATTCTAGCTTCCATATTACAGGTCTGTGCATATGTCTGTTCTACCACTAGTGCTCATGGTGTTGCTTGCATTCTAACTTCCATATTACAGGTCTGTGCATATGTCCGTTCTACCACTAGTGCTCATGTTGTTGCTTGCATTCTAGTTACCATATTACAGGTCTGTGCATATGTCCGTTCTACAACTAGTGCTCATGGTGTTGCTTGCATTCTAGCTTCCATATTACAGGTCTGTGCGTATATCCGTTCTACCACTAGTGCTCATGTTGTTGCTTGCATTCTAGCTTCCATATTACAGGTCTGTGCGTATGTTCGTTCTACCACTAGTGCTCATGTTGTTGCTTGCATTCTAACTTCCATATTACAGGTCTGTGCGTATGTCCGTTCTACCACTAGTGCTCATGTTCTTCTTTGCATTCTAACTTCCATATTACAGGTCTGTGCGTATATCCGTTCTACCACTAGTGCTCATGTTGTTGCTTGCATTCTAGTTTCCATATTACAGGTCTGTGCATATGTCCGTTCTACAACTAGTGCTCATGGTGTTGCTTGCATTCTAACTTCCATATTACAGGTCTGTGCATATGTCTGTTCTACCACTAGTGCTCATGTTGTTGCTTGCATTCTAGTTTCCATATTACAGGTCTGTGCGTATGTCCGTTCTACCACTAGTGCTCATGTTGTTGCTTGCATTCTAGCTTCCATATTACAGGTCTGTGCGTATGTCCCTTCTACCACTAGTGCTCATGGTGTTGCTTGCATTCTAGTTACCATATTACAGGTCTGTGCATATGTCTGTTCTACCACTAGTGCTCATGTTGTTGCTTGCATTCTAGCTTCCATATTACAGGCCTGTGCGTATGTCCGTTCTACCACTAGTGCTCATGTTGTTGCTTGCATTCTAACTTCCATATTACAGGTCTGTGCGTATGTCCGTTCTACCACTAGTGCTCATGTTGTTGCTTGCTTTCTAATTTTCATATTACAGGTCTGTGCATATGTCCGTTCTACCACTAGTGCTCATGTTGTTGCTTGCATTCTAGTTACCATATTACAGGTCTGTGCATATGTCCGTTCTACAACTAGTGCTCATGGTGTTGCTTGCATTCTAACTTCCATATTACAGGTCTGTGCATATGTCCGTTCTACAACTAGTGCTCATGGTGTTGCTTGCATTCTAACTTCCATATTACAGGTCTGTGCGTATGTCCGTTCTACCACTAGTGCTCATGGTGTTGCTTGCATTCTAGCTTCCATATTACAGGTCTGTGCGTATGTCCGTTCTACCACTAGTGCTCATGTTGTTGCTTGCATTCTAGTTTCCATATTACAGGTCTGTGCGTATGTCCGTTCTACCACTAGTGCTCATGGTGTTGCTTGCATTCTAGTTTCCATATTACAGGTCTGTGCGTATGTCCGTTCTACCACTAGTGCTCATGGTGTTGCTTGCATTCTAGCTTCCATATTACAGGTCTGTGCGTATGTTCGTTCTACCACTAGTGCTCATGTTGTTGCTTGCATTCTAGCTTCCATATTACAGGTCTGTGCGTATGTCCCTTCTACCACTAGTGCTCATGTTGTTGCTTGCATTCTAGCTTCCATATTACAGGTATGTGCGTATGTCCGTTCTACCACTAGTGCTCATGTTGTTGCTTGCATTCTAGTTACCATATTACAGGTCTGTGCGTATGTTCGTTCTACCACTAGTGCTGATGTTGTTGCTTGCATTCTAGCTTCCATATTACAGGTCTGTGTGTATATCCGTTCTACCATTAGTACTCATGTTGTTGCTTGGATCCATTCTCATGTTGCTGGGTGCAAATCTTGCCATCGTCTGTAAACCTCTACAAGACCTTACTATCTTTGAAAAGGTAAGACATTCCTGCACACAACTAGTTACACCAGACTAACCATGTGAACAGCTGACTATTTCCTATACTCTGTATGTTAAACCATCCCAGACTTACAAGTTTCAACATTTCTGCCCATAAGCAAGGTTATTATCTTTATGTCTTGATTTGTACAGGGAGCATTATCATACAAATTCAGTTTGTTGTGGTGGAGAAGACCACTCACAGTTCAGTAGAAACCGTATATTCCAGTCTCATCTAGGTATATTCCAGTCTCATCTAGGTATATTCCAGTCTCATCTACATATATTCCAGTCTCATCTATGTATATTCCAGTATCATCTACATATATTCCAGTCTCATCTAGGTATATTCCAGTCTCATCTACATATATTCCAGTCTCATCTAGGCATATTCCAGTCTCATCTACATATATTCCAGTCTCATCTATGTATATTCCAGTCTCATCTACATATATTCCAGTCTCATCTAGGTATATTCCAGTCTCATCTATGTATATTCCAGTCTCATCTAGGTATATTCCAGTCTCATCTACATATATTCCAGTCTCATCTATGTATATTCCAGTCTCATCTAGGTATATTCCAGTCTCATCTAGGTATATTCCAGTCTCATCTAGGTATATTCCAGTCTCATCTTACATATATTCCAGTCTCATCTAGGTATATTCCAGTCTCATCTATGTATATTCCAGTCTCATCTATGTATATTCCAGTCTCATCTATGTATATTCCAGTCTCATCTATGTATATTCCAGTCTCATCTATGTATATTCCAGTCTCATCTAGGTATATTCCAGTCTCATCTACATATATTCCAGTCTCATCTATGTATATTCGAGTCTCATCAATGTATATTCCAGTCTCATCTATGTATATTCCAGTCTCAACTACATATATTCCAGTCTCATCTATGTATATTCCAGTCTCATCTATGTATATTCCAGTCTCATCTATGTATATTCCAGTCTCATCTATGTATATTCCAGTCTCATCTAGGTATATTCCAGTCTCATCTACATATATTCCAGTCTCATCTATGTATATTCCAGTCTCATCTATGTATATTCCAGTCTCATCTACATATATTCCAGTCTCATCTATGTATATTCCAGTCTCATCTAGGTATATTCCAGTCTCATCTATGTATATTCCAGTCTCATCTATGTATATTCCAGTCTCATCTACATATATTCCAGTCTCATCTATGTATATTCCAGTCTCATCTAGGTATATTCCAATCTCATCTATGTATATTCCAGGCTCATCTACATATATTCCAGTCTCAGTCTCATCTAGGTATATTCCAGTCTCATCTAGGTATATTCCAGTCTCATGTACATATATTTAAGTAAATAAATGTTCATTTTGTTTTGTAGGGACGAACCTGGTCTGGAACGTAAAATTGACGTCGCCTCACGAGTAAAACTGCAGCATCATATTATAAATGGTTGACTCATTATATTATGCCATGTTTCATTTCAGCTGGTGGACAGCGGTTTGTTGTTTGATGATAAAAGTCTTGGTGAAGAACTGTTCAATGATAACATTGATATATCTGTAGCAGACATCTTCAGGTAAACTATGTCGTGATGCACAGCTCTGTATATGATAGATCAATATAAGTAGACAGGTAAACTATGTCGTGATGCACAGCTCTGTATATGATAGATCAATATAAGTAGACAGGTAAACTATGTCGTGATGCACAGCTCTGTATATGATAGTTCAATATAAGTAGACAATTATGAGTAGTCTCCGAATAAGAAGTTAATTAGGAAGAGAGGACAGGTGGTTGCTGCACGTAGGTTATTAGAGTTATGGTTGTAAAAGTAAAAACATACGGACTGTTCATTTATATTTCCAGTCTTTCATTTCTTCTGATACCACATCCACTGTGAAGAGGTATTCAAATCAGTCTGAAATATACCAAGAATATTTCAAATTCTAAGTTTCAAATAGCCAGTGCTCACCTGTGAATAAAGTCACTGTGTTTACATACTGTATTCCTCCACCAAATAATACAGTAGACCAACCTTCACCTTGCAATGGCCTGAATTCTTATACCACATCTTGTCTACACATCAACTAGTCTGAAGTCTTCTCAAGTCACATAATTTCTCAAGAAACACAAAAACTATACACTGCCTGTCATGAAAATGCATTTTTATCAAAAAGAAAAATTAACTATATTAGTTATTGGGACTACATTCGAGTGGACCGCGGATGCACTTCTGCCTATTTACGTATATACAACCTTATAGTACATCACTTGAAGCTTGAAGATTTCTATCTAGCAACACTTTTGTTGCGTCTCTGATACTGTATCTATTACACCACAGACACTATGCAATAAATGTCATTATTACATTGTTGGTATTGTCGTCCGTCTGTCTTTCTGTCGATGTTTGGCTTTTCCGGCCTTCATCTCTAAAACCACTTGCCGGATTTTGATAAAACTTTACACCAGTGATCATTATTAAGAGTAGTTATCTACGCTTCCTCTCAGCTCATTTTTCTACCGAGTTATGGACCTTTGCTTCCGCTCAGCTCATTTTTCTACAGAGTTATGGCCCTTTGCTTCCGCTCAGCTCATTTTTCTACAGAGTTATGGCCCTTTGCTTCCTCTCAGCTCATTTTTCTACAGAGTTATGGCCCTTTGCTTCCGCTCAGCTCATTTTTCTACAGAGTTATGGCCCTTTGCTTCCGCTCAGCTCATTTTTCTACAGAGTTATGACCCTTTGCTTCCGCTCAGCTCATATTTCTACAGAGTTATGGCCCTTTGCTTCCCCACCATTCTACAGAGTTATGGCCCTTTGCTTCCGCTCTTCTACAGAGTTATGGCCCTTTGCTTCCCTCTTCTACGAGTTATGGCCTTTGCTTCCGCTCAGCTCATTTTTCTACAGAGTTATGGCCCTTTGCTTCCGCTCAGCTCATTTTTCTACAGAGTTATGGCCCTTTGCTTCCACTCAGCTCATTTTTCTACAGAGTTATGGCTCTTTGCTTCCGCTCAGCTCATTTTTCTACAGAGTTATGGCCCTTTGCTTCCGCTCAGCTCATTTTTCTACAGAGTTATGGCCCTTTGCTTCCACTCAGCTCATTTTTCTACAGAGTTATGGCCCTTTGCTTCCGCTCAGCTCATTTTTCTACAGAGTTATGGCCCTTTGCTTCCTCTCAGCTCATTTTTCTACCGAGTTATGGCCCTTTGCTTCCGCTCAGCTCATTTTTCTACAGAGTTATGGCCCTTTGCTTCCGCTCAGCTCATTTTTCTACAGAGTTATGGCTTGGCCTCATTTTTCTACAGGTTATGGCTCTTTGCTTTGCTTCCGCTCAGCTCATTTTTCTACAGAGTTATGGCCCTTTGCTTCCGCTCAGCTCATTTTTCTACAGAGTTATGGCCCTTTGCTTCCGCTCAGCTCATTTTTCTACAGAGTTATGGCCCTTTGCTTCCGCTCAGCTCATTTTTCTACAAAGTTATGGCCCTTTGCTTCCTCTCAGCTCATTTGCTACCGAGTTATGGCCCTTTGCTTCCGCTCAGCTCATTTTTCTACAGAGATATGGCCCTTTTAAGATTTTCAAATAACGCATTTTGTCCGAGCTTCATCTTCATCCCTTGCTGGATTTTGAACAACCTGCCGGTCTCCTATCTCAAACTCAGTCTCAAGCTTCTGATTGGTTCAGCTGGCAGTAAAACTCAATATCAACCAATCAAATCATTTGAGCTTGAGATTGGAGAAAAGTGTTATAACCTCAGGCACTGTATATAGGAATGATCGTTATTAAGTCTAGTTGTGCATGACGTCTTCACCTTTCTCTCCGCTCATTTATTGTGTAGTCATGGCCTAACATTTTTAAAAAAACTATATATTTCTGGCGAGGTCTTCTATTCTATATGTTTATGAAACTTCACAGGAATGATCAGTGCAAGTCTAGGGTTGCATATCTCTGTCACATTCTGTTTGGTTTTGCATATCCTTGTCACATTCTGTTTGGTTTTGCATATCTCTGTCACATTCTGTTTGGTTTTGCATATCCTTGTCACATTCTGTTTGGTTTTGCATATCTCTGTCACATTCTGTTTGGTTTTGCATATCTCTGTCACATTATGTTTGGTTTTGCATATCTCTGTCACATTATGTTTGGTTTTGCATGTCTCTGTCACATTATGTTTGGTTTTGCATATCTCTGTCACATTCTGTTTGGTTTTGCATATCTCTGTCACATTATGTTTGGTTTTGCATATCTCTGTCACATTATGTTTGGTTTTGCATATCTCTGTCACATTATGTTTGGTTTTGCATATCTCTGTCACATTATGTTTGGTTTTGCATATCTCTGTCACATTCTGTTTGGTTTTGCATATCTCTGTCACATTCTGTTTAGGTTTGCATATCTCAGTCACATTCTGTTTGGTTTTGCATATCTCTGTCACATTCTGTTTAGGTTTGCATATCTCAGTCACATTATGTTTGGTTTTGCATATCTCTGTCACATTCTGTTTGGTTTTGCATATCTCTGTCACATTATGTTTGGTTTTGCATGTCTGTCACATTCTGTTTGGTTTTGCATATCTCTGTCACACTCTGTTTGTTTTTGCATATCTCTGTCACATTCTGTTTGGTTTTGCATATCCTTGTCACATTATGTTTGGTTTTGCATGTCTGTCACATTCTGTTTGGTTTTGCATATCTTTGTCACATTTTGTTTGGTTTTGCATATCTCTGTCACATTCTGTTTGGTTTTGCATATCTCTGTCACATTCTGTTTAGTTTTGCATATCCTTGTCACATTCTGTTTGGTTTTGCATATCTCTGTCACATTCTGTTTAGTTTTGCATATCCTTGTCACATTCTGTTTGGTTTTGCATATCTTTGTCACATTCTGTTTGGTTTTGCATATCTCTGTCACATTCTGTTTGGTTTTGCATATCCTTGTCACATTCTGTTTGGTTTTGCATATCCTTGTCACATTCTGTTTGGTTTTGCATATCCTTGTCACATTCTGTTTGGTTTTGCATATCCTTGTCACATTCTGTTTGGTTTTGCATATCTTTGTCACATTTTGTTTGGTTTTGCATATCCTTGTCACATTCTGTTTGGTTTTGCATATCCTTGTCACATTCTGTTTGGTTTTGCATATCTTTGTCACATTTTGTTTGGTTTTGCATATCCTTGTCACATTCTGTTTTGTTGACTTTTAACAGAGTATATTTATGGAATGAATTGCAGATTAATAGTTTTGGCGAGTTTAATCTCAAAATTCCAAGAGTTTCATAGAATATGGTATGAAATCATCACAAGTGTAAGACCCTTTGTATGACATGACCACGAGTGTAAGACCCTTTGTATGACATGACCACGAGTGTAAGACCCTTTGTATGACATGACCACGAGTGTAAGACCCTTTGTATGACATGACCACGAGTGTAAGACCCTTTGTATGACATGACCACGAGTGTAAGACCCTATGTATGACATGACCACGAGTGTAAGACCCTTTGTATGACATGACCACGAGTGTAAGACCCTTTGTATGACATGACCACGAGTGTAAGACCCTTTGTATGACATGACCACGAGTGTAAGACCCTTTGTATGACATGACCACGAGTGTAAGACCCTTTGTATGACATGACCACGAGTGTAAGACCCTTTGTATGACATGACCACGAGTGTAAGATCCTATGTATGACATGACCACGAGTGTAAGACCCTTTGTATGACATGACCACGAGTGTAAGATCCTATGTATGACATGACCACGAGTGTAAGACCCTTTGTATGACATGACCACGAGTGGAAGACCCTTTGTATGACATGACCACGAGTGTAAGACCCTTTGTATGACATGACCACAGTAAGAATCTTACTTTCGGTAATTACGATGTATCCATAGCAACAATTGGCTGTATACATGTCATAAATTCCACTGGGTTTTCATTTGAAGCTATTCAGGTTAGTACGCAATGTGATTGCTGGTGGCAGAGTATGTAGCCCACCTATGTGTTTGCAACTCATTAATTGGGTGTATTTAATAGCGTTGCTATATTTCATGATGTCACTAGTCTGTTTTAGTAGATATAGAATTGTTTTGGCTAATTTTCATCATTTAACCCTTTCAACACTACAGACCTCTAAATAGACTTACAAAAAGTGTAGACCCAGATGAGCCGGCTCGTGACGAGCCGTCTCATCAGGATCTGTACTTTTTGTCAGTAATAATTATTACTATTTTTAGATAAAGTTACCCATTTTGATATATGAACTTGTCCAAAGCTAATTTTCTTATTAATTTATTGGTCTAAAAATATCATGCACCAGTCCATGTCAGTTACTTGGGGTTGAATGGGTTAAAATAAAAATAAATGATATTTTCAATGACATTTTCAACATATTATTTCTTGGTGTTCTGTGTAGAAGTAGTAACCAGACAATATAAAATGTAGCATAGTCGGATGGCATCTCCATCTTCAATCATACCATCTCCATGTTCAATCAAACCATCTCCAGGTTCAATCATACCATCTCCATGTTCAATCATACCATCTCCAAATACAATCATACCATCTCCAGGTTCAATCATACCATCTCCAGGTTTAATCATACCATCTCCAGGTTCAATCATACCATCTCCAGGTTCAATCATACCATCTCCAAATACAATCAAACCATCTCCAGGTTTAATCATACCATCTCCAGGTTATCTCCAGGTTCAATCATACCATCTCCAGGTTCAATCATACCATCTCCATGTTCAATCATACCATCTCCAAATACAATCATACCATCTCCAGATTCAATCATACCATCTCCAGGTTCAATCATACCATCTCCAGGTTCAATCATACCATCTCCAGGTTCAATCATACCATCTCCAGGTTTAATCATACCATCTCCAGGTTATCTCCAGGTTCAATCATACCATCTCCAGGTTCAATCATACCATCTCCATGTTCAATCATACCATCTCCATGTTCAATCATACCATCTCCAAATACAATCATACCATCTCCAGGTTCAATCAAACCATCTCCATGTTCAATCAAACCATCTCCAGGTTCAATCATACCATCTCCAGGTTCAATCAAACCATCTCCATGTTCAATCATACCATCTCCAGATTCCATCATACCATCGCCAGGTTCAATCATACCATCTCCAAATACAATCATACCATCTCCAGATTCAATCATACCATCTCCAGGTTCAATCATACCATCTCCAGGTTCAATCATACCATCGCCAGATTCAATCATACCATCTCCAGGTTCAATCAAACCATCTCCATGTTCAATCATACCATCTCCAGGTTCAATCATACCATCTCCAGGTTCAATCATACCATCTCCAGGTTCAATCATACCATCTCCATGTTCAATCAAACCATCTCCATGTTCAATCATACCATCTCCAGGTTCAATCATACCATCTCCAGGTTCAATCATACCATCTCCAGGTTCAATCATACCATCTCCAGGTTCAATCATACCATCTCCAGGTTCAATCATACCATCTCCAGGTTCAATCAAACCATCTCCAGATTCAATCATACCATCTCCAGGTTCAATCATACCATCTCCAGGTTCAATCATACCATCTCCATGTTCAATCAAACCATCTCCAGATTCCATCATACCATCTCCAGGTTCAATCATACCATCTCCAGGTTCAATCATACCATCTCCAGGAAGTCGTGATAGCGCAATGGTAGCGTGTTCGCGAAAGGCCTGCAGTTTGAGCCCTGCTGGGGCCGATATGATTGTGCCCTTAGGCAAGACATTTAGATTCCACATTGCTTCTTCTCTCTCCCTCGTGGCGATGGATTCCATCAGGAATGAGGTCTCGTGAGTGATTAATGTAAGTTATAAGAACTTGTTTCACAATCGAGCTGAAGTAAATTTGTATAAACTAGTCATACCATCTCCAGGTTCAATCATATTGACTCGAGGTGCATCCAAATTCTGGCTCCATCTGGAATGGTGGTGTGTGTGTGGGGGGGGGGGGGGTTCTAGTTATTTTCATCACTACAGCAATAGTCTGACATGCTTATCTATATTATAACATTGCAGGACATGTCGGAGGAATGGTACAGTTTTTGAAGAGTTTAATATAGAAAGTTTCGTGGATTTTTCATCTCTCATCAATGTTGATGATGTAAGAACTGTTACACTGTTACACTGTTACACTGTTACACTGTTAATGATGTAAGAATTGTTACACTGTTGATGGTGTAAGAACTGTTACACTGTTCCACTGTTGATGATGTATGAACTGTTACACTGTTGATGATGTATGAACTGTTACACTGTTAATGATGTATGAACTGTTACAATGTTAATGATGTATGAACTGTTACAATGTTAATGATGTAAGAACTGTTACAATGTTGATGATGTATGAACTGTTACACT
This sequence comes from Archivesica marissinica, assembly GCA_014843695.1. Classification (NCBI taxonomy): domain Eukaryota; kingdom Metazoa; phylum Mollusca; class Bivalvia; order Venerida; family Vesicomyidae; genus Archivesica; species Archivesica marissinica. The sequence goes on from CM026395.1 coordinate 10,063,544, forward strand.
GTTGATGATGTATGAATTGTTACAATGTTGATGGTGTAAGAACTGTTACACTGTTGATGATGTATGAACTGTTACACTGTTGATGATGTATGAACTGTTACAATGTTGATGATGTATGAATTGTTACAATGTTGATGGTGTAAGAACTGTTACACTGTTAATGATGTAAGAACTGTTAGTGTTACAATGTTGATGGAGTAAGAACTGTTACACTGTTGATGATGTAAGAACTGTTACACTGTTGATGATGTAAGAACTGTTACACTGTTGATGGAGTAAGAATTGTTACACTGTTGATGGAGTAAGGACTGTTACACTGTTGATGATGTAAGAACTGTTACACTGTTGATGATGTATGAACTGTTACACTGTTGATGATGTATGAACTGTTACACTGTTAATGGTGTAAGAATTGTTACACTGTTGATGATGTATGAACTGTTACACTGTTAATGGTGTAAGAATTGTTACACTGTTGATGATGTATGAACTGTTACACTGTTAATGATGTATGAACTGTTACACTGTTCCACTGTTGATGATGTATGAACTGTTACACTGTTACACTGTTGATGGAGTAAGAATTGTTACACTGTTGATGATGTATGAACTGTTACACTGTTAATGATGTAAGAACTGTTACACTGTTGATGATGTAAGAACTGTTAGTGTTACAATGTTGATGGAGTAAGAACTGTTACACTGTTGATGATGTAAGAACTGTTACACTGTTGATGATGTAAGAACTGTTACACTGTTAATGATGTAAGAACTGTTAGTGTTACAATGTTGATGGAGTAAGAACTGTTACACTGTTGATGATGTAAGAACTGTTACACTGTTGATGATGTATGAACTGTTACACTGTTGATGATGTATGAACTGTTACACTGTTGATGATGTAAGAATTGTTACACTGTTGATGATGTATGAACTGTTACACTGTTAATGGTGTAAGAATTGTTACACTGTTGATGATGTATGAATTGTTACACTGTTGATGATGTATGAACTGTTACACTGTTAATGGTGTAAGAATTGTTACACTGTTGATGATGTATGAACTGTTACACTGTTAATGGTGTAAGAATTGTTACACTGTTGATGATGTATGAACTGTTACACTGTTAATGGTGTAAGAATTGTTACACTGTTGATGATGTATGAACTGTTACACTGTTAATGGTGTAAGAATTGTTACACTGTTGATGATGTATGAACTGTTACACTGTTAATGGTGTAAGAATTGTTACACTGTTGATGATGTATGAACTGTTACACTGTTAATGGTGTAAGAATTGTTACACTGTTGATGATGTATGAACTGTTACACTGTTAATGGTGTAAGAATTGTTACACTGTTGATGATGTATGAACTGTTACACTGTTAATGGTGTAAGAATTGTTACACTGTTGATGATGTATGAACTGTTACACTGTTAATGGTGTAAGAATTGTTACACTGTTGATGATGTATGAACTGTTACACTGTTAATGGTGTAAGAATTGTTACACTGTTGATGATGTATGAACTGTTACACTGTTAATGGTGTAAGAACTGTTAGTGTTACAATGTTGATGGAGTAAGAACTGTTACACTGTTGATGATGTAAGAACTGTTACAATGTTGATGATGTATGAACTGTTACACTGTTGATGATGTAAGAACTGTTAGTGTTACAATGTTGATGATGTATGAACTGTTACAATGTTGATGGAGTAAGAACTGTTACACTGTTGATGATGTAAGAACTGTTACACTGTTGATGATGTATGAACTGTTACACTGTTGATGATGTATGAACTGTTACACTGTTAATGGTGTAAGAATTGTTACACTGTTGATGATGTATGAACTGTTACACTGTTAATGGTGTAAGAATTGTTACACTGTTGATGATGTATGAATTGTTACACTGTTGATGATGTATGAATTGTTACACTGTTGATGATGTATGAACTGTTACACTGTTAATGGTGTAAGAATTGTTACACTGTTGATGATGTATGAATTGTTACACTGTTGATGATGTATGAACTGTTACACTGTTGATGATGTATGAATTGTTACACTGTTGATAATGTATGAACTGTTACACTGTTGATGATGTATGAACTGTTACACTGTTGATGATGTATGAACTGTTACACTGTTGATGATGTATGAACTGTTACACTGTTGATGATGTAAGAACTGTTACACTGTTGATGATGTATGAACTGTTACACTGTTAATGGTGTATGAATTGTTACATTATATGTATGTATGTATGTTCCATTAATGTCAAACCCCTTGCGGGGACCTAGACATGTTTTCCTGAGCATGGTTAGCCGACCATAGCAGTTAACCAGTACTAAGCAATGTGTGTGAGGTGCCGTGCTCAATGTCACTACATACATGGCCTGACTGAGTATCGAACCCGGACCGTTCGATTCTAAATCCGACGCTCTACCATTGGACCACGGATGCCACACGATGCTGTCACAAGTTCTAAGTTGGCAATATTTGCTGGATTATTACCTCTGCATGCTGGGTAAAATATAGACTATAAATAGTTTAAATAATTGTAGCAGCCGATAATTTATTATGTGTGTTCTTATTTGTAACTAAAAACTCGTAGCAGGAAGATGAAAACATCCTGCAAGTTAAGTTGGTTTTCGTGGATGGATTTTAACAACATATATGTTATAATATATCAGCAACAGTTGGTTTTCGGGGATGGATTTTAACAACATACATGTTATAATATATCAGCAACAGTTGGTTTTCGGGGATGGATTTTAACAACATACATGTTATAATATATCAGCAACAGTTGGTTTTCGGGGATGGATTTTAACAACATACATGTTATAATATATCAGCAACAGTTGGTTTTCGGGGATGGATTTTAACAACATACATGTTATAATATATCAGCAACAGTTGGTTTTCGGGGATGGATTTTAACAACATACATGTTATAATATATCAGCAACAGTTGGTTTCGGGGATGGATTTTAACAACATACATGTTATAATATATCACAACACAAAACAACAACAAAAAATTCGGGATGGATTTTAACAACATACATGTTATAATATATCAGCAACAGTTGGTTTTCGGGGATGGATTTTAACAACATACATGTTATAAATATCAGCAACAGTTGGTTTTCGGGGATGGATTTTAACAACATACATGTTATAAATATCAGCAACATTCGGGGATGGATTTTAACAACATACATGTTATAATATATCAGCAACAGTTGGTTTTCGGGGATGGATTTTAACAACATACATGTTATAATATATCAGCAACAGTTGGTTTTCGGGGATGGATTTTAACAACATACATGTTATAATATACACAACACAAAGGATTTTAACAACATACATGTTATAATATATCAGCAACAGTTGGTTTTCGGGGATGGATTTTAACAACATACATGTTATAATATATCAGCAACAGTTGGTTTTCGGGGATGGATTTTAACAACATACATGTTATAATATATCAGCAACAGTTGGTTTTCGGGGATGGATTTTAACAACATACATGTTATAATATATCAGCAACAGTTGGTTTTCGGGGATGGATTTTAACAACATACATGTTATAATATATCAGCAACAGTTGGTGTTCGGGGATGGATTTTAACAACATACATGTTATAATATATCAGCAACAGTTGGTGTTCGGGGATGGATTTTAACAACATACATGTTATAATATATCAGCAACAGTTGGTTTTCGGGGATGGATTTTAACAACATACATGTTATAATATATCAGCAACAGTTGGTTTTCGGGGATGGATTTTAACAACATACATGTTATAATATATCAGCAACAGTTGGTTTTCGGGGATGGATTTTAACAACATACATGTTATAATATATCAGCAACAGTTGGTTTTCGGGGATGGATTTTAACAACATACATGTTATAATATATCAGCAACAGTTGGTTTTCGATGGTATTCAAGTGAAATACAAGAAATAAAAATTGTTGGATATTACATTTTAACAATTTACAGTTATGCCAGTCGTAGTGGTCACCTCTATAGCTGCCAGTTACCAGGTTCCCCCGTGTGGTTATTTGTTCTACATTTAACCTCTATTAAGCACCCACCTATATTAAGCATATACCTATTAAACACCCACCTCTATTAAGCACCCACCTATATTAAGCATCCACCTCTGTTAAGCACCCACCTATATTAAGCATCCACCTCTATTAAACACCTACCTCTGGCAAGCACCCACCTATATTAAGCATCCACCTCTATTAAGCATCCACCTATATTAAGCATCCACCTATATTAAACATCCACCTCTATTAAGCATCCACCTCTATTAAACACCCACCTCTGGCAAGCATCCACCTATATTAAGCATCCACCTATATTAAGCATCCACCTATATTAAACATCCACCTCTATTAAGCATCCACCTCTATTAAACACCCACCTCTGGCAAGCACCCACCTATATTAAGCATCCACCTCTATTAAGCATCCACCTCTATTAAGCACCCACCTCTATTAAGCACCCACCTATATTAATCATCCACCTATATTAAACACCTACCTCTATTAAACACCTACCTCTATTAAGCACCCACCTATATTAAGCATCCACCTATATTAAGCACCCATCTATATTAAGCACCCACCTCTATTAAGAACCCACCTATATTAAGCATCCACCTCTATTAAGCACCCACCTCTATTAAACACCTACCTCTATTAAGCACCCATCTATGTTAAGCACCCACCTCTATTAAACACCTACCTCTATTAAGCACCCATCTATGTTAAGCACCCACCTATATTAAGCACCCACCTCTATTAAACACCTACCTCTATTAAGCACCCATCTATGTTAAGCACCCACCTATATTAAGCACCCACCTCTATTAAACACCTACCTCTATTAAGCACCCATCTATGTTAAGCATCCACCTCTATTAAGCACCCACCTCTATTAAACACCTACCTCTATTAAGCACCCATCTATGTTAAGCACCCACCTATATTAAGCACCCACCTCTATTAAACACCTACCTCTATTAAGCACCCATCTATGTTAAGCATCCACCTCTATTAAGCACCCACCTCTATTAAACACCTACCTCTATTAAGCACCCATCTATGTTAAGCACCCACCTCTATTAAGCACCCACCTCTATTAAGCACCCACCTCTATGAAGCACCCACCTCTATTAAGCACCCATCTATGTTAAGCACCCACCTCTATGAAGCACCCACCTATATTAAGCACCCATCTATGTTAAGCACCCACCTCTATGAAGCACCCATCTATGTTAAGCACCCACCTCTATGAAGCACCCACCTCTATTAAGCACCCATCTATGTTAAGCACCCACCTCTATTAAACACCTACCTCTATTAAACACCTACCTCTATTAAACACCTACCTCTATTAAACACCTACCTCTATTAAACACCTACCATCTATGTTAAGCACCCACCTCTATTAAGCACCCATCTATGTTAAGCACCCACCTCTATGAAGCACCCACCTCTATTAAGCACCCACCTCTATGAAGCACCCACCTCTATTAAGCACCCATCTATGTTAAGCACCCACCTCTATGAAGCACCCATCTATGTTAAGCACCCATCTATGTTAAGCACCCACCTCTATGAAACACCCACCTCTATTAAGCACCCATCTATGTTAAGCACCCACCTCTATGAAACACCCACCTCTATTAAGCACCCATCTATGTTAAGCACCCACCTATATTAAGCATCCACCTCTATTAAGCACCCATCTATGTTAAGCACCCACCTCTATTAAGCATCCACCTCTATGAAGCACCCATCTATGTTAAGCACCCACCTCTATGAAGCACCCACCTCTATGAAGCACCCATCTATGTTAAGCACCCACCTCTATGAAGCACCCACCTCTATGAAGCACCCACCTCTATTAAGCACCCACCTCTATGAAGCACCCACCTCTATGAAGCACCCACCTCTATGAAGCACCCACCTCTATGAAGCACCCACCTCTATTAAGCATCCACCTCTATGAAGCACCCACCTCTATGAAGCACCCACCTCTATGAAGCATCCACCTCTATGAAGCACCCACCTCTATTAAGCATCCACCTCTATGAAGCACCCACCTCTATGAAGCATCCACCTCTATGAAGCACCCACTATTAAATCCCACGTCTGCTAAGCAACCATTCTTTTTCTGTAACAGTTTGTGGTTGACTTGGAGAGCAGCATTGTTGACCCGATTACTGCTACAATAAGAGATATCAGTATTGTGGATGCCAGTAGCTTTGATGACCTTATAGTTAAACTGGATCAAACAGACTTTGATTCAGCTGTTATGACAACCCAAGAGGTAGGTATATTTTATTGCAGCACAGGGTAGATATGTGCAATAATTTTGTACAACCATGTATCTACTTTAGGCAAATCTTTAGTCAACACATATTTGTTTTAGTGTTTCAGGTTTTTGATTGGCATTTTAAATGATTTTATATTTAATGGTTAATATCCAGTTTTACCTTTGTGTAGAATGTACTGCACACTAGCATGTTCTAAGTAACCAATGATTAGCATTCACATTATTAGGGCCTGCTTTTGGTAAATGTGGATGACCTATGGTAATCAATGTGTCGTCTGTCCGTCCACGATTACGAATCCGTCTTACGTGGCTAGGAGAACAATAGATCTATTGTCTAGTGGTCTATGGTTAGCTGCTATGTGACTATCAATTCTTTTACGCGGATTATTGAACAAATGAGAGAACAATAGTGTAGTCACTTAATTAAGTACCCATTCATGAGAGCGTCCGTCCGTATATCTGTCCAGCCGTCAGCATTGTTTTGTCCGACCAATAACTTTGTTGTGCATAGTTGGATTTCGATTTAATTAGGAATAAATGAGTACAATGACTAGATGATGTGTCACATACAAAAGGTTATAGGTGAAGATGACGGGACTCGGCTAAACTTTGTCAGTTTACAATGATGACGGGACTCGGTTAAACTTTGTCAGTTTACAATGATGACGGGACTCGGTTAAACTTTGTCAGTTTACAATGATGACGAGACTAAGTTAAACTTTATCAGTTTACAATGATGACGGGACTCGGTTAAACTTTGTCAGTTTACAATGATGACGGGACTAAGTTAAACTTTATCAGTTTACAATGATGACGGGACTCAGTTAAACTCAGTTTACAATGATGACGGGACTAGTTAAACTTTATCAGTTTACAATGATGACGGGACTCAGTTAAACTTTGTCAGTTTACAATGATGACGGGACTAGGTTAAACTTTGTCAGTTTACAATGATGACTGGACTCGGTTAACCTTTGTCAGTTTACAATGATGACTGGACTCTGTTAACCTTTATCAATTTACAATGATGACTGGACTCGGTTAACCTTTGTCAGTTTACAATGATGACGGAACTCGGTTAACCTTTGTCAGTTTACAATGATGACTGGACTCGGTTAACCTTTATCAGTTTACAATGATGACTGGACTCGGTTAACCTTTGTCAGTTTACAATGATGACTGGACTCGGTTAACCTTTGTCAGTTTACAATGATGACGGAACTCGGTTAACCATTGTCAGTTTACAATGATGACTGGACTCAGTTAACCTTTGTCAGTTTACAATGATGACGGGACTAGGTTAAACTTTATCAGTTTACAATGATGACTGGACTCGGTTAACCTTTGTCAGTTTACAATGATGACGGAACTCGGTTAACCATTGTCAGTTTACAATGATGACTGGACTCGGTTAACCTTTGTCAGTTTACAATGATGACGGGACTAGGTTAAACTTTATCAGTTTACAATGATGACGGGACTAGGTTAACCTTTGTCAGTTTACAATGATGACGGGACTCTGTTAACCTTTGTCAGTTTACAATGATGCCGGGACTCGGTTAACCTTTGTCAGTTTACAATGATGACTGGACTCGGTTAACCTTTGTCAGTTTACAATGATGACGGGACTCGGTTAAACTTTGTTAGTTTACAATGATGACGGGACTAGGTTAAACTTTGTCAGTTTACAATGATGACGGGACTAGGTTAAACTTTGTCAGTTTACAATGATGACGGGACTCGGTTAACCTTTGTCAGTTTACAATGATGACGGGACTCGGTTAACCTTTGTCAGTTTACAATGATGACGGGATTCAGTTAAACTTTGTCAGTTTACAATGATGACGGGACTCGGTTAACATGACAGGACTCGGTTAACCTTTGTCAGTTTACAATGATGACGGGACTCGGTTAACAGGACAGGACTCGGTTAACCTTTGTCAGTTTACAATGATGAAGGGACTCATTTTCTCATTTGGCGCATACACTTTGGTAAAGGCCACTATTTAAATTAAAGTCTTACTAATATTAGAAAATGGCTTCTGCCTGATAACTTTGTCATGTTTTATGCTTATTTGTCATGGTTTTGCTTATTTATCGTCACTACCGGTTGCCCATATTAGCGACGCCTCTTGAAGATATTAGTCATTTTGATTTTTGGAGGATAGTGCAGATACAGACAGAGACCCATTCCAGAGTCTCCTCTGGTTCTTTTACATTAACGGTGTAAAGCACCGACACAAGACCTTGGTTTAAAGTCCCATCTGAAAGACTGTTAATTTTATTAGGGTCAGACGGGGGATCGAACCTGCGATCCCTGGATTACCAGTCCAGCGTGTTAACCACTGGACTACAGATCCGTCTTTGTCACAATGCAGGAAGCTTGAAATAAACTTAATAATAAAGTTATCAACAGCATGACAACTTCTCACATGAAACACAGAAGGTCACAGTCACTGTTACTAAGAAACCTGAAATACTCAGTGTTCATTGTAAAGGTCACTGTTCTAATAATAGAAAAATGGTTGTTCAAGAAATATGTAAATTGACGTGGATGGAGTTTAAAATAACTTAGTACAAGTGATCACTGTAACATGAAAGAAATATGTAAATTGACGTGGATGGAGTTTAAAATAACTTAGTACAAGTGATCACTGTAACATGAAAGAAATATGTAAATTGACGTGGATGGAGTTTAAAATAACTTAGTACAAGTGATCACTGTAACATGAAAGAAATATGTAAATTGACGTGGATGGAGTTTAAAATAACTTAGTACAAGTGATCACTGTAACATGAAAGAAATATGTAAATTGACGTGGATGGAGTTTAAAATAACTTAGTACAAGTGATCACTGTAACATGAAAGAAATATGTAAATTGACGTGGATGGAGTTTAAAATAACTTAGTACAAGTGATCACTGTAACATGAAAGAAATATGTAAATTGACGTGGATGGAGTTTAAAATAACTTAGTACAAGTGATCACTGTAACATGAAAGAAATATGTAAATTGACGTGGATGGAGTTTAAAATAACTTAGTACAAGTGATCACTGTAACATGAAAGAAATATGTAAATTGACGTGGATGGAGTTTAAAATAACTTAGTACAAGTGATCACTGTAACATGAAAGAAATATGTAAATTGACGTGGATGGAGTTTAAAATAACTTAGTACAAGTGATCACTGTAACATGAAAACATGTTGCATTACAACACACAGGTTCAAGGTCACATATTCTAAACATTGGAAATAGGATATTGGCATCCGCTCAATAACTTTTTCGAGCATGAAGGGATGTCGAAATAATTTGCACAAAAACCCAGCTGAAGAATCTGTGTCAGCTGTGACATTGTGTATATTCAAAACTTAATTATGAACTTTTACTCTTGAAACGCTGGAAACGAAAAGTGCTGGAAACGAAAAGTGTTGTCTGCTGATTATAAATAGTATTCTTTTTCTCTTCTGTTTTGTAAGGACATGGGAGGTGTGCAACTATAAACACCGCACGATAATCACAACATTATCGGAAGAGTCCATTGACTTGATATAGGTGCTTTTATATTACTATTTATAGGAAAACGTTACCATTCAATGTTATAGACTACACAATAGTCAAGTTGTACATGAAGTAGTAATATAAAAACGTCAATGGACTCTTCCGACAACATTATCGTGCGGTATTTATAAAACATGTTTATGAATCTAAATCAGAACAATATTGACAATCAGCAGACCATGTATGTATTTGTCTTTCAGCATGTTAAGATATTGTTTTCAGATACTAGTCGAGCTGTATCAAGTTAATCTGGAAGATACATCACAGTACTTGGCGGACCTTACCATTGTGGTAACTGAGCCAGTATGTACATCCTGCTTATTTCTACATTACACTAATACTGAACTCTGTTGGGGGGTGGGGCTGAGATGGTTATTGGGGTGAGGGAGGTTTGAGAGGGCTATTTGGGTGAGGGGGTTTGAGAGGGCTATTTGGGTGAGAGGGGTTTGAGAGGGCTATTTGGGTGAGGGGTTGAGAGGGATATTTGAGGGATATTTGGGTGAGGGGGTTGAGAGGGATATTTGGATGAGGGGGGTTTGAGAGGGATATTTGGGTGAGGGGGGTTGAGAGGGATATTTGGGTGAGGGGGTTTGAGAGGGCTATTTGGGTGAGAGGGGTTTGAGAGGGCTATTTGGGTGAGGGGGTTTGAGAGGGATATTTGGGTGAGGGGGGTTGAGAGGGATATTTGGATGAGGGGGGTTTGAGAGGGATATTATTTTTTTTTAATTAATATGTATTTACACAATACTATTGCAATAGTCCTACAACTATCGCAATACTATCGCAATACTATTGCAATAGTATTTTAACTATCGCAATAGTAAAATTGACCCCAATAGTCACTGAGGGGTGTTTGAGAGGGATATTTGGGTGAGGGGGGTTTGAGAGGGATATTTGGGTGAGGGGGTTGAGAGGGATATTTGGGTGAGGGGGTTTGAGAGGGATATTTGGGTGAGGGGGTTTGAGAGGGATATTTGGGTGAGGGGGGTTGAGAGGGATATTTGGGTGAGGGGGGTTTGAGAGGGATATTTGGGTGAGGGGGTTTGAGAGAGATATTTGGATGAGGGGGTTTGAGAGGGATATTTGTATGAGGGGGGTTTGAGCGGGATATTTGGGTGAGGGGGGTCTTTGAGGGATATTTGGGTGAGGGGGTTTGTGAGGGATATTTGGGTGAAGGGGTTTGAGAGGGATATTTGGGTGAGGGGGTTTGAGAGGGATATTTGGGTGAGGGGGTTTGAGAGGGATATTTGGGTGAGGGGGGTTGAGAGGGATATTTGGGTGAGTGGGGTTTGAGAGGGATACTTGGATGAGTGTGTTTGAGAGGGCTATTTGGGTGAGTGGGGTTTGAGAGGGATATTTGGAAGAGGGTGTTTGAGAGGGCTATTTAGGTGAGGGGTGTTTGAGAGGGTTATGCCTGGAGGACTTTGTTTCAGTTATAATTGTCCCAATATATTATTTTCTATTTTTCTAAAACATTTATGATCCATTTTGGAGAAAGTCAGGTATATTATTTGGGGAATTCGGTCGCCGGTTGGTACGTCCCATTTATGTATGTTCTCTGAATCTTGGAAATTGCTAGGAAGTTTTTCTATTAATTTTGCACAAATGTTTAGCATACTGAGTAGTTCGCGTTTTGCTCGCAAGATCCAGGCTCATGCCTGGAAGGTCATACTTGCTTGCCAAATGCCCGGAATGGGTGTGTGCCCGCTGCATATTTTATAACCTATAGCGATGGATTCCATAAGGAATGTGGTCTAATGTTGTAAGAACTTGTTTCGCAATTACAGGTATAGATTTGTATAAACTAAACTAATAGATAATTACGATGTATGTATAATGTATGTATAATGTATGTATAATGTTTGAAGTGTTGCTTGTAGAGTTATGTTGCTGAGTACAGAGATATTGGAGATCAACTACAGAATCTCCAACAAAGCCCCAAACTATTGAAACAGTCTGTTGTAAGTACAACAAAGCTCCAAACTGCCATTGAAACTGACTGTTGTACGTACAACATAACTCCAAACTACCATTGAAACTATCTGTTGTATGTACAACATAACTCCAAACTACCATTGAAACTATCTGTTGTACATACAACATAACTCCAAACTACCATTGACACTATCTGTTGTATGTACAACATAACTCCAAACTACCATTGAAACTATCTGTTGTACATACAACATAACTCCAAACTACCATTGAAACAGTCTGTTGTATGTACAACATAACTCCAAACTGCCATTGAAACAGTCTGTTGTATGTACAACATAACTCCAAACTACCATTGAAACAGTCTGTTGTATGTACAACATAACTCCAAACTACCATTGAAACTATCTGTTGTACATACAACATAACTCCAAACTACCATTGAAACAGTCTGTTGTATGTACAACATAACTCCAAACTGCCATTGACACTATCTGTTGTACATACAACATAACTCCAAACTACCATTGAAACAGTCTGTTGTATGTACAACATAACTCCAAACTACCATTGAAACTATCTGTTGTACATACAACATAACTCCAAACTACCATTGAAACAGTCTGTTGTATGTACAACATAACTCCAAACTGCCATTGAAACTATCTGTTGTATATACAACATAACTCCAAACTGCCATTGAAACTATCTGTTGTACGTACAACATACCTCCAAACTACCATTGAAACTATCTGTTGTACATACAACATAACTCCAAACTACCATTGAAACAGTCTGTTGTACATACAACATACCTCCAAACTACCATTGAAACTATCTGTTGTACATACAACATACCTCCAAACTACCATTGAAACTATCTGTTGTACATACAACATACCTCCAAACTACCATTGAAACTATCTGTTGTACATACAACATACCTCCAAACTACCATTGAAACTATCTGTTGTACATACAACATACCTCCAAACTACCATTGAAACTATCTGTTGTACATACAACATACCTCCAAACTACCATTGAAACTATCTGTTGTACATACAACATACCTCCAAACTACCATTGAAACTATCTGTTGTACATACAACATACCTCCAAACTACCATTGAAACTATCTGTTGTACATACAACATACCTCCAAACTACCATTGAAACTATCTGTTGTACATACAACATACCTCCAAACTACCATTGAAACTATCTGTTGTACATACAACATACCTCCAAACTACCATTGAAACTATCTGTTGTACATACAACATACCTCCAAACTACCATTGAAACTATCTGTTGTACATACAACATAACTCCAAACTACCATAACTCCAAACTACCATTGACACTATCTGTTGTATGTACAACATAACTCCAAACTACCATTGAAACTATCTGTTGTACATACCACATATCTCCAAACTACCATTGACACTATCTGTTGTATGTACAACATAACTCCAAACTACCATTGAAACTATCTGTTGTATGTACAACATAACTCCAAACTACCATTGAAACAGTCTGTTGTACGTACCACATATCTCCAAACTACCATTGAAAATATCTGTTGTATGTACAACATAACTCCAAACTACCATTGAAACTATCTGTTGTATGTACAACATAACTCCAAACTACCATTGAAACAGTCTGTTGTACATACAACATACCTCCAAACTACCATTGAAACTATCTGTTGTATGTACAACATAACTCCAAACTACCATTGAAACTATCTGTTGTATGTACAACATAACTCCAAACTACCATTGAAACAGTCTGTTGTACGTACCACATATCTCCAAACTACCATTGAAAATATCTGTTGTATGTACAACATAACTCCAAACTACCATTGAAACTATCTGTTGTATGTACAACATAACTCCAAACTACCATTGAAACAGTCTGTTGTACATACAACATACCTCCAAACTACCATTGAAACTATCTGTTGTATGTACAACATAACTCCAAACTACCATTGAAACTATCTGTTGTACGTACAACATAACTCCAAACTACCATTGAAACTATCTGTTGTACATACAACATACCTCCAAACTACCATTGAAACTATCTGTTGTACGTACAACATAACTCCAAACTACCATTGAAACTATCTGTTGTATGTACAACATAACTCCAAACTACCATTGAAACTATCTGTTGTACGTACAACATACCTCCAAACTACCATTGAAACTATCTGTTGTACATACAACATACCTCCAAACTACCATTGAAACTATCTGTTGTACGTACAACATAACTCCAAACTACCATTGAAACTATCTGTTGTACATACAACATACCTCCAAACTACCATTGAAACTATCTGTTGTACGTACAACATAACTCCAAACTACCATTGAAACTATCTGTTGTATGTACAACATAACTCCAAACTACCATTGAAACTATCTGTTGTACGTACAACATACCTCCAAACTACCATTGAAACTATCTGTTGTACGTACAACATAACTCCAAACTACCATTGAAACTATCTGTTGTACATACAACATAACTCCAAACTACCATTGAAACTATCTGTTGTACATACAACATAACTCCAAACTACCATTGAAACAGTCTGTTGTATGTACAACATAGCTCCAAACTACCATTGAATCTATCTGTTGTACGTACAACAAAGCTCCAAACTACCATTGAAACTATCTGTTGTACATACAACATAACTCCAAACTACCATTGAATCTATCTGTTGTACATACAACATAGCTCCAAACTACCATTGAAACTATCTGTTGTACATACAACATAACTCCAAACTACCATTGAAACAGTCTGTTGTACATACAACATATCTCCAAACTACCATTGAAACTATCTGTTGTACATACAACATAACTCCAAACTACCATTGAAACTATCTGTTGTACATACAACATAACTCCAAACTACCATTGAAACTATCTGTTGTACATACAACATAACTCCAAACTACCATTAAAACAGTCTGTTGTACGTATATACCTTGCATGGATACATATACCATCTAGCCATCCCAGTACATCATTCCTGGTATATACCTTGCATGGATACATATACCATCTAGCCATCCCAGTACATCATTCCTGGTATATACCTTGCATGGATACATATACCATCTAGCCATCCCAGTACATCATTCCTGGTATATACCTTGCATGGATACATATACCATCTAGCCATCCCAGTACATCATTCCTGGTATATACCTTGCATGGATACATATACCATCTAGCCATCCCAGTACATCATTCCTGGTATATACCTTGCATGGATACATATACCATCTAGCCATCCCAGTACATCATTCCTGGTATATACCTTGCATGGATACATATACCATCTAGCCATCCCAGTACATCATTCCTGGTATATACCTTGCATGGATACATATACCATCTAGCCATCCCAGTACATCATTCCTGGTATATACCTTGCATGGATACATATACCATCTAGTACATCATTCCTATATATTATATACGTATGTATTGTAAGTAGTTTATATATTATATACGTATGTATTGTAAGTAGTTTATATATTATATACGTATGTATTGTAAGTAGTTTATATATTATATACGTATGTATTGTAAGCAGTTTATATATTATATACGTATGTATTGTAAGCAGTTTATATATTATATACATATGTATTGTAAGTAGTTTATATATTATATACGTATGTATTGTAAGCAGTTTATATATTATATACGTATGTATTGTAAGCAGTTTATATATTATATACGTATGTATTGTAAGCAGTTTATATATTATATACGTATGTATTGTAAGCAGTTTATATATTATATACGTATGTATTGTAAGTAGTTTATATATTATATACGTATGTATTGTAAGTAGTACATATATTATATACTTATGTATTGTAAGTAGTTTATATATTATATACGTATGTATTGTAAGTAGTTTATATATTATATACGTATGTATTGTAAGTAGTACATATATTATATACTTATGTATTGTAAGTAGTTCATATATTATATACGTACATATTGTTTAGTAGTTCATATATTATATACTTATGTATTGTAAGTAGTTTATATATTATATACGTATGTATTGTAAGTAGTACATATATTATATACTTATGTATTGTAAGTAGTTTATATATTATATACGTATGTATTGTAAGCAGTTTATATATTATATATGTATGTATTGTAAGCAGTTAACTAAGATTATTTACTGCAGGATAAACTGCTTGAGATTGTCGATGCTCTGAATCATACCCGTGAAACAATTAAGGTAAGTAATAACTAAAATAATAATTAGTGATGAATGAAATATCTGGACAGTAACATCTATTATTTTCAGATGATGTCAAATTAAAAGATGGTTCAAATTATGAAAACAAAACAGCAATTAGTAAGTGGACGCTTGATGCTGACCCTGAAGTAATACCAGCAATGATCTGTTGTTGATTGTAGCAGTGACTTCCAATCTGCAGCAATGATCTGTTGTTGATTGTAGCAGTGACTTCCAGTCTGTGGCAATGATCTGTTGTTGATTGTAGCAGTGACTTCCAGTCTGCAGCAATGATCTGTTGTTGATTGTAGCAGTGACTTCCAATCTGCAGCAATGATCTGTTGTTGATTGTAGCAGTGACTTCCAGTCTGTGGCAATGATCTGTTGTTGATTGTAGCAGTGACTTCCAGTCTGCAGCAATGATCTGTTGTAGATTGTAGCAGTGACTTCCAGTCTGCAGCAATGCTCTGTTGTTGATTGTAGCAGTGACTTCCAGTCTGCAGCAATGATCTGTTGTTGATTGTAGCAGTGACTTCCAGTCTGCAGCAATGATCTGTTGTTGATTGTAGCAGTGACTTCCAGTCTGCAGCAATGATCTGTTGTTGATTGTAGCAGTGACTTCCAGTCTGCAGCAATGATCTGTTGTAGATTGTAGCAGTGACTTCCAGTCTGCAGCAATGATCTGTTGTAGATTGTAGCAGTGACTTCCAGTCTGCAGCAATGATCTGTTGTAGATTGTAGCAGTGACTTCCAGTCTGCAGCAATGATCTGTTGTAGATTGTAGCAGTGTACACACCAAGGAATATAGCTTCACATAGAGATTAACTGAATAATGCACACTGCTTTGTTTACAGACTACCAGTTCTTATATAGCAACACACTTGAATGGCTTGAAAATGTTTAAAGACACACAAGCAACTAACATTGTCATACAGGTAACATGTTCCATATCTCATACCATTATTGTGTCTGAATGTATGTTGATAAATGGCTGTGATATATGGGTGTGATATATGGGTGTGATAAATGGGTGTGATATATGGCTGTGATATATGGGTGTGATATATGGGGATTGAGAAGGTGTTTTATAATATAAATATGTAGAAATACATCATAAACGTAACTTTTTGAATACTGTAACTTTATCATTTTAAAGAAATTTGCTTATGTCTGTATTTAGAAAATAATGTTTCATGTAGGACAGGGCTACATGTAGGATAGGGTTACATGTAGGACAGGGCTACATGTAGGACAGGGTTACATGTAGGACAGGGTTACATGTAGGACAGGGTTACATGTAGGACAGGGTTACGTGTAGGACAGGGTTGCATGTAGGACAGGGTTACATGTAGGGTAGGGTTACGTGTAGGACAGGGTTACGTGTAGGACAGGGTTACATGTAGGGTAGGGTTACATGTAGGACAGGGTTACATGTAGGACAGGGTTACATGTATGATAGGGTTACATGTTGGACAGGGTTACGTGTTGGACAGGGTTACGTGTAGGACAGGGTTACATGTAGGACATGGTTACATGTAGGATAGGGTTACATGTAGGACAGGGTTACGTGTTGGACAGGGTTACATGTAGGACAGGGTTACATGTAGGACAGGGTTACATGTAGGATAGGGTTACATGTAGGACACGGTTACGTGTAGGACAGGGTTACATGTAGGATAGGGTTACATGTAGGACAGGGTTACATGTAGGACAGGGTTACATGTAGGACAGGGTTACATGTAGGACATGGTTACCTGTAGGACAGGGTTACATGTAGGACAGGGTTACATGTAGGACAGGGTTACATGTAGTATAGGATTACATTTAGGATAGGGTTATGTGTAGGACAGGGTTACATGTAGGACAGGGTTACATGTAGGATAGGGTTACATGTAGTATAGGATTACATTTAGGATAGGGTTATGTGTAGGACAGGGTTACATGTAGGGCAGGGTTACATGTAGGACAGGGTTACATGTAGGACAGGGTTACATGTAGTACATGGTTACATGTAGGGTAGGGTTACATGTAGGATAGGGTTACATGTAGGATAGGGTTACATGTAGGGTAGGGTTACATGTAGGATAGGGTTACATGTAGGGTAGGGTTACATGTAGGACAGGGTTACATGTAGGGTAGGGTTACATGTAGGACAGGGTTACATGTAGGATAGGGTTACATGTAGGATAGGGTTACATGTAGGATAGGGTTACATGTAGGATAGGGTTCCATGTAGGACAGGGTTACATGTAGGACAGAGTTACATGTAGGACATGGTTACATGTAGGACAGGGTTACATGTAGGACAGGGTTACATGTTGGACAGGGTTACATGTAGGATAGGGTTACATGTAGGACAGGGTTACATGTAGGACAGGGTTACATGTTGGACAGGGTTACATGTAGGATAGGGTTACATGTAGGACAGGGTTACATGTAGGACAGGGTTACATGTAGGACAGGGTTACATTTGGGACAGGGTTACATGTAGGATAGGGTTCCATGTAGGACAGGGTTACATGTAGGACAGGGTTACATGTAGCATAGGGTTACATGTAGGACAGGGTTACATGTAGGACAGGGTTACATGTAGGATAGGGTTACATGTAGGACAGGGCTACATGTAGGACAGGGTTACATGTAGGACAGGGTTACATGTTGGATAGGGTTACATGTAGGACAGGGTTACATGTAGGACAGGGTTACATGTAGGACAGGGTTACATGTAGGACAGGGTTACGTGTAGGATAGGGTTACGTGTAGGACAGGGTTACATGTAGGATAGGGTTACATGTAGGACATGGTTACATGTAGGATAGGGTTACATGTAGGACAGGGCTACATGTAGGACAGGGTTACATGTTGGACAGGGTTACATGTTGGACAGGGTTACATGTAGGACACGGTTACATGTAGGACAGGGTTACATTTGGGACAGGGTTACATGTAGGATAGGGTTCCATGTAGGACAGGGTTACATGTAGGACAGGGTTACATGTAGCATAGGGTTACATGTAGGACAGGGTTACATGTAGGACAGGGTTACATGTAGGATAGGGTTACATGTAGGACAGGGCTACATGTAGGACAGGGTTACATGTAGGACAGGGTTACATGTAGGACAAGGTTACATGTAGGACAGGGTTACATGTAGGACAGGGTTACATGTTGGACATGGTTACATGTAGGACAGGGTTACATGTAGGACAGGGTTACATGTAGGACAGGGTTACATGTAGGACAGGGTTACATGTAGGACAGGGTTACATGTAGGACAGGGTTACATGTGGACAGGTTACATGTAGGACAGGGTTACATGTAGGACAGGGTTCATGTAGGACAGGTTACATGTGGACAGGGTTACATGTAGGACAGGGTTACTGTAGGATGTAGGACAGGGTTATGTAGGATAGGGTTACTGTAGGACAGGTTACATGTAGGATAGGGTTACATGTAGGACAGGGTTACATGTAGGATAGGGTTACATGTAGGACAGGGTTACATGTAGGACAGGGTTACATGTAGGACAGGGTTACATGTAGGACAGGGTACATTGGAAGGGTTACATGTAGGATAGGTTACATGTAGGACAGGGTTACATGTAGGAGGGTACATGTATAGGGTTACATGTAGGAGGGTTACATGTAGGACAGGGTTACATGTAGGTAGGGTTACATGTAGGACAGGTACATGTAGGACAGGGTTACATGTAGGACAGGGTTACATGTAGGACAAGGTTACATGTAGGACAGGGTTACATGTAGGACAGGGTTACATGTTGGACATGGTTACATGTAGGACAGGGTTACATGTAGGACAGGGTTACATGTAGGACAGGGTTACATGTAGGACAGGGTTACATGTAGGACAGGGTTACATGTAGGACAGGGTTACATGTTGGACATGGTTACATGTAGGACAGGGTTACATGTAGGACAGGGTTGCATGTAGTATAGGCTTTGCTTCCTTGTTTGTAGATTGTGTATAGAATGATGAATATGAATACAAATACCGACACATAATATCTCATCAGAGAGATAGATAGATGAACGTTTCATTATTCATGATTGGAGTTCTAAGAAGTTCTTAATATTTCTATTTTTGCAATATTATATTACTGTGTAAAATGATTTTTAAGCACAATTACAGACAGATCTGTAGTCCAGTTGTTAACATGCTGGACTGGTAATCCAGGGAACGCAGGTTCGATCCCCTGTCTGACCCTAATAAAATTAAGTATTTCAGATGGGACTTTAAACCGAGGTCTAGTGTCGGTGCTGTACACCGTGCACGTAAAAGAACGAGAGGAGACTCTGGAATGGGTCTCTGTCTGTATCATTGCACTATCCTCCAATAATCTAAAATCACAAAAATCTTTAGGAGGCGTCGCTCATATGGGCAACCGGTAAATAAACATAAACATTAAGTGCAATTCCCTTACAGGCAATAGACAAGTTTCTAGATGGAATGAAATTGGTTCCTGATGAAATAAGTAAGAGAGTTGTGGATGAGGTAAAACAATTTTGTTTCAATGTTTGAGGGCTTACTGTACTTTCTTTCAATGTTTGAGGGTTTACTGTACTTTCTATCAATGTTTGAGGGTTTACTGTACTTTCTATCAATGTTTGAGGGTTTACTGTACTTTCTATCAATGTTTGAGGGTTTACTGTACTTTCTTTCAATGTTTGAGGGTTTACTGTACTTTCTATCAATGTTTGAGGGTTTACTGTACTTTGTTTCAATGTTTGAGGGTTTACTGTACTTTCTTTCAATGTTTGAGGGTTTACTGTACTTTGTTTCAATGTTTGAGGGTTTACTGTACTTTCTTTCAATGTTTGAGGGTTTACTGTACTTTCTTTCAATGTTTGAGGGTTTACTGTACTTTCTATCAATGTTTGAGGGTTTACTGTACTTTCTATCAATGTTTGAGGGTTTACTGTACTTTCTTTCAATGTTTGAGGGTTTACTGTACTTTCTATCAATGTTTGAGGGTTTACTGTACTTTCTATCAATGTTTGAGGGTTTACTGTACTTTCTATCAATGTTTAAGGGTTTATTGTACTTTGTTTCAATGTTTGAGGGTTTACTGTACTTTCTATCAATGTTTGAGGGTTTACTGTACTTTCTATCAATGTTTGAGGGTTTACTGTACTTTGTTTCAATGTTTGAGGGTTTACTGTACTTTCTATCAATGTTTGAGGGTTTACTGTACTTTCTATCAATGTTTGAGGGTTTACTCTACTTTGTTTCAATGTTTGAGGGTTTACTGTACTTTCTATCAATGTTTGAGGGTTTACTGTACTTTCTATCAATGTTTGAGGGTTTACTGTACTTTCTATCAATGTTTGAGGGTTTACTGTACTTTCTATCAATGTTTGAGGGTTTACTGTACTTTCTATCAATGTTTGAGTGTTTACTGTACTTTGTTTCAATGTTTGAGGGTTTACTGTACTTTCTATCAATGTTTGAGGGTTTACTGTACTTTCTATCAATGTTTGAGGGTTTACTCTACTTTGTTTCAATGTTTGAGGGTTTACTGTACTTTCTATCAATGTTTGAGGGTTTACTGTACTTTGTTTCAATGTTTGAGGGTTTACTGTACTTTGTTTCAATGTTTGAGGGTTTACTGTACTTTGTTTCAATGTTTGAGGGTTTACTGTACTTTCTATCAATGTTTGAGGGTTTACTGTACTTTCTATCAATGTTTGAGGGTTTACTGTACTTTCTACCAATGTTTGAGGGTTTACTGTACTTTGTTTCAATGTTTGAGGGTTTACTGTACTTTGTTTCAATGTTTGAGGGTTTACTGTACTTTCTATCAATGTTTGAGGGTTTACTGTACTTTGTTTCAATGTTTGGGTTAATATTTGATGCCGAGGTTCACACCTAAAGTACTGGGATGATATTTGGTGCCGAGGTCCACACCTAAAGTACTGGGATGATATTTGGTGCCGAGGTTCACACCTAAAGTACTGGGTTGATATTTGGTGCCGAGGTTCACACCTAAGGTACTGGGTTATCAGTCTTCTTGTACAATAAAGAGAGCTGCTAGTCTATAGTGTAAATGGAGGAGAGACATGTTTTATGACAATACAACAATTTGGTAATAAGTTTAGCTGAACATTGTTGGTAACATACTACAGGGTTGGTAACATATTACAGGGTTGGTAACATACTACATGGTTGGTAACATATTACAGGGTTGGTAACATACTACATGGTTGGTAACATAGCAGGGTTGGTAACATACTACAGGGTTGGTAACATACTACAGGGTTGGTAACATACTACAGGGTTGGTAACATACTACAGGGTTGGTGACATATTACAGGGTTGGTAACATACTACAGGGTTGGTAACATATTACAAGGTTGGTAACATACTACAGGGTTGGTAACATACTACAGGGTTGGTAACATATTACAGGGTTGGTAACATACTACAGGGTTGGTAACATACTACAGGGTTGGTAGCATACTACAGGGTTGGTAACATATTACAGGGTTGGTAACATACTACAGGGTTGGTAACATACTACAGGGTTGGTAACATACTACAGGGTTGGTAACATACTACAGGGTTGGTAACATACTACAGGGTTGGTAACATACTACAGGGTTGGTAACATACTACAGGGTTGGTAACATACTACAGGGTTGGTAGCATACTACATGGTTGGTAACATACTACAGGGTTGGTAACATACTACAGGGTTGGTAACATACTACAGGGTTGGTAACATACTACAGGGTTGGTAACATACTACAGGGTTGGTAACATACTACAGGGTTGGTAACATACTACAGGGTTGGTAACATACTACAGGGTTGGGAACATACGACAGGGTTGGTAACATACTACAGGGTTGGTAACATATTACAGGGTTGGTAACATACTACAGGGTTGGTAACATACTACAGGGTTGGTAACATATTACAGGGTTGGTAACATACTACAGGGTTGGTAACATATTACAGGGTTGGTAACATATTACAGGGTTGGTAACATACTACAGGGTTGGTAACATACTACAGGGTTGGTAACATACTACAGGGTTGGTAGCATACTACAGGGTTGGTAACATACTACAGGGTTGGTAACATACTACAGGGTTGGTAACATATTACAGGGTTGGTAACATACTACAGGGTTGGTAACATACTACAGGGTTGGTAACATACTACAGGGTTGGTAACATATTACAGGGTTGGTAACATATTACAGGGTTGGTAACATACTACAGGGTTGGTAACATACTACAGGGTTGGTAACATACTACAGGGTTGGTAGCATACTACAGGGTTGGTAACATACTACAGGGTTGGTAACATACTACAGGGTTGGTAACATATTACAGGGTTGGTAACATACTACAGGGTTGGTAACATACTACAGGGTTGGTAACATACTACAGGGTTGGTAACATATTACAGGGTTGGTAACATACTACAGGGTTGGTAGCATACTACAGGGTTGGTAACATACTACAGGGTTGGTAACATACTACATGGTTGGTAGCATACTACAGGGTTGGTAGCATACTACAGTGTTGGTAACATACTACAGGGTTGGTAGCATACTACAGGGTTGGTAGCATACTACAGTGTTGGTAACATACTACAGCGTTGGTAGCATACTACAGGGTTGGTAGCATACTACAGTGTTGGTAACATACTACAGGGTTGGTAGCATACTACAGGGTTGGTAGCATACTACAGTGTTGGTAACATACTACAGGGTTGGTAGCATACTACAGGGTTGGTAGCATACTACAGGGTTGGTAACATACTACAGGGTTGGTAACATACTACATGGTTGGTAGCATACTACAGGGTTGGTAGCATACTACAGTGTTGGTAACATACTACATGGTTGGTAGCATACTACAGGGTTGGTAGCATATTACAGTGTTGGTAACATACTACAGTGTTGGTAACATACTACAGGGTTGGTAACATATTACAGGGTTGGTAACATACTACAGGGTTGGTAGCATACTACAGGGTTGGTAGCATACTACAGGGTTGGTAGCATACTACAGGGTTGGTAACATACTACAGGGTTGGTAACATACTACAGGGTTGGTAGCATACTACAGGGTTGGTAGCATACTACAGGGTTGGTAGCATACTACATGGTTGGTAACATACTACAGGGTTGGTAATGTATGGGAATAGAATACATGTCATGGTTTATGAAAGCTACATGCAAATTTACATGTATTATGTTTTATGCATTTAATATATAAATGATTAATTAATAATTAGTTATTATTATCTCTCAATTACCTCACGACTTTGTACACTAATGATGATTGTTCTTTTATTGTTATGGTTTCAGTTGACTACCAATGCTTGTCATTGTAAAATCCTGGCTGATATCTATGACACGATCATTTCCTCTGTGTGTGTCTACTTTCTGGACTCCTTTGTAAGTATATAGTACAGTTGTACACAGATGCTGTAAGTATATAGTACAGTTGTACACAGATACTGTAAGTATATAATACAGTTGTACACAGATACTGTAAGTATATAGTACAGTTGTACACAGATACTGTAAGTATATAATACAGTTGTACACAGAGACTGTAAGTATATAGTACAGTTGTACACAGATACTGTAAGTATATAATACAGTTGTACACAGATACTGTAAGTATATAATACAGTTGTACACAGATGCTGTAAGTATATAGTACAGTTGTACACATATGTAAGTATATAATACAGTTGTACACAGATACTGTAAGTATATAGTACAGTTGTACACAGATACTGTAAGTATATAATACAGTTGTACACAGAGGTTGTAAGTATATAATACAGTTGTACACAGAGGTTGTAAGTATATAATACAGTTGTACACAGATACTGTAAGTATATAATACAGTTGTACACAGAGGCTGTAAGTATATAGTACAGTTGTACACAGATACTGTAAGTATATAGTACAGTTGTACACAGAGGCTGTAAGTATATAATACAGTTGTACACAGAGGCTGTAAGTATATAGTACAGTTGTACACAGGCTGTAAGTATATAGTACAGTTGTACACAGATGCTGTAAGTATATAGTACAGTTGTACACAGATGTTGTAAGTATATAATACAGTTGTACACAGAGGCTGTAAGTATATAGTACAGTTGTACACAGAGGTTGTAAGTATATAGTACAGTTGTACACAGAGGCTGTAAGTATATAATACAGTTGTACACAGATGCTGTAAGTATATAATACAGTTGTACACAGATACTGTAAGTATATAATACAGTTGTACACAGATACTGTAAGTATATAGTACAGTTGTACACAGATGCTGTAAGTATATATTACAGTTGTACACAGATACTGTAAGTATATAGTACAGTTGTACACAGATACTGTAAGTATATAATACAGTTGTACACAGAGGTTGTAAGTATATAGTACAGTTGTACACAGATACTGTAAGTATATAATACAGTTGTACACATATGCTGTAAGTATATAGTACAGTTGTACACATAGGTTGTAAGTATATAGTACAGTTGTACACAGATGCTGTAAGTATATAGTACAGTTGTACACAGATACTGTAAGTATATAGTACAGTTGTACACAGATACTGTAAGTATATAGTACAGTTGTACACAGATGTTGTAAGTATATAATACAGTTGTACACATAGGCTGTAAGTATATAGTACAGTTGTACACAGAGGTTGTAAGTATATAGTACAGTTGTACACAGAGGCTGTAAGTATATAATACAGTTGTACACAGATGCTGTAAGTATATAATACAGTTGTACACAGAGGTTGTAAGTATATAATACAGTTGTACACAGATGCTGTAAGTATATAATACAGTTGTACACAGAGGTTGTAAGTATATAATACAGTTGTACACAGAGGATGTAAGTATATAATACAGTTGTACACAGAGGCTGTAAGTATATAGTACAGTTGTACACAGAGGCTGTAAGTATATAGTACAGTTGTACACAGATGCTGTAAGTATATAATACAGTTGTACACAGATGCTGTAAGTATATAATACAGTTGTACACAGATGCTGTAAGTATATAGTACAGTTGTACACAGAGGTTGTAAGTATATAGTACAGTTGTACACAGAGGCTGTAAGTATATAATACAGTTGTACACAGATGCTGTAAGTATATAATACAGTTGTACACAGATGCTGTAAGTATATAATACAGTTGTACACAGAGGCTGTAAGTATATAATACAGTTGTACACAGATGCTGTAAGTATATAGTACAGTTGTACACAGATGCTGTAAGTATATAGTACAGTTGTACACAGATGCTGTAAGTATATAGTACAGTTGTACACAGATACTGTAAGTATATAATACAGTTGTACACAGATACTGTAAGTATATAATACAGTTGTACACAGATACTGTAAGTATATAATACAGTTGTACACAGATGCTGTAAGTATATAGTACAGTTGTACACATAGGTTGTAAGTATATAGTACAGTTGTACACAGAGGTTGTAAGTATATAGTACAGTTGTACACAGATACTGTAAGTATATAGTACAGTTGTACACAGATGTTGTAAGTATATAGTACAGTTGTACACAGATACTGTAAGTATATAATACAGTTGTACACAGATGTTGTAAGTATACAGTACAGTTGTACACAGATGTTGTAAGTATATAGTACAGTTGTACACAGATGTTGTAAGTATATAGTACAGTTGTACACAGATACTGTAAGTATATAATACAGTTGTACACAGATGTTGTAAGTATACAGTACAGTTGTACACAGATGTTGTAAGTATATAGTACAGTTGTACACAGATGTTGTAAGTATATAGTACAGTTGTACACAGAGGTTGTAAGTATATAGTACAGTTGTACACAGAGGTTGTAAGTATATAGTACAGTTGTACACAGAAGCTGTAAGTATATAATACAGTTGTACACAGATACTGTAAGTATATAATACAGTTGTACACAGATGCTGTAAGTATATAGTACAGTTGTACACATAGGCTGTAAGTATATAATACAGTTGTACACAGATGCTGTACGTATATAGTACAGTTGTACACAGAGGTTGTAAGTATATAGTACAGTTGTACACAGATACTGTAAGTATATAATACAGTTGTACACAGAGGTTGTAAGTATATAATACAGTTGTACACAGAGGTTGTAAGTATATAATACAGTTGTACACAGATACTGTAAGTATATAATACAGTTGTACACAGATACTGTAAGTATATAGTACAGTTGTACACAGATACTGTAAGTATATAGTACAGTTGTACACAGATACTGTAAGTATATAATACAGTTGTACACAGAGGTTGTAAGTATATAGTACAGTTGTACACAGATACTGTAAGTATATAATACAGTTGTACACAGAGGCTGTAAGTATATAGTACAGTTGTACACATATGTAGGTATATAATACAGTTGTACACAGATACTGTAAGTATATAGTACAGTTGTACACAGATACTGTCAGTATATAATACAGTTGTACACAGAGGATGTAAGTATATAATACAGTTGTACACAGAGGTTGTATGTATATAATACAGTTGTACACAGATACTGTAAGTATATAATACAGTTGTACACAGAGGCTGTAAGTATATAGTACAGTTGTACACAGATGCTGTAAGTATATATTACAGTTGTACACAGATACTGTAAGTATATAATATAGTTGTACACAGAGGTTGTAAGTATATAATACAGTTGTACACAGATGCTGTAAGTATATAGTACAGTTGTACACAGATACTGTAAGTATATAGTACAGTTGTACACAGAGGCTGTAAGTATATAATACAGTTGTACACAGAGGATGTAAGTATGTAACCCATGTCATATTTATGTTAAAGGGAACTAATTATTGATATTTAGTACATGTACATTATAATGTTTCCAAACCCTGCTGCAAGCGTACCACCCAATAGTTTCCCTATATGGCCTAATAAAATCATTGGTCTGAATCATATCATAATTATATAGCCTGGTCCCATACTATGTCTTTGTATAATATATACTAGTCTTCACTACTATTGTGTATACAGTATTATGGGTGAGTGATTGTGAGTGACGATCAGGTCAGATGTGTGAATGAGTGAACTAACTCAACTAATTAGGTGCACTTTCCAACTAACTTGTTCAAGACCCTTATCCCACACTCTATCTCTACTAGTCAAACGGATAAGTTGTGAAGCTATCCTGTTTACGTTAATATATACTTTACTAGTAACTATATAGTAACTATATACATATATACATTATATGTATCAGCTGATAGCCGGACTCTGGCTCTTTATATCCATATATACGAAAATACGAAAACAACCAGAGTTTGTTATATCTATAAACTCCCCGGTCTACAAGTATATAGTACAGTTGTACACAGAGCTGTAAGTATATAGTACAGTTGTACACAGCTGTAAGTATATAGTACAGTTGTACACAGAGGCTGTAAGTATATAGTACAGTTGTACACAAGGCTGTAAGTATATAGTACAGTTGTACACAGATGCTGTAAGTATATAGTACAGTTGTACACAGATGCTGTAAGTATATAATACAGTTGTACACAGAGGCTGTAAGTATATAATACAGTTGTACACAGATGCTGTAAGTATATAATACAGTTGTACACAGAGTTGTAAGTATATAATACAGTTGTACACAGATGCTGTAAGTATATAGTACAGTTGTACACAGAGGTTGTAAGTATATAGTACAGTTGTACACAGAGGTTGTAAGTATATAGTACAGTTGTACACAGAGGCTGTAAGTATATAATACAGTTGTACACAGATGCTGTAAGTATATAATACAGTTGTACACAGATACTGTAAGTATATAATACAGTTGTACACAGATGCTGTAAGTATATAGTACAGTTGTACACAAGGCTGTAAGTATATAGTACAGTTGTACACAGATGCTGTAAGTATATAGTACAGTTGTACACAGATGCTGTAAGTATATAGTACAGTTGTACACAGATGTTGTAAGTATATAATACAGTTGTACACAGAGCTGTAAGTATATAGTACAGTTGTACACAGAGGTTGTAAGTATATAGTACAGTTGTACACAGAGGCTGTAAGTATATAGTACAGTTGTACACAGATGCTGTAAGTATATAATACAGTTGTACACAGATACTGTAAGTATATAGTACAGTTGTACACAGATACTGTAAGTATATAATACAGTTGTACACAGAGGTTGTAAGTATATATACAGTTGTACACAGATACCAATTAAGTATATAATACAGTTGTACACAGAGTGTAAGTATATAGTACAGTTGTACACAGATACTGTAAGTATATAATACAGTTGTACACATATGCTGTAAGTATATAGTACAGTTGTACACATAGGTTGAAAGTATATAGTACAGTTGTACACAGATGCTGTAAGTATATAGTACAGTTGTACACAGATACTGTAAGTATATAGTACAGTGTGTACACAGATACTGTAAGTATATAGTACAGTTGTACACAGATGTTGTAAGTATATAGTACAGTTGTACACAGAGGTTGTAAGTATATAATACAGTTGTACACAGAGGTTATGTAAGTATATAATACAGTTGTACACATATGCTGTAAGTATATAGTACATTGTACACAGATGTAGTATATAATACAGTTGTACACAGATACTGTAAGTATATAATACAGTTGTACACAGAGGTTGAAGTATATAGTACAGTTGTACAGTATGCTGTAAGTATATAATACAGTTGTACACATATGCTGTAAGTATATAATACAGTTGTACACATATGCTGTAAGTATATAATACAGTTGTACACAGATGCTGTAAGTATATAGTACAGTTGTACACAGATACTGTAAGTATATAATACAGTTGTACACAGATACTGTAAGTATATAATACAGTTGTACACAGAGGTTGTAAGTATATAATACAGTTGTACACAGAGGTTGTAAGTATATAATACAGTTGTACACAGAGGTTGTAAGTATATAGTACAGTTGTACACAGAGGCTGTAAGTATATAGTACAGTTGTACACAGGTTGTAAGTATATAGTACAGTTGTACACAGAGGCTGTAAGTATATAGTACAGTGTGTACACAGATACTGTAAGTATATAATACAGTTGTACACAGAAGTAAGTACATAATACAGTTGTACACAGAGGTTGTAAGTATATAGTACAGTTGTACACAGATACTGTAAGTATATAGTACAGTTGTACACAGATGTTGTAAGTATATAATACAGTTGTACACATAGGCTGTAAGTATATAGTACAGTTGTACACAGAGGTTGTAAGTATATAGTACAGTTGTACACAGAGGCTGTAAGTATATAATACAGTTGTACACAGATGCTGTAAGTATATAGTACAGTTGTACACAGATACTGTAAGTATATAATACAGTTGTACACAGAGGTTGTAAGTATATAATACAGTTGTACACAGATGCTGTAAGTATATAATACAGTTGTACACAGATGCTGTAAGTATATAATACAGTTGTACACAGAGGCTGTAAGTATATAGTACAGTTGTACACAGATGCTGTAAGTATATAATACAGTTGTACACAGAGGTTGTAAGTATATAGTACAGTTGTACACAGATACTGTAAGTATATAATACAGTTGTACACAGATACTGTAAGTATATAATACAGTTGTACACAGATACTGTAAGTATATAATACAGTTGTACACATATGCTGTAAGTATATAGTACAGTTGTACACATAGGTTGAAAGTATATAGTACAGTTGTACACAGATGCTGTAAGTATATAGTACAGTTGTACACAGATACTGTAAGTATATAGTACAGTTGTACACAGATGTTGTAAGTATATAATACAGTTGTACACATAGGCTGTAAGTATATAGTACAGTTGTATACAGAGGTTGTAAGTATATAGTACAGTTGTACACAGAGGTTGTAAGTATATAGTACAGTTGTACACAGAGGCTGTAAGTATATAATACAGTTGTACACAGATGCTGTAAGTATATAGTACAGTTGTACACAGATACTGTAAGTATATAATACAGTTGTACACAGAGGTTGTAAGTATATAATACAGTTGTACACAGAGGCTGTAAGTATATAGTACAGTTGTACACAGAGGTTGTAAGTATATAATACAGTTGTACACAGAGGTTGTAAGTATATAGTACAGTTGTACACAGATACTGTAAGTATATAATACAGTTGTACACATATGCTGTAAGTATATAGTACAGTTGTACACATAGGTTGAAAGTATATAGTACAGTTGTACACAGATGCTGTAAGTATATAGTACAGTTGTACACAGATACTGTAAGTATATAGTACAGTGTGTACACAGATACTGTAAGTATATAGTACAGTTGTACACAGATGTTGTAAGTATATAGTACAGTTGTACACAGAGGTTGTAAGTATATAATACAGTTGTACACAGAGGTTGTAAGTATGTAAGTATATAATACAGTTGTACACATATGCTGTAAGTATATAGTACAATTGTACACAGATGTAGGTATATAATACAGTTGTACACAGATACTGTAAGTATATAATACAGTTGTACACAGAGGTTGAAAGTATATAGTACAGTTGTACATGTATGCTGTAAGTATATAATACAGTTGTACACATATGCTGTAAGTATATAATACAGTTGTACACATATGCTGTAAGTATATAATACAGGTGTACACATATGCTGTAAGTATATAGTACAGTTGTACACAGATACTGTAAGTATATAATACAGTTGTACACAGATACTGTAAGTATATAATACAGTTGTACACAGAGGTTGTAAGTATATAATACAGTTGTACACAGAGGTTGTAAGTATATAATACAGTTGTACACAGAGGTTGTAAGTATATAGTACAGTTGTACACAGAGGCTGTAAGTATATAGTACAGTTGTACACAGGTTGTAAGTATATAGTACAGTTGTACACAGAGGCTGTAAGTATATAGTACAGTGTGTACACAGATACTGTAAGTATATAATACAGTTGTACACAGAAGTAAGTACATAATACAGTTGTACACAGAGGTTGTAAGTATATAGTACAGTTGTACACAGAGGCTGTAAGTATATAGTACAGTTGTACACAGAGGTTGTAAGTATATAGTACAGTTGTACACAGAGGCTGTAAGTATATAGTACAGTTGTACACATATACTGTAAGTATATAATACAGTTGTA
This sequence comes from Archivesica marissinica, assembly GCA_014843695.1. Lineage (NCBI taxonomy): Eukaryota > Metazoa > Mollusca > Bivalvia > Venerida > Vesicomyidae > Archivesica > Archivesica marissinica. The sequence goes on from CM026395.1 coordinate 10,095,965, forward strand.
CACAGATACTGTAAGTATATAGTACAGTTGTACACATAGGCTGTAAGTATATAGTACAGTTGTACACATAGGCTGTAAGTATATAATACAGTTGTACACAGATACTGTAAGTATATAATACAGTTGTACACAGATACTGTAAGTATATAGTACAGTTGTACACAGATGCTGTAAGTATATATTACAGTTGTACACAGATACTGTAAGTATATAGTACAGTTGTACACAGATACTGTAAGTATATAATACAGTTGTACACAGAGGTTGTAAGTATATAGTACAGTTGTACACAGATACTGTAAGTATATAATACAGTTGTACACATATGCTGTAAGTATATAGTACAGTTGTACACATAGGTTGAAAGTATATAGTACAGTTGTACACAGATGCTGTAAGTATATAGTACAGTTGTACACAGAGGCTGTAAGTATATAATACAGTTGTACACAGAGGTTGTAAGTATATAGTACAGTTGTACACAGAGGCTGTAAGTATATAGTACAGTTGTACACAGGTTGTAAGTATATAGTACAGTTGTACACAGAGGCTGTAAGTATATAGTACAGTTGTACACAGATACTGTAAGTATATAATACAGTTGTACACAGAAGTAAGTATATAATACAGTTGTACACAGAGGTTGTAAGTATATAGTACAGTTGTACACAGAGGCTGTAAGTATATAGTACAGTTGTACACAGAGGTTGTAAGTATATAGTACAGTTGTACACAGAGGTTGTAAGTATATAGTACAGTTGTACACAGATACTGTAAGTATATAATACAGTTGTACACAGATACTGTAAGTATATAATACAGTTGTACACAGATACTGTAAGTATATAATACAGTTGTACACAGATGCTGTAAGTATATAGTACAGTTGTACACATAGGTTGTAAGTATATAGTACAGTTGTACACAGATGCTGTAAGTATATAGTACAGTTGTACACAGATACTGTAAGTATATAGTACAGTTGTACACAGATACTGTAAGTATATAGTACAGTTGTACACAGATGTTGTAAGTATATAGTACAGTTGTACACATAGGTTGTAAGTATATAGTACAGTTGTACACAGATACTGTAAGTATATAATACAGTTGTACACAGATGCTGTAAGTATATAATACAGTTGTACACATATGCTGTAAGTATATAGTACAGTTGTACACAGATGTAAGTATATAATACAGTTGTACACAGATACTGTAAGTATATAATACAGTTGTACACAGAGGTTGTAAGTATATAATACAGTTGTACACAGATGCTGTAAGTATATAATACAGTTGTACACAGGTTGTAAGTATATAATACAGTTGTACACAGATGCTGTAAGTATATAATACAGTTGTACACAGAGGTTGTAAGTATATAATACAGTTGTACACAGGTTGTAAGTATATAGTACAGTTGTACACAGAGGCTGTAAGTATATAGTACAGTTGTACACAGATACTGTAAGTATATAATACAGTTGTACACAGAAGTAAGTATATAATACAGTTGTACACAGAGGTTGTAAGTATATAGTACAGTTGTACACAGAGGTTGTAAGTATATAGTACAGTTGTACACAGAGGCTGTAAGTATATAGTACAGTTGTACACAGAGGTTGTAAGTATATAGTACAGTTGTACACAGAGGCTGTAAGTATATAGTACAGTTGTACACAGATACTGTAAGTATATAATACAGTTGTACACAGATACTGTAAGTATATAGTACAGTTGTACACATAGGCTGTAAGTATATAGTACAGTTGTACACAGAGGCTGTAAGTATATAGTACAGTTGTACACAGATACTGTAAGTATATAATACAGTTGTACACAGATGCTGTAAGTATATAGTACAGTTGTACACAGATACTGTAAGTATATAATACAGTTGTACACAGAGGTTGTAAGTATATAATACAGTTGTACACAGAGGTTGTAAGTATATAATACAGTTGTACACAGATACTGTAAGTATATAGTACAGTTGTACACAGAGGCTGTAAGTATATAATACAGTTGTACACAGATACTGTAAGTATATAATACAGTTGTACACAGAGGTTGTAAGTATATAATACAGTTGTACACAGATGCTGTAAGTATATAATACAGTTGTACACATAGGCTGTAAGTATATAGTACAGTTGTACACAGATACTGTAAGTATATAGTACAGTTGTACACATATGCTGTAAGTATATAGTACAGTTGTACACAGAGGCTGTAAGTATATAGTACAGTTGTACACAGAGGTTGTAAGTATATAGTACAGTTGTACACAGATGCTGTAAGTATATAGTACAGTTGTACACAGATGTTGTAAGTATATAGTACAGTTGTACACAGATGCTGTAAGTATATAGTACAGTTGTACACAGAGGTTGTAAGTATATAGTACAGTTGTACACAGATGTTGTAAGTATATAGTACAGTTGTACACAGAGGTTGTAAGTATATAATACAGTTGTACACAGACTGTAAGTATATAGTACAGTTGTACACAGATACTGTAAGTATATAATACAGTTGTACACAGATACTGTAAGTATATAGTACAGTTGTACACAGATACTGTAAGTATATAGTACAGTTGTACACAGATACTGTAAGTATATAATACAGTTGTACACAGATACTGTAAGTATATAGTACAGTTGTACACAGCTGTTGTAAGTATATAGTACAGTTGTACACAGAGGTTGTAAGTATATAATACAGTTGTACACAGATACTGTAAGTATATAATACAGTTGTACACAGATACTGTAAGTATATAGTACAGTTGTACACAGATACTGTAAGTATATAATACAGTTGTACACAGATACTGTAAGTATATAATACAGTTGTACACAGATACTGTAAGTATATAATACAGTTGTACACAGATACTGTTGGTTTATATCTATATTAAATAACTAATCATACTTAGTTTACACAACTCTCACTAATCATACTTAGTTTACACAACTCTCGCTAATCATACTTAGTTTACACAACTCTCGCTAATTGTACTTAGTTTACACAACTCTCACTAATCATACTTAGTTTACACAACTCTCACTAATTGTACTTAGTTTACACAACTCTCGCTAATTGTACTTAGTTTACACAACTCTCACTAATCATACTTAGTTTACACAACTCTCGCTAATCATACTTAGTTTACACAACTCTCGCTAATCATACTTAGTTTACACAACTCTCACTAATCATACTTAGTTTACACAACTCTCACTAATCATACTTAGTTTACACAACTCTCGCTAATCATACTTAGTTTACACAACTCTCACTAATCATACTTAGTTTACACAACTCTCACTAATCATACTTAGTTTACACAACTCTCGCTAATCATACTTAGTTTACACAACTCTCACTAATCATACTTAGTTTACACAACTCTCACTAATCATACTTAGTTTACACAACTCTCGCTAATCATACTTAGTTTACACAACTCTCACTAATCATACTTAGTTTACACAACTCTCACTAATCATACTTAGTTTACACAACTCTCACTAATCATACTTAGTTTACACAACTCTCACTAATCATACTTAGTTTACACAACTCTCACTAATCATACTTAGTTTACACAACTCTCGCTAATCATACTTAGTTTACACAACTCGTGCTAATCATACTTAGTTTACACAACTCTTGCTAATTGTACTTAGTTTACACAACTCTTGCTAATCATACTTAGTTTACACAACTCTCACTAATCATACTTAGTTTACACAACTCTCCAGGGCTGTCGCTGGGGCTATTTTGATGATACGCACGGCCAACTATGCTTGCTTGTCGAGTGAGCATAGCGAGCGAGTACACTAGGGGGGTCCGGGGGGAGGTTTTTGAAATGAGGAAGCAATTTCAATGCATTTTGTAACATACAATTGTAGGACTAAAGTTCTTACGACAATCGGTATAAATTAAGGCTAGATGTATACTATACATGATCTATCGCTCTTATAAATTCATAAAATAGCACAAACTAAATTTCGAGATAATATTTGCAATGGGCTCAATTATTCTACCACTCCACACATTACGGCGTCTATGTACCCCCCCCCCCCCGGTTTTAATGCATTTTTGGAGTTTTCATTTTCTGAGACCAATGATACGCACGTGCGTACTTGCGTATGCCCAGCGACGGGCCTGCTCTCGCTAATCATACTTAGTTTACACAACTCTCGCTAATCATACTTAGTTTACACAACTCTCGCTAATTGTACTTAGTTTACACAACTCTCGCTAATCATACTTAGTTTACACAACTCTCGCTAATTGTAATTAGTTTACACAACTCTCGCTAATCATACTTAGTTTACACAACTCTCGCTAATTGTACTTAGTTTACACAACTCTCGCTAATCATACTTAGTTTACACAACTCTCGCTAATCATACTTAGTTTACACAACTCTCGCTAATTGTACTTAGTTTACACAACTCTCGCTAATCATACTTAGTTTACACAACTCTCGCTAATTGTACTTAGTTTACACAACTCTCGCTAATCATACTTAGTGTACACAACTTGTGCTAATCTGCGTTGATATTCTGTTTGTTTGGGACATTTTGTTTTTAAAATATTTGCATAACAAAGAATATTTATCAACAGCAGATATATATAGTGACATTACCCGCATGTATATGTATGTTTATCAACAGCAGATATATATAGTGACATTACCCGCATGTATATGTATGTCACAGCTATTTGTACAGCATTGTTAATTAAGTTTGGAGCATTAGCCAAGATGCCTTAACCCTTTCGTTTGCAAGGGTTTTGACATTGTTTGAGGTTTGTATGAGCTGTGAAGATGACAAAGAGGGTTCGATATTCTATGGATATTATGTCATTGCCAGATGATAATGACAACGACGATCCTGATTTTTCGGGCGAGGAAGGTGATTTGGCCGGCGCTGGATCAGACATTGACACTAGTGATTCATCTGATAGGGATTTTATGCCTCAACCACCCAGTCCAACCCCCCTCGAGCTTCTGTCAGGGGGTGTGACAGGGGGTGTGGCAGGTCCAGACGTGCAGCTAGTAATTCTGGTAGAGGTCGAACTGTGACAAACCCAGAGTCAAGCAAACAATGTAAATGTACCCCAGCCCCTAGGACAAGGTGACCTGAGATGGGGTAGGTTAGATGAACAGACGCACGTTGAGTAACCAGTGTTTGAGGGCCCTCATGGGCCATCAGTGCTGTTAGGTATTGACTCGAAATCTATTTTTTGCTGAAAACATGGACATATGTTATGAACAATGTTGTAGCAATGTATTAGAGCTAATATAGATTAATATAGATTGAAAACATGGTCAAAATCCTCCAGTTTGATGTATCTTTACTTGAAAAATAATAAAAAATGTTACATTTTGATATTGTTCGAGCTCATTTGCATATATGAATATTAATGAGATGAAATATTTTTATCAGTTACTTACTGTTTTCTGATAGCAAATTTCATTACCTTTCCAATGATGTATAGGTTTATGGGTTTTATGCAAGTAGAACACATACTATCAATGATTATATAGACACGGTACTAGGAAATATGGAAATGTGGACATTTCATGGAAATATTATGCAAACAAAAGGGTTAAGACATACTATCACAAGCTTTTCCCTTGCGGTGGGCTGCAGGCACTACCAACATTAGTTACTAGCCTTCCTGTTACAGTTGTGTATTATTGTATTACAGAATGTACTGTGGATTGCTTTATACATTGGAGGTTTTGTGTGTATTTTACAGAATGTACTGTGGATTGCTTTATACATTGGAGGTTTTGTGTGTATTTTACAGTTAACGGTCGAGGGCAACAGTTTGAAATGTCTTCCCTGATACCGAGGGACAATAGTTTTGACTGTTCCCCAAACACCCATGAAATAATTGTTTTATTACCTAATGCTCTATATAACTGTTGTACATACCTTATATTCTATAATATTTGACTAACTCAAAAAACATCCTCAGTCATGTCTTCAAACCTAGCTTGGGCCATAATTCAAGATAAATTTCTGTTTTTCCCAGTTTGTCGACTGATGACTAATCAATCATTTGTGAACGCTTGGTTTTGGTCTAAAACCGGTACGCCGGTAAGTATGCAATAAAATACGGAAAGGAATTAATGAACGGAAAGGAGGGCTTCACATAATGTATATCGATGACTTCAGGCGCAGTCAGAGCTAAAATGTATTCGGGACGTATTTTTTACTTTGACTTCCATAACACCCTATTGCGCATCCAACTGCGCACAGTGAAAGCATACTCAGAGTATGATTGGTTCAAAAGTCTAGTATGAAACAGTTCAAACTATTGCCCGATCAACAGTTCGAACTGTTGCCCAGACCTGAGCGAAGGATAAAAAATGCAATGAAACAGGCCAAAATAACGAATTACAACTTATATAGAGCATTAGGTAATAAAATGTACTGTGGATAGCTTTATACATTGGAGGTTTTGTGTGTATTATACAGAATGTACTGTGGATAGCTTTATACATTGGAGGTTTTGTGTGTTTTTTACAGAATGTACTGTGGATTGCTTTATACATTGGAGGTTTTGTGTGTTTTTTACAGAATGTACTGTGGATTGCTTTATACATTGGAGGTTTTGTGTGTTTTTTACAGAATGTACTGTGGATTGCTTTATACATTGGAGGTTTTGTGTGTATTTTACAGAATGTACTGTGGATTGCTTTATACATTGGAGGTTTTGTGTGTTTTTTACAGAATGTACTGTGGATTGCTTTATACATTGGAGGTTTTGTGTGTTTTTTACAGAATGTACTGTGGATTGCTTTATACATTGGAGGTTTTGTGTGTATTATACAGAATGTACTGTGGATAGCTTTATACATTGGAGGTTTTGTGTGTATTTTACAGAATGTACTGTGGATTGCTTTATACATTGGAGGTTTTGTGTGTATTTTACAGAATGTACTGTGGATTGCTTTATACATTGGAGGTTTTGTGTGTATTATACAGAATGTACTGTGGATTGCTTTATACATTGGAGGTTTTGTGTGTATTATACAGAATGTACTGTGGATTGCTTTATACATTGGAGGTTTTGTGTGTATTTTACAGAATGTACTGTGGATTGCTTTATACATTGGAGGTTTTGTGTGTATTTTACAGAATGTACTGTGGATTGCTTTATACATTGGAGGTTTTGTGTGTATTTTACAGAATGTACTGTGGATTGCTTTATACATTGGAGGTTTTGTGTGTATTTTACAGAATGTACTGTGGATTGCTTTATACATTGGAGGTTTTGTGTGTATTTTACAGAATGTACTGTGGATTGCTTTATACATTGGAGGTTTTGTGTGTATTTTACAGAATGTACTGTGGATTGCTTTATACATTGGAGGTTTTGTGTGTATTTTACAGAATGTACTGTGGATTGCTTTATACATTGGAGGTTTTGTGTGTATTTTACAGAATGTACTGTGGATTGCTTTATACATTGGAGGTTTTGTGTGTATTTTACAGAATGTACTGTGGATAGCTTTATATATTGGAGGTTTTGTGTGTAGTTTCCTGATGGTGGCAAGCTGTTGCCTCGCAAAATATTTCAGGTAAGAAACTGGTAGCAACTGTAGTGTTATAGTGAACTATTTATGTGACCGGGGTGGGCAATGTGGTTGTCTCCTGCCCCTTACCTGTCTCCCATCATATGAATAAGCTATCCTGCTTGTTTATGCAACATCTTGCTGGATCTACCTTGGGGCCTCAATACTTGCTGGTTCTACTTCGGGGCCTAATTACTTGCTGGTTCTACCTTGGGCACTAATTACTTGCTGGATCTACCTTGGGGCCTAATTACTTGCTGGTTCTACCTCGGGGACTAATTACTTGCTGGTTCTACCTTGGGCACTAATTACTTGCTGGTTCTACTTCGGGGCCTAATTACTTGCTGGTTCTCCCTCAGGGACTAATTACTTGCTGGTTCTACCTCAGGGACTAATTACTTGCTGGTTCTACCTTGGGCACTAATTACTTGCTGGTTCTACTTCGGGGCCTAATTACTTGCTGGGTCTACCTCAGGGACTAATTACTTGCTGGTTCTCTCTCAGGGACTAATTACTTGCTGGTTCTACCTCAGGGACTAATTACTTGCTGGTTCTACCTCGGGGACTAATTACTTGCTGGTTCTACTTCGGGGCCTAATTACTTGCTGGTTCTCCCTCATGGACTAATTACTTGCTGGTTCTACCTTGGGGACTAATTACTTGCTGGTTCTCCCTCAGGGACTAATTACTTGCTGGTTCTACCTTGGGGACTAATTACTTGCTGGTTCTACCTTGGGGACTAATTACTTGCTGGTTCTCCCTCAGGGACTAATTACTTGCTGGTTCTACCTCAGGGACTAATTACTTGCTGGTTCTACCTCAGGGACTAATTACTTGTTGGTTCTACCTCAGGGACTAATTACTTGCTGGTTCTACCTCAGGGACTAATTACTTGCTGGTTCTACCTCAGGGCCTAATTACTTGCTGGTTCTACCTCTGGGACTAATTACTTGCTGGTTCTACCTCGGGGACTAATTACTTGCTGGTTCTACCTTGGGCACTAATTACTTGCTGGTTCTACTTCGGGGCCTAATTACTTGCTGGTTCTCCCTCAGGGACTAATTACTTGCTGGTTCTACCTTGGGGACTAATTACTTGCTGGTTCTACCTCAGGGACTAATTACTTGCTGGTTCTACCTCAGGGACTAATTACTTGCTGGTTCTACCTCAGGGACTAATTACTTGCTGGTTCTACCTCAGGGACTAATTACTCGCTGGTTCTACCTCAGGGACTAATTACTTGCTGGTTCTCCCTCAGGGACTAATTACTTGCTGGTTCTTTTCGGGGCCTAATTACTTGCTGGTTCTCCCTCATGGACTAATTACTTGCTGGTTCTACCTTGGGGACTAATTACTTGCTGGTTCTCCCTCAGGGACTAATTACTTGCTGGTTCTACCTCAGGGACTAATTACTTGCTGGTTCTACCTTGGGGACTAATTACTTGCTGGTTCTCCCTCAGGGACTAATTACTTGCTGGTTCTACCTCAGGGACTAAATACTTGTTGGTTCTACCTCAGGGACTAATTACTTGCTGGTTCTACCTCAGGGACTAATTACTTGCTGGTTCTACCTCAGGGCCTAATTACTTGCTGGTTCTACCTCTGGGACTAATTACTTGCTGGTTCTACCTCAGGGACTAATTACTTGCTGGTTCTACCTCAGGGACTAATTACTTGCTGGTTCTACCTCAGGGACTAATTACTCGCTGGTTCTACCTCAGGGACTAATTACTTGCTGGTTCTCCCTCAGGGACTAATTACTTGCTGGTTCTTTTCGGGGCCTAATTACTTGCTGGTTCTCCCTCATGGACTAATTACTTGCTGGTTCTACCTTGGGGACTAATTACTTGCTGGTTCTCCCTCAGGGACTAATTACTTGCTGGTTCTACCTCAGGGACTAATTACTTGCTGGTTCTACCTTGGGGACTAATTACTTGCTGGTTCTCCCTCAGGGACTAATTACTTGCTGGTTCTACCTCAGGGACTAAATACTTGTTGGTTCTACCTCAGGGACTAATTACTTGCTGGTTCTACCTCAGGGACTAATTACTTGCTGGTTCTACCTCAGGGCCTAATTACTTGCTGGTTCTACCTCTGGGACTAATTACTTGCTGGTTCTACCTCAGGGACTAATTACTTGCTGGTTCTACCTCAGGGACTAATTACTTGCTGGTTCTACCTTGGGCACTAATTACTTGCTGGTTCTACTTCGGGGCCTAATTACTTGCTGGTTCTACCTTGGGGACTAATTACTTGCTGGTTCTACCTCAGGGACTAATTACTTGCTGGTTCTACCTCAGGGACTAATTACTTGCTGGTTCTACCTTGGGGACTAATTACTTGCTGGTTCTCCCTCAGGGACTAATTACTTGCTGGTTCTACCTCAGGGACTAATTACTTGCTGGTTCTACCTCAGGGACTAATTACTTGCTGGTTCTACCTCAGGGACTAATTACTTGCTGGTTCTCCCGCAGGGACTAATTACATGCTGGTTCTACCTCAGGGACTAATTACTTGCTGGTTCTACCTCGGGGACTAATTACTTGCTGGTTCTACCTCGGGGCCTAATTACTTGCTGGTTCTACCTCAGGGACCTAATTACTTGCTGGTTCTACCTCGGGGCCTAATTACTTGCTGGTTCTACTTCGGGGCCTAATTACTTGCTGGTTCTCCCTCATGGACTAATTACTTGCTGGTTCTACCTTGGGGACTAATTACTTGCTGGTTCTCCCTCAGGGACTAATTACTTGCTGGTTCTACCTCTGGGACTAATTACTTGCTGGTTCTACCTCGGGGACTAATTACTTGCTGGTTCTACCTTGGGCACTAATTACTTGCTGGTTCTACTTCGGGGCCTAATTACTTGCTGGTTCTCCCTCAGGGACTAATTACTTGCTGGTTCTACCTCAGGGACTAATTACTCGCTGGTTCTACCTCAGGGACTAATTACTTGCTGGTTCTCCCTCAGGGACTAATTACTTGCTGGTTCTTTTCGGGGCCTAATTACTTGCTGGTTCTCCCTCATGGACTAATTACTTGCTGGTTCTACCTTGGGGACTAATTACTTGCTGGTTCTCCCTCAGGGACTAATTACTTGCTGGTTCTACCTCAGGGACTAATTACTTGCTGGTTCTACCTTGGGGACTAATTACTTGCTGGTTCTCCCTCAGGGACTAATTACTTGCTGGTTCTACCTCAGGGACTAATTACTTGCTGGTTCTACCTCAGGGACTAATTACTTGTTGGTTCTACCTCAGGGACTAATTACTTGCTGGTTCTACCTCAGGGACTAATTACTTGCTGGTTCTACCTCAGGGCCTAATTACTTGCTGGTTCTACCTCTGGGACTAATTACTTGCTGGTTCTACCTCAGGGAGTAATTACTTGCTGGTTCTACCTTGGGCACTAATTACTTGCTGGTTCTACTTCGGGGCCTACTTACTTGCTGGTTCTCCCTCAGGGACTAATTACTTGCTGGTTCTACCTTGGGGACTAATTACTTGCTGGTTCTACCTCAGGGACTAATTACTTGCTGGTTCTACCTCAGGGACTAATTACTTGCTGGTTCTACCTTGGGGATTAATTACTTGCTGGTTCTCCCTCAGGGACTAATTACTTGCTGGTTCTACCTCAGGGACTAATTACTTGCTGGTTCTACCTCAGGGACTAATTACTTGCTGGTTCTACCTCAGGGCCTAATTACTTGCTGGTTCTACCTCTGGGACTAATTACTTGCTGGTTCTACCTCAGGGACTAATTACTTGCTGGTTCTACCTTGGGCACTAATTACTTGCTGGTTCTACTTCGGGGCCTAATTACTTGCTGGTTCTCCCTCAGGGACTAATTACTTGCTGGTTCTACCTTGGGGACTAATTACTTGCTGGTTCTACCTCAGGGACTAATTACTTGCTGGTTCTACCTCAGGGACTAATTACTTGCTGGTTCTACCTTGGGGACTAATTACTTGCTGGTTCTACCTCGGGGCCTAATTACTTGCTGGTTCTACCTCAGGGACCTAATTACTTGCTGGTTCTACCTCGGGGCCTAATTACTTGCTGGTTCTACTTCGGGGCCTAATTACTTGCTGGTTCTCCCTCATGGACTAATTACTTGCTGGTTCTACCTTGGGGACTAATTACTTGCTGGTTCTCCCTCAGGGACTAATTACTTGCTGGTTCTACCTCTGGGACTAATTACTTGCTGGTTCTACCTCGGGGACTAATTACTTGCTGGTTCTACCTTGGGCACTAATTACTTGCTGGTTCTACTTCGGGGCCTAATTACTTGCTGGTTCTCCCTCAGGGACTAATTACTTGCTGGTTCTACCTCAGGGACTAATTACTCGCTGGTTCTACCTCAGGGACTAATTACTTGCTGGTTCTCCCTCAGGGACTAATTACTTGCTGGTTCTTTTCGGGGCCTAATTACTTGCTGGTTCTCCCTCATGGACTAATTACTTGCTGGTTCTACCTTGGGGACTAATTACTTGCTGGTTCTCCCTCAGGGACTAATTACTTGCTGGTTCTACCTCAGGGACTAATTACTTGCTGGTTCTACCTTGGGGACTAATTACTTGCTGGTTCTCCCTCAGGGACTAATTACTTGCTGGTTCTACCTCAGGGACTAATTACTTGCTGGTTCTACCTCAGGGACTAATTACTTGTTGGTTCTACCTCAGGGACTAATTACTTGCTGGTTCTACCTCAGGGACTAATTACTTGCTGGTTCTACCTCAGGGCCTAATTACTTGCTGGTTCTACCTCTGGGACTAATTACTTGCTGGTTCTACCTCAGGGAGTAATTACTTGCTGGTTCTACCTTGGGCACTAATTACTTGCTGGTTCTACTTCGGGGCCTACTTACTTGCTGGTTCTCCCTCAGGGACTAATTACTTGCTGGTTCTACCTTGGGGACTAATTACTTGCTGGTTCTACCTCAGGGACTAATTACTTGCTGGTTCTACCTCAGGGACTAATTACTTGCTGGTTCTACCTTGGGGATTAATTACTTGCTGGTTCTCCCTCAGGGACTAATTACTTGCTGGTTCTACCTCAGGGACTAATTACTTGCTGGTTCTACCTCAGGGACTAATTACTTGCTGGTTCTACCTCAGGGCCTAATTACTTGCTGGTTCTACCTCTGGGACTAATTACTTGCTGGTTCTACCTCAGGGACTAATTACTTGCTGGTTCTACCTTGGGCACTAATTACTTGCTGGTTCTACTTCGGGGCCTAATTACTTGCTGGTTCTCCCTCAGGGACTAATTACTTGCTGGTTCTACCTTGGGGACTAATTACTTGCTGGTTCTACCTCAGGGACTAATTACTTGCTGGTTCTACCTCAGGGACTAATTACTTGCTGGTTCTACCTTGGGGACTAATTACTTGCTGGTTCTCCCTCAGGGACTAATTACTTGCTGGTTCTACCTCAGGGACTAATTACTTGCTGGTTCTACCTCAGGGACTAATTACTTGCTGGTTCTACCTCAGGGACTAATTACTTGCTGGTTCTCCCTCAGGGACTAATTACATGCTGGTTCTACCTCAGGGACTAATTACTTGCTGGTTCTACCTCAGGGACTAATTACTTGCTGGTTCTCCCTCAGGGACTAATTACATGCTGGTTCTACCTCAGGGACTAATTACTTGCTGGTTCTACCTCGGGGACTAATTACTTGCTGGTTCTACCTCGGGGCCTACTTACTTGCTGATTCTACCTCAGGGACTAATTACTTGCTGGTTCTACCTCAGGGACTAATTACTTGCTGATTCTACCTCAGGGACTAATTACTTGCTGGTTCTACCTTGGGGTCTAATTACTTGCTGGTTCTACCTCGGGGACTAATTACTTGCTGGTTCTCCCTCAGGGACTAATTACTTGCTGGTTCTACCTCAGGGCCTAATTACTTGCTGGTTCTAACTCGGGGACTAATTACTTGCTGGTTCTCCCTCAGGGACTAATTACTTGCTGGTTCTACCTCAGGGACTAATTACTTGCTGGTTCTACCTCAGGGACTAATTACTTGCTGGTTCTACCTCAGGGACTAATTACTTGCTGGTTCTCCCGCAGGGACTAATTACATGCTGGTTCTACCTCAGGGACTAATTACTTGCTGGTTCTACCTCGGGGACTAATTACTTGCTGGTTCTACCTCGGGGCCTAATTACTTGCTGGTTCTACCTCAGGGACCTAATTACTTGCTGGTTCTACCTCGGGGCCTAATTACTTGCTGGTTCTACCTCAGGGACCTAATTACTTGCTGGTTCTACCTCGGGGCCTAATTACTTGCTGGTTCTACCTCAGGGACTAATTACTTGCTGGTTCTACCTCGGGCCCAATTACTTGTCCTACCAATAAGCAATCACAAAGCAAAGAAACAAGCTTCTCAAACTTGAACGTGTCAATTGTTGATAATTTTAAAAATAAGGAACTGTGTCAGCAACATTTTGACAAGTTGAGGAATGTATATGTGGGGAATGTATGTATGTGTGGGGAATGTATGTATGTGTGGGGAATGTATGTATGGGGAATGTATGTATGTATGGGGAATGTATGTGTGGGGAATGTATGTGTGGGGAATGTATGTATGGGGAATGTATGTATGGGGAATGTATGTGTGGGGAATGTATGTATGGGGAATGTATGTATGTATGAGGAATGTATGTGTGGGAATGTATGTGTGAGGAATGTATGTATGTGTGAGGAATGTATGTATGTGTGAGGAATGTATGTATGAGGAATGTATGTATGGGAATGTATGTATGTATGAGGAATGTATGTATGGGGAATGTATGTATGTGTGTATGGGGAATGTATGTATGAGGAATGTATGTATGGGGAATGTATGTGTGAGGAATGTATGTATGGGGAATGTGTGTATGAGGAATGTATGTATGAGGAATGTGTGTATGAGGAATGTATGTATGGGGAATGTATGTATGAGGAATGTATGTATGTATGAGGAATGTGTGTATGAGGAATGTATGTATGAGGAATGTATGTATGAGGAATGTATGTATGAGGAATGTATGTATGAGGAATGTATGTGTGAGGAATGTATGTGTGAGGAATGTATGTGTGAGGAATGTATGTGTGAGGAATGTATGTGTGAGGAATGTATGTGTGAGGAATGTGTGTGTGGGGAATGTATGTATGTATGGGGAATGTATGTATGTATGGGGAATGTATGTATGTATGGGGAATGTATGTATGTGTGGGGAATGTATGTATGTGTGGGGAATGTGTGGGGAATGTATGTATGTGTGGGGAATGTGTATGGGGAATGTATGTGTGGGGAATGTATGTGTGGGAATGATATGTGGGGAATGTATGTATGGGGAATGTATGTGTGGGGAATGTATGTATGAGGAATGTATGTATGGGGAATGTATGTATGTAGAATGTATGTGTGAGGAATGATGTATGTGTGAGGAATGTATGTATGTGTGGGGAATGTATGTATGTGTGAGGAATGTATGTATGTGTGAGGAATGTATGTATGTGTGGGGAATGTATGTATGTGTGAGGAATGTATGTATGTGTGGGGAATGTATGTATGTGTGAGGAATGTATGTATGTGTGAGGAATGTATGTATGTGTGAGGAATGTATGTATGTGTGAGGAATGTATGTATGTGTGGGGAATGTATGTATGTGTGAGGAATGTATGTGTGTATGGGAAATGTATGTATGAGGAATGTATGTGTGGGGAATGTATGTATGAGGAATGTATGTATGAGGAATGTATGTATGAGGAATGTATGTGTGGGGAATGTATATGTGGGGAATGTATGTGTGAGGAATGTATGTATGAGGAATGTATGTATGAGGAATGTATGTGTGAGGAATGTATGTATGTGTGAGGAATGTATGTATGTGTGAGGAATGTATGTGTGAGGAATGTATGTATGGGGAATGTATGTGTGGGGAATGTATGTGTGGGGAATGTATGTATGTGTGGGGAATGTATGTGTGGGGAATGTATGTATGAGGAATGTATGTGTGGGGAATGTATGTATGGGGAATGTATGTGTGGGGAATGTATGTATGTGTGAGGAATGTATGTATGTGTGAGGAATGTATGTATGTGTGGGGAATGTATGTATGTGTGAGGAATGTATGTGTGTATGGGAAATGTATGTATGAGGAATGTATGTGTGGGGAATGTATGTATGAGGAATGTATGTATGAGGAATGTATGTATGAGGAATGTATGTGTGGGGAATGTATATGTGGGGAATGTATGTGTGAGGAATGTATGTATGAGGAATGTATGTATGAGGAATGTATGTGTGAGGAATGTATGTATGTGTGAGGAATGTATGTATGTGTGAGGAATGTATGTGTGAGGAATGTATGTATGGGGAATGTATGTGTGGGGAATGTATGTGTGGGGAATGTATGTATGTGTGGGGAATGTATGTGTGGGGAATGTATGTATGAGGAATGTATGTGTGGGGAATGTATGTATGGGGAATGTATGTGTGGGGAATGTATGTATGAGGCATGTATGTATGGGGAATGTATGTGTGGGGAATGTATGTGTGGGGAATGTATATGTGGGGAATGTATGTGTGAGGAATGTATGTATGAGGAATGTATGTGTGAGGAATGTATGTGTGAGGAATGTATGTATGTGTGAGGAATGTATGTGTGAGGAATGTATGTATGGGGAATGTATGTGTGGGGAATGTATGTGTGGGGAATGTATGTATGTGTGGGGAATGTATGTGTGGGGAATGTATGTATGAGGAATGTATGTGTGGGGAATGTATGTATGGGGAATGTATGTATGGGGAATGTATGTATGAGGAATGTATGTGTGGGGAATGTATGTATGGGGAATGTATGTATGGGGAATGTATGTATGAGGAATGTATGTGTGGGGAATGTATGTATGGGGAATGTATGCATGGGGAATGTATGCATAGTCTAAGTTTACTGTGCTACTAATTGAGTATAATTTACAGTCAAACTCGAAAGACACGTCCATTAAGAGACCACTTGTATTAAGAGACCACTTTTTCAGTTCCCGTTTGTGTTGCTAAGGAACACATTAGTATTAAGAGACCATTCGTGCTTAGAGACCATTTTTTGCCCTTCCCTTTGGTGGTCGCTTAATACATGTTTGACTGTATATATATATATACTGTATATGCATTTCCTTTGTGATAGTTTTTGGAAGGCAATCAAAGTGCCACATTGTCAGGAAGGCAATCAAAGTGCCACATTGTCAGGAAGCCATCAAAGTGCCACATTGTCAGGAAGGCAATCAAAGTGCCACATTGTCAGGAAGGCCATCAAAGTGCCACATTGTCAGGAAGGCAATCAAAATGTCACATTGTCAGGAAGGCAATCAAAGTGCCACATTGTCAGGAAGGCAATCAAAGTGCCACATTGTCAGGAAGGCCATCAAAGTGCCACATTGTCAGGAAGGCAATCAAAATGCCACATTGTCAGGAAGGCAATCAAAGTGCCACATTGTCAGGAAGGCAATCAAAGTGCCACATTGTCAGGAAGGCCATCAAAGTGCCACATTGTCAGGAAGGCAATCAAAGTGCCACATTGTCAGGAAGGCCATCAAAGTGCCACATTGTCAGGAAGGCAATCAAAGTGCCACATTATCAGGAAGGCAATCAAAGTGCCACATTGTTAGGTAGGCAATCAAAGTGCCACATTGTCAGGAAGGCAATCAAAGTGCCACATTGTTAGGTAGGCAATCAAAGTGCCACATTGTCAGGAAGGCAATCAAAGTGCTACATTGTTAGGAAGGCAATCAAATTGCCACATTGTCAGGAAGGCAATCAAGGTGCCACATTGTTAGGTAGGCAATCAAAGTGCCACATCGTCAGGAAGGCAATCAAATTGCCACATTGTCAGGAAGGCAATCAAGGTGCCACATTATTAGGAAGGCAATCAAAGTGCCACATTGTTAGATAGGCAATCAAAGTGCCACATTGTCAGGAAGGCAATCAAAGTGCCACATTGTCAGGAAGGCAATCAAAGTGCCACATTGTCAGGAAGGCAATCAAAGTGCCACATTGTCAGGAAGGCAATCAAAGTGCCACATTGTCAGGTAGGCAATCAAAGTGCCACATTGTCAGGTAGGCAATCAAAGTGCCACATTGTCAGGTAGGCAATCAAAGTGTCACATTGTAGGAAGGCAATCAAAGTGCCACATTGTCAGGAAGGCAATCAAAGTGCACATTGTAGGAAGGCAATCAAAGTGCCACATTGTCAGGAAGGCAATCAAATGCCACATTGTCAGGAAGGCAATCAATGCCACATTGTCAAACAACAACCACAAACACAAACCACACAGGAAGGCAATCAAAGTGCCACATTGTCAGGAAGGCAATCAAAGTGCCACATTGTCAGGAAGGCAATCAAAGTGCCACATTATCAGGAAGGCAATCAAAGCCACATTGTCAGGAAGGCAATCAAAGTGCCACATTGTCAGGTAGGCAATCAAAGTGCCACATTGTCAGGTAGGCAATCAAAGTGCCACATTGTCAGGTAGGCAATCAAAGTGCCACATTGTTAGGAAGGCAATCAAAGTGCCACATTGTCAGGAAGGCAATCAAAGTGCCACATTGTTAGGAAGGCAATCAAAGTGCCACATTGTCAGGAAGGCAATCAAAGTGCCACATTGTCAGGAAGGCAATCAAGTGCCACATTGTCAGGAAGGCAATCAAAGTGCCACATTGTCAGGAAGGCAATCAAAGTGCCACATTGTCAGGAAGGCAATCAAAGTGTCACATTGTTAGGAAGGCAATCAAAGTGCCACATTGTCAGGAAGGCAATCAAAGTGCCACATTGTCAGGAAGGCAATCAAGTGCCACATTGTCAGGAAGGCAATCAAAGTGCCACATTGTCAGGAAGGCAATCAAAGTGCCACATTGTCAGGTAGGCAATCAAAGTGCCACATTGTCAGGTAGGCAATCAAAGTGCCACATTGTCAGGTAGGCAATCAAAGTGCCACATTGTCAGGAAGGCAATCAAAGTGCCACATTGTCAGGAAGGCAATCAAAGTGCCACATTGTCAGGTAGGCAATCAAAGTGCCACATTGTCAGGTAGGCAATCAAAGTGCCACATTGTTAGGAAGGCAATCAAAGTGCCACATTGTCAGGAAGGCAATCAAAGTGCCACATTGTCAGGAAGGCAATCAAAGTGCCACATTGTCAGGAAGGCAATCAAAGTGCCACATTGTCAGTTACTACTAGAAATAATTTTTTTTAAAACTCATTTTAAATCGTTCTATTTCACTGGTTTTGCGAAAGATTTTAAACTTAGACTTGGGACTTCAGTAAAACCTTTATGGGGGGTATACAATACAGTTTTGTTGCTTTAAAGTGTGTGGGGGCCGGAGAGCCGAAGTCATCCACATGCACTTCAAACAGAACAAATTTATTGTATACCCCAATAAACGTAACACACGATTTTATTCCTTATATTTACATTACAGTTTCGGAGCATTTCGAGACAGTAAGTAACCATAAATGGTACAGAAGTGATGTAGGAAAGCTAATATTATATAGACATTCAGTTAATAGATCAACGACGTTGTGGAAGTCGTGATAGCGCAGTGGGTGCGCGTTCGCTTCAGGTGCGAAAGGTCCGGAGTTCGAGCCCCGCTGGAGCCGTTACGATTGTGCCCTTAGGCAAGGCATTTAAATTCCACGTTGCCTCTTCTCTCTCCCTCGTGGCGATGGATTCCATCAGGAATGAGGTCTCGAGAGTGATTTATATAAGTTGAAATAACTTGTTTCGCAATCGAGCTCAAATAAATTTGTATAAACTAAACGACGTTGCTAATGCACTGCGCAGAATTAATGCCAACGGTATAGAAACGTGTGCGATTTTGACGTCGCGCAACAACTTTAACCAATTGACTGTCCGATTAGCGCAGTGGTTAGCGCGCTCGCTTCTCACCAATGCGACCCGGTGTCATATGATATTTTCACCCGTCTATTTTTTCACAAAAAAATGCCATGAGATTTTCACCCCCCCTATGAGACTTTCACCCGCCCCCCAATATTTTTGTCAAACGTTGTTGTTGCTGTGTTGCTTCTATCTTATGGTATGTGAGAGTCATCTGACTATTTTATATATGGTGGTGACAAAATTGAAAGATTTGCAGGGGGGGGGAATCTCATGGCCATGAGATTTTCACCCCCCCCCTAGTTGTCTTAAACAACATATCCATTGACATAGCACAACTTTCAATTGACTGAGTGTGCAGTAGTGGGGAATTGTACTCATTATATAAATAATTAATAGTTGCACCTACCATTCACCTTAAAATTTGTCGCTTTTTATTTTAGATTTTTCCCTTGTATATCATGGAATATGACTAATGTTGTTGCTGTATTGCTTCTATCTCATGGTATGGGAGAGAAATATGACTATTTCAAATATGATGGTGGCAAATTTGAAAGAGTTGCTGGGGGGGGGTGAAAATATCATAGCAATGATATTTTCACCCGCGGGTGAAGATATCATGGCCATGAGATTTTCACCCCCCCCCTAATTGTCTTAAACAACTATGATATGGTATTTTCAATGTCTGCACCTCTATTTCATCATATTAAAATGGCGATAACTTAATCGCAACCTCACCCCTACACCCTAATAATCTCACTAATAGTTATGTACATCACCATTTCTGCCACAGTATGAAGAAGAAAATAAAATAATATATCAGTAAAGCCCTTTTGTAAAGTAAAGCTCATCGGTAAGAACTACATTATTTCATATGCCCACTAAAAACATCATGTTTGATTTACATGACTGAAGTTTTCCATATGTTTTTATATCACTTTAAACATTATTATTGGGGGCACGGGTGGAAATATTATGGTCATGATATCCACCCCCCCCACCTGTTGTTTTCCTTTAAGACCATTAGAGGGGGAGGTGGGGAGTGAAAATCTCATGGCCATGATATATTCACCCGCGGGTCAAAATATCATGGCTATGAGATCTTCACCACCCCCCCCCCCTCCAGCAACTCTTTCAATTATGTCACCATCATGTTTGAAATAGTCATATTTCTCTCCAATACCATGAGATAGAAGCAATACAGCATCAACATTAGTCATATTCCAAGATATACAAGGAATTTAAAAATAAAAAATAAAAAGCGACAAATTTTGAGGTGAATGTTAGGTGCGGTGCGTCTATTAATTCTTTATATAATGAGTACAATTCCCCACTACTGCACACTCAGTCAATTGAAAGTTGTGCTATTTCAATGGATATGTTGTTGTATTGCTTTAAGACAATTAAGGGGGGGGGGGGAATCTCATCATGGCTATGAGATTTTCACCCCACCCCCCTGCAACTCTTTCAATTTTGTCACCACCATATATAAAATAGTCATATGACTCTCACATACCATAAGATAGAAGCAACACAGCAACAACAACATTTGACAAAAATATTGGGGGGCGGGTGAAAATCTCATAGGGGGGGTGAAAATCTCATGGCATTTTTTTCACCCGCAGGTGAAAATCTCATGTGACACCGGGTTCAATCCTCGGACCGGGAAGTATGTGAGATGGTACGATGGTTGCCAGATCGGACAGATGGGTTTTCTCCGGGTACTCCGGTTTCCTCCCACACGAATGACCACATTTGCGCTTTCATCCGAGCCAACGAGAGTGATTAATATAAGTTGTTAAAACTTGCTTCGCAATCGTCTTGGGGACAACTGCATCTATCGGAATGTAAACCTAGTAGACTGGAAGGTGTTCAACATCACGGGCATAATAACAATGTAAATATTTCTAATTAAACAATGGGGCATTGTACATATAGTTGTTCATTACAGGCTGCCAGATGCTGTACACCAGGAATATATTCCCGAGCACCAGAGTACAGATGCTAGTCCTTCGTCCAGCGGGTCCGATATCGTCCTTAATAATTTCCGGAAGTTTCATGACACATTTCACATTCTTGCATTGAAAAAGTCTAAGGCTTGTGAAGAACCTGAAGAAGCTGAGAACCCTGTTGAAACAACGTATGAAGATAAGAACAGCATCGTAGCTAAGAGAAAATTAAATATAGGTGCTAAGCTGCACAGGTTAAAGAGAAGGTTAAAATGGAACAGTTTTGCAGCTAAGCGTGGCAGTTCTACATCTCGTGTTGGGAGTTCGACAAGTGAGAAGGATACTGCGGATGATGGCCAACCTCTTCAGTATGCCTGCACTAGTTCTGTAGAAGGGAATAATTGTGATCAAGAACAAGTAAATGAACATACTTCATACCAGACTGCTGTTGAACACAATATAGCACTATTTGAAAATATAGAAAAGGAGAATAATGGAACAAGAGAGAGCTTAGAATCTGAAAACATGCAGAGTGAAGTCGTCGAAGCAGCTAGATATATTAGAGTTACGCAGAATGAACAGGAGCATAACAGACCAGGAGTTTCTGGAGAGAGACACCAACCACCATCATTAGCCTCTCTTGCGATAGGTGCTTCTAATGCGGTATCAAATGTTGTATTTGTACAACCATCGGAATGTGAGACTGCTATCATGCACAAAAGTAACATTAAGACGACATATATGTAGAATTGTTTAGTAGAGTTTCAAAGAAGTAGGGACATACAGATATATACACGTCTGTCCGTCTGTTGCTAGATAGATGGTCTCTTGTCCACTAAAAACAGCTCACTTTTGCATACCATTGTCAAACTTGTAAAAAACTTCCTAGGGGACATGTCGTACACTGTTCACAACTTCCTAGGGGACTTGTCATGCACTGTTCACAACTTCCTAGGGGACTTGTTGTACACTGTTCACAACTTCCTAGGGGACTTGTTGTGCACTGTTCACAACTTCCTAGGGGACTTGTTGTGCACTGTTCACAACTTCCTAGGGGACTTGTTGTGCACTGTTCACAACTTCCTAGGGGACTTGTTGTGCACTGTTCACAACTTCCTAGGGGACTTGTTGTGCACTGTTCACAACTTCCTAGGGGACTTGTTGTGCACTGTTCACAACTTCCTAGGGGACTTGTTGTACAATGTTCACAACTTCCTAGGGGACTTGTTGTCACTGTTCCAACTCCTAGGGACTGTTCATGTTCACAACTCCTAGTTGTGCACTGTTCACAACTTCCTAGGGGACTTGTATGCACTGTTCACAACTTCCTAGGGGACTTGTTGCACTGTTCACAACTTCCTAGGGACTTGTTGTGCACTGTTCACAACTTCCTAGGGACTTGTCATGCACTGTTCACAACTTCCTAGACCACACAACCCAGGGACTTGTCATGCACTGTTCACAACTTCCTAGGGGACTTGTTGTGCACTGTTCACAACTTCCTAGGGGACTTGTCATGCACTGTTCACAACTTCCTAGGGGACTTGTTGTGCACTGCACAACCCAACTTCACAACTTCCTAGGGACTTGTCATGCACTGTTCACAACTTCCTAGGGACTAGTCATGCACTGTTCACAACTTCCTAGGGGACTTGTTGTACACTGTTCACAACTTCCTAGGGGACTTGTTGTGCACTGTTCACAACTTCCTAGGGGACTTGTTGTGCACTGTTCACAACTTCCTAGGGGACTTGTTGTGCACTGTTCACAACTTCCTAGGGGACTTGTCATACACTGTTCACAACTTCCTAGTGTACTTGTAATACAATGTTCACAACTTCCTAGGGGACTTGTTGTACAATGTTCACAACTTCCTAGGGGACTTGTTGTACACTGTTCACAACTTCCTAGGGTACTTGTAATACAATGTTCACAACTTCCTAGGGTACTTGTAATACACTGTTCACAACTTCCTAGGGTACTTGTAATACACTGTTCACAACTTCCTAGGGTACTTGTAATACACTGTTCACAACTTCCTAGGGTACTTGTAATACACTGTTCACAACTTCCTAGGGGACTTGTAATACAATGTTCACAACTTCCTAGGGGACTTGTTGTGCACTGTTCACAACTTCCTAGGGGACTTGTTGTGCACTGTTCACAACTTCCTAGGGGACTTGTTGTACAATGTTCACAACTTCCTAGGGGACTTGTAATACACTGTTCACAACTTCCTAGGGGACTTGTTGTACAATGTTCACAACTTCCTAGGGGACTTGTTGTACACTGTTCACAACTTCCTAGGGTACTTGTAATACACTGTTCACAACTTCCTAGGGTACTTGTAATACACTGTTCACAACTTCCTAGGGTACTTGTAATACACTGTTCACAACTTCCTAGGGGACTTGTCATACATTGTTCACAACTTCCTAGGGTACTTGTACAAAGGGGACTTGTTGTACAATGGTCACAACTTCCTAGGGTACTTGTAATACACTGTTCACAACTTCCTAGGGTACTTGTACAAAGGGGACTTGTTGTACAATGTTCACAACTTCCTAGGGTACTTGTAATACACTGTTCACAACTTCCTAGGGTACTTGTACAAAGGGGACTTGTTGTACAATGTTCACAACTTCCTAGGGTACTTGTACAAAGGGGACTTGTTGTACAATGTTCACAACTTCCTAGGGGACTTGTAATACACTGTTCACAACTTCCTAGGGGACTTGTAATACAATGTTCACAACTTCCTAGGGGACTTGTAATACAATGTTCACAACTTCCTAGGGGACTTGTAATACACTGTTCACAACTTCCTAGGGGACTTGTAATACACTGTTCACAACTTCCTAGGGGACTTGTAATACACTGTTCACAACTTCCTAGGGGACTTGTAATACACTGTTCACAACTTCCTAGGGGACTTGTAATACACTGTTCACAACTTCCTAGGGGACTTGTAATACACTGTTCACAACTTCCTAGGGGACTTGTAATACACTGTTCACAACTTCCTAGGGGACTTGTAATACACTGTTCACAACTTCCTAGGGGACTTGTAATACACTGTTCACAACTTCCTAGGGGACTTGTAATACACTGTTCACAACTTCCTAGGGGACTTGTAATACACTGTTCACAACTTCCTAGGGGACTTGTAATACACTGTTCACAACTTCCTAGGGGACTTGTAATACAATGTTCACAACTTCCTAGGGGACTTGTTGTACACTGTTCACAACTTCCTAGGGGACTTGTAATACAATGTTCACAACTTCCTAGGGGACTTGTTGTACAATGTTCACAACTTCCTAGGGTACTTGTAATACACTGTTCACAACTTCCTAGGGGACTTGTAATACAATGTTCACAACTTCCTAGGGTACTTGTAATACAATGTTCACAACTTCCTAGGGGACTTGTAATACAATGTTCACAACTTCCTAGGGGACTTGTTGTACAATGTTCATAACTTCCTAGGGTACTTGTAATACACTGTTCACAACTTCCTAGGGGACTTGTCATACACTGTTCACAACTTCCCAGGGGGCTTGTACAATGTTCACAACTTCCCAGGGGACTTGTCATGCACTGTTCACAACTTCCCAGGGGACTTGTCATGCACTGTTCACAACTTCCCAGGGGGCTTGTACAATGTTCACAACTTCCAAGGTGACTTGTACAATGTTCACAACTTCCTAGGGGACTAGTCATACACTGTTCACAACTTCCTAAGGGACTAGTCGTACACTGTTCACAGCTTCCTAGGTGCCTTGTCGTACACTGTTCACAACTTCCTAGGGGACTTGTAATACAATGTTCACAACTTCCTAGGGGACTTGTACAATGTTCACAACTTCCTAGGGGACTTGTTGTACAATGTTCACAACTTCCTGGGGGACTTGTTGTACAATGTTCACAACTTCCTAGGGGACTTGTCATGCAACACAACCCAACACAACACAACCCCAATGTTCACAACTTCCTAGGGGACTTGTTGTACAATATTCACAACTTCCTAGGGGACTTGTTGTACAATGTTCACAACTTCCTAGGGGACTTGTCATACACTGTTCACAACTTCCTAGGGGACTTGTTGTACACTGTTCACAACTTCCTAGGGGACTTGTTGTACACTGTTCACAACTTCCTAGGGGACTTGTTGTGCACTGTTCACAACTTCCTAGGGACTAGTCATGCACTGTTCACAACTTCCTAGGGGACTTGTCGTACACTGTTCACAACTTCCTAGGGGACTTGTTGTACACTGTTCACAACTTCCTAGGGGACTTGTTGTGCACTGTTCACAACTTCCTAGGGGACTTGTTGTACACTGTTCACAACTTCCTAGGGGACTTGTTGTACAATGTTCACAACTTCCTAGGGGACTTGTTGTACACTGTTCACAACTTCCTAGGGGACTTGTTGTGCACTGTTCACAACTTCCTAGGGACTAGTCATGCACTGTTCACAACTTCCTAGGGGACTTGTTGTGCACTGTTCACAACTTCCTAGGGGACTTGTAATACAATGTTCACAACTTCCTAGGGGACTTGTCGTACACTGTTCACAACTTCCTAGGGGACTTGTAATACAATGTTCACAACTTCCTAGGGGACTTGTAATACAATGTTCACAACTTCCTAGGGGACTTGTTGTACAATGTTCACAACTTCCTAGGGGACTTGTTGTACAATGTTCACAACTTCCTAGGGGACTTGTCATACAATGTTCACAACTTCCTAGGGGACTTGTCATACACTGTTCACAACTTCCTAGGGACTAGTCATGCACTGTTCACAACTTCCTAGGGGACTTGTTGTACACTGTTCACAACTTCCTAGGGGACTTGTTGTGCACTGTTCACAACTTCCTAGGGACTAGTCATGCACTGTTCACAACTTCCTAGGGGACTTGTTGTGCACTGTTCACAACTTCCTAGGGGACTTGTAATACAATGTTCACAACTTCCTAGGGGACTTGTTGTACACTGTTCACAACTTCCTAGGGGACTTGTAATACAATGTTCACAACTTCCTAGGGGACTTGTTGTACACTGTTCACAACTTCCTAGGGGACTTGTTGTACAATGTTCACAACTTCCTAGGGGACTTGTTGTACACTGTTCACAACTTCCTAGGGGACTTGTCATACAATGTTCACAACTTCCTAACCATGCACTGTTCACAACTTCCTAGGGACTAGTCATGCACTGTTCACAACTTCCTAGGGGACTTGTTGTACACTGTTCACAACTTCCTAGGGGACTTGTTGTGCACTGTTCACAACTTCCTAGGGGACTTGTTGTGCACTGTTCACAACTTCCTAGGGGACTTGTACAATGTTCACAACTTCCTAGGGGACTTGTCATACAATGTTCACAACTTCCTAGGGGACTTGTTGTACAATGTTCACAACTTCCTAGGGGACTTGTCATACAATGTTCACAACTTCCTAGGGGACTTGTTGTACACTGTTCACAACTTCCTAGGGTACTTGTTGTACACTGTTCACAACTTCCTAGGGGACTTGTTGTACAATGTTCACAACTTCCTAGGGGACTTGTCTGACACTGTTCACAACTTCCTAGGGGACTTGTTGTACAATGTTCACAACTTCCTAGGGGACTTGTACAATGTTCACAACTTCCTAGGGGACTGTTGTACAATGTTCACAACTTCCTAGGGACTTGTAACACAACCCAACCACCACAACCCAACCACACTGTTCACAACTTCCTAGGGACTTGTTGTACACTGTTCACAACTTCCTAGGGGACTTGTTGTAAATGTTCACAACTTCCTAGGGACTTGTACACTGTTCACAACTCCTAGGGACTTGTACAATGTTCACACTTCCTAGGGGACTTGTTGTATAATGTTCACAACTTCCTAGGGGACTTGTACAATGTTCACAACTTCCTAGGGGACTTGTTGTACACTGTTCACAACTTCCTAGGGGACTTGTACACTGTTCACAACTTCCTAGGGGACTTGTTGTACACTGTTCACAACTTCCTAGGGGACTTGTTGTGCACTGTTCACAACTTCCTAGGGACTAGTCATGCACTGTTCACAACTTCCTAGGGGACTTGTTGTGCACTGTTCACAACTTCCTAGGGACTAGTCATGCACTGTTCACAACTTCCTTGGGGACTTGTTGTACACTGTTCACAACTTCCTAGGGGACTTGTTGTGCACTGTTCACAACTTCCTAGGGGACTTGTTGTACACTGTTCACAACTTCCTAGGGGACTTGTTGTACACTGTTCACAACTTCCTAGGGGACTTGTTGTACAATGTTCACAACTTCCTAGGGGACTTGTAATACACTGTTCACAACTTCCTAGGGGACTTGTTGTACAATGTTCACAACTTCCTAGGGGACTTGTTGTACAATGTTCACAACTTCCTAGGGGACTTGTTGTGCACTGTTCACAACTTCCTAGGGGACTTGTTGTACACTGTTCACAACTTCCTAGGGGACTTGTTGTGCACTGTTCACAACTTCCTAGGGGACTTGTTGTGCACTGTTCACAACTTCCTAGGGGACTTGTTGTGCACTGTTCACAACTTCCTAGGGGACTTGTCATACACTGTTCACAACTTCCTAGTGTACTTGTAATACAATGTTCACAACTTCCTAGGGGACTTGTAATACAATGTTCACAACTTCCTAGGGGACTTGTTGTACACTGTTCACAACTTCCTAGGGTACTTGTAATACAATGTTCACAACTTCCTAGGGTACTTGTAATACAATGTTCACAACTTCCTAGGGTACTTGTAATACACTGTTCACAACTTCCTAGGGTACTTGTAATACACTGTTCACAACTTCCTAGGGACTAGTAATACACTGTTCACAACTTCCTAGGGGACTTGTAATACAATGTTCACAACTTCCTAGGGGACTTGTTGTGCACTGTTCACAACTTCCTAGGGGACTTGTTGTGCACTGTTCACAACTTCCTAGGGGACTTGTTGTACAATGTTCACAACTTCCTAGGGGACTTGTTGTGCACTGTTCACAACTTCCTAGGGGACTTGTTGTACAATGTTCACAACTTCCTAGGGGACTTGTTGTACACTGTTCGCAACTTCCTAGGGACTAGTCATGCACTGTTCACAACTTCCTAGGGGACTTGTTGTGCACTGTTCACAACTTCCTAGGGACTAGTCATGCACTGTTCACAACTTCCTAGGGGACTTGTACAATGTTCACAACTTCCTAGGGGACTTGTTGTACACTGTTCACAACTTCCTAGGGGACTTGTTGTACACTGTTCACAACTTCCTAGGGGACTTGTTGTACAATGTTCACAACTTCCTAGGGGACTTGTTGTGCACTGTTCACAACTTCCTAGGGGACTTGTACAATGTTCACAACTTCCTAGGGGACTAAGTGTATACTGTTCACAACTTCCTGGGGGACTTGTTGTACACTGTTCACAACTTCCTAGGTGCCTTGTCGTATACAGTTCACACCATCCAAGTGGACCTGTAGTACAATGTTTATATTTTCCTAGTTCATTCATTGTCTCATGTTCACAAATGCTCCATCTATGTATCTTAATCTATGTTGATCAAGTGTTTTAAGTAGCATAAGTATTGTGTAATTGTGTATATTGTAATCCCGTCCGGTTCGATGATATTGTGTAATTGTGTATATTGTAATCCCGTACGGTTGGATGATATTGTGTAATTGTGTATATTATAATCCCGTCCGGTTGGATGATATTGTGTAATTGTGTATATTGTAACCCCATCCGGTTGGATGATATTGTGTAATTGTGTATATTGTAATCCCGTCCGGTTGGATGATATTGTGTAATTGTGTATATTGTAACCCCGTCCGGTTGGATGATATTGTGTAATTGTGTATATTGTAATCCCGTCCGGTTGGATGATATTGTGTAATTGTGTATAGTGTAACCCCGTCCGTTGGATGATATTGTGTAATTGTGTATATTGTAACCCCGTCCGTTGGATGATATTGTGTAATTGTGTATATTGTAATCCCGTCCGTTGGATGATATTGTGTAATTGTTATATTGTAATCCCATCCGGTTGGATGATATTTGTAATTTGTTATATTGTAACCCCGTTCCGGTTGGATGATATGTGTAATTGTGTATATTGTAACCCCGTCCGGTTGATGATATTGTGTATATTGTACCCATCCGGTTGGATGATATTGTGTAATTGTGTATATTGTAACCCCGTCCGGTTGGGAATATGTGTAATTGTGTATATTGTAATCCGTCCGGTTGGATGATATTGTGTAATTGTGTATATTGTAATCCCGTCCGGTTGGATGATATTGTGTAATTGTGTATATTGTAACCCGTCCGTTGGATGATATTGTGTAATTGTGTATATTGTAATCCCGTCCGGTTGGATGATATTGTGTAATTGTGTATATTGTAACCCCGTCCGGTTGGATGATATTGTGTAATTGTGTATATTGTAATCCCTCCGGTTGGATGATATTGTGTAATTGTGTATATATTGTAATCCCTCCGGTTGGATGATATTGTGTAATTGTGTATATTGTAACCCCGTCCGGGGATGATATTTTGTAATTGTGTATATGTAATCCCGTCCGGTTGGATGATATTGTGTAATTGTGTATATTGTAACCCCTTCCGGTTGGATGATATTGTGTAATTGTGTATATTGTAACCCCGTCCGGTTGGATGATATTGTGTATATTGTAACCCCGTCCGGTTGGATGATATTGTGTAATTGTGTATATTGTAACCCCGTCCGGTTGGATAATATTGTGTAATTGTGTATATTGTAATCCCGTCCAGTTGGATGATATTGTGTAATTGTGTATATTGCAACCCCTTCCGGTTGGATGATATTGTGTAATTGTGTATATTGTAACCCCGTCCGGTTGGATGATATTGTATAATTGTGTATATTGTAACCCCGTCCGGTTGGATGATATTGTGTAATTGTGTATATTGTAACCCCGTCCGGTTGGATGATATTGTGTAATTGTGTATATTGTAATCCCGTCCGTTTGGATGATATTGTGTAATTGTGTATATTGTAACCCCGTCCGGTTGGATGATATTGTGTAATTGTGTATATTGTAATCCCGTCCGGTTGGATGATATTGTGTAATTGTGTATATTGTAACCCCGTCCGGTTGGATGATATTGTGTAATTGTGTATATTGTAATCCCGTCCGGTTGGATGATATTGTGTAATTGTGTATATTGTAACCCCGTCCGATTGGATGATATTGTGTAATTGTGTATATTGTAATCCCGTCCGGTTGGATGATATTGTGTAATTGTGTATATTGTAACCCCGTCCGGTTGGATGATATTGTGTAATTGTGTATATTGTAACCCCGTCCGGTTGGATGATATTGTGTAATTGTGTATATTGTAAACCCGTCCGGTTGGATGGTATTGTGTAATTGTGTATATTGTAACCCCGTCCGGTTGGATGATATTGTGTAATTGTGTATATTGTAACCCCGTCCGGTTGGATGATATTGTGTAATTGTGTATATTGTAATCCCGTCCGGTTGGATGATATTGTGTAATTGTGTATATTGTAACCCCGTCCGGTTCGATGATATTGTGTAATTGTGTATATTGTAACCCCGTCCGGTTCGATGATATTGTGTAATTGTGTATATTGTAATCCCGTCCGGTTGGATGATATTGTGTAATTGTGTATATTGTAACCCCGTCCGGTTGGATGATATTGTGTAATTGTGTATATTGTAATCCCGTCCGGTTGGATGATATTGTGTAATTGTGTATATTGTAATCCCGTCCGGTTGGATGATATTGTGTAATTGTGTATATTGTAATCCCGTCCGGTTGGATGATATTGTCTAATTGTGTATATTGTAACCCCGTCCGGTTGGATGATATTGTGTAATTGTGTATATTGTAACCCCGTCCGGTTGGATGATATTGTGTAATTGTGTATATTGTAATCCCGTCCGGTTGGATGATATTGTGTAATTGTGTATATTGTAATCCCGTCCGGTTGGATGATATTGTGTAATTGTGTATATTGTAATCCCGTCCGGTTGGATGATATTGTGTAATTGTGTATATTGTAATCCCGTCCGGTTGGATGATATTGTGTAATTGTGTATATTGTAATCCCGTCCGGTTGGATGATATTGTGTAATTGTGTATATTGTAATCCCGTCCGGTTGGATGATATTGTGTAAATGTGTATATTGTAATCCCGTCCGGTTGGATGATATTGTGTAATTGTGTATATTGTAA
Source organism: Archivesica marissinica (assembly GCA_014843695.1). Lineage (NCBI taxonomy): Eukaryota > Metazoa > Mollusca > Bivalvia > Venerida > Vesicomyidae > Archivesica > Archivesica marissinica. The sequence continues at coordinate 10,127,680 of CM026395.1, forward strand.
TCCCGTCCGGTTGGATGATATTGTGTAATTGTGTATATTGTAACCCCGTCCGGTTGGATGATATTGTGTAATTGTGTATATTGTAATCCCGTCCGGTTGGATGATATTGTGTAATTGTGTATATTGTAATCCCGTTCGGTTGGATGATATTGTCTACTTGTGTATATTGTAACCCCGTCCGGTTGGATGATATTGTGTAATTGTGTATATTGTAACCCCGTCCGGTTGGATGATATTGTGTAATTGTGTATATTGTAACCCCGTCCGGTTGGATGATATTGTGTAATTGTGTATATTGTACCCCGTCCGGTTGGATGATATTGTGTATTGTGTATATTGTAATCCCGTCCGGTTGGATGATATTGTGTAATTGTGTATATTGTAATCCCGTCCGGTTGGATGATATTGTGTAATTGTGTATATTGTAATCCCGTCCGGTTGGATGATATTGTGTAATTGTGTATATTGTAATCCCGTCCGGTTGGATGATATTGTGTAATTGTGTATATTGTAATCCCGTCCGGTTGGATGATATTGTGTAATTGTGTATATTGTAATCCCGTCCGGTTGGATGATATTGTGTAATTGTGTATATTGTAATCCCGTCCGTGTTGGATGATATTGTGTAATTGTGTATATTGTAATCCCGTCCGGTTGGATGATATTGTGTAATTGTGTATATTGTAATCCCGTCCGGTTGGATGATATTGTGTAATTGTGTATATTGTAATCCCTTCCGGTTGGATGATATTGTGTAATTGTGTATATTGTAACCACGTCCGGTTGGATGATATTGTGTAATTGTGTATATTGTAACCCCGTTCCGGTTGGATGATATTGTGTAATTGTGTATATTGTAATCCCGTCCGGTTGGATGATATTGTGTAATTGTGTATATTGTAATCCCATCCGGTTGGATGATATTGTGTAATTGTGTATATTGTAATCCCGTACGGTTGGATGATATTGTGTAATTGTGTATATTGTAATCCCGTCCGGTTGGATGATATTGTGTAATTGTGTATATTGTAATCCCGTCCGGTTGGATGATATTGTGTAATTGTGTATATTGTAATCCCGTCCGGTTGGATGATATTGTGTAATTGTGTATATTGTAACCCCGTCCGGTTGGATGATATTGTGTAATTGTGTATATTGTAATCCCGTCTGGTTGGATGATATTGTGTAATTGTGTATATTGTAATCCCGTCCAGTTGGATGATATTGTGTAATTGTGTATATTGTAACCCCGTCCGGTTGGATGATATTGTGTAATTGTGTATATTGTAAACCCGTCCGGTTGGATGATATTGTGTAATTGTGTATATTGTAGCCCCGTCCGGTTGGATGATATTGTGTAATTGTGTATATTGTAACCCCGTCCGGTTGGATGATATTGTGTAATTGTGTATATTGTAATCCAGACCGGTTGGATGATATTGTGTAATTGTGTATATTGTAATCCCGTCCGGTTGGATGATATTGTGTAATTGTGTATATTGTAACCCCGTCCGGTTGGATGATATTGTGTAATTGTGTATATTGTAATCCCGTCCGGTTGGATGATATTGTGTAATTGTGTATATTGTAATCCCGTCCGGTTGGATGATATTGTGTAATTGTGTATATTGTAACCCCGTCCGGTTGGATAATATTGTGTAATTGTGTATATTGTAACCCCGTCCGGTTGGATGATATTGTGTAATTGTGTATATTGTAATCCCGTCCGGTTGGATGATATTGTGTAATTGTGTATATTGTAACCCCGTCCGGTTGGATGATATTGTGTAATTGTGTATATTGTAATCCAGTCCGGTTGGATGTATTGTGTAATTGTGTATATTGTAATCCCGTCCGGTTGGATTATTGTGTAATTGTGTATATTGTAACCCCGTCCGGTTGGATATTGTGTAATTGTGTATTTGTAATCCCGTCCGGTTGGATGATATTGTGTAATTGTGTATATTGTAATCCCGTCCGGTTGGATGATATTGTGTAATTGTGTATATTGTAACCCCGTCCGGTTGGATAATATTGTGTAATTGTGTATATTGTAACCCCGTCCGGTTGGATGATATTGTGTAATTGTGTATATTGTAATCCCGTCCGGTTGGATGATATTGTGTAATTGTGTATATTGTAACCCCGTCCGGTTGGATGGTATTTTGCTGATTTACGGCCATTTGAACATTTTGTCTGCGCATATCATCAAAACGCCTTTTAGTTTTTTCATCAGTATGATGTCTAGTCCAAGATTCAACTCCAAAACTCCTCATTCAATTTTCATCAAACTTGGCACTATGGTGTCTAGCTTTACATATTGTAATCCCGTCCGGTTGGGTGATATTTGGGGTATATATAGCCATTGGAACATTGGTCTATGCTCCATCTCCAAACTTCATAATACTACAAATCACGTTTTATTGCAATGCTTTTATATATTGCAATTCTGTGTTCTGTTCGTAGCCTCATCCTGCCGAAATATCTCCGAACGAAACGTCTTTTCACCGTATTGTTGTCATCTAGTAGTTGTCACAATTCCATGCTTTTGTTACTCCGCTGAAGCAACAGCCAGACATATGTAGTTTACAAAAACAATTTCTTGTTTTTTAATTTATTAATTTCATGTTATTATGTTTCATACATTACGGATAATCCAACTCTTTGCACGCTAAAATAATAATGAAATATATCATGCAATTGATGAACTGTCGTCTGCTACAATTATTTCAACTATTTATTGCCTTTATTTTACCCAGCATGCAAAGAGTTAATTGTTACTGTTACTGTTTATTTTAAATTTGAAAAATAAAAATGTTGAGATTTATATTGACTACTTTGTTTTACCAAACAATTGCCTGATAGGAGACGATGGGCATAATGCAATTAATGGAAACAGTGATACAGGATCCCAGTGGAAATAAGTCCCATACCCGTACATGTGTTATCCTTTGTATATATATCTGATTTGTCATGTCACATATAACTGTATACAGACAGATCTGTAGTCCAGTGGTAACACGCTGGACTGGTAATCCAGAGATCGCAGGTTTGGTCCCTCGTCTGACCCTAATAAAATTAACAGTCTTTCAGATGAGACTAAAAACCGAGATCTCGTGTCTGTGCTGTACATCGTGCACATAAAAGAACTAGAGGAGACTCTGGAATGGGTCTCTGTCTGTATCGTGCTCTATCCTCCAAAAATCTAAAATCTCTGTAGGCAGTAGCCATGGGGGTAGGTATACTTGCTGTTATAGCCTGGGATCTGGTTATACTGCTTGTTAATGCCTGGGATCTATGTTATCTGCTTTAAGCCTGGGATCTAGGTTATATTGCTGTAATAGCCTGGGGTCTAGGTTATATTGCTGTAATAGTCTGGGGTCTAGGTTATACTGCTGTAATAGTCTGGGGTCTAGGTTATACTGCTGTAATAGTCTGGGGTCTAGGTTATATTGCTGTAATAGTCTGGGGTCTAGGTTATACTGCTGTAATAGCCTGGGCTATAGGTTATACTGCTGTAATAGTCTGGGGTATAGGTATACTGCTGTAATAGTCTGGGCTATAGGTATACTGCTGTAATAGTCTGGGGTCTAGGTTATATTGCTGTAATAGCCTGGGCTATAGGTTATACTGCTGTAATAGTCTGGGGTCTAGGTTATATTGCTGTAATAGCCTGGGGTCTAGGTTATACTGCTGTAATAGTCTGGGGTCTAGGTTATATTGCTGTAATAGCCTGGGATCTAGGTTATACTGCTGTAATAGCCTGGGATCTAGGTTATATTGCTGTAATAGCCTGGGGTCTAGGTTATACTGCTGTAATAGCCTGGGCTATAGGTTATACTGCTGTAATAGTCTGGGGTCTAGGTTATACTGCTGTAATAGCCTGGGCTAGGTTATACTGCTGTAATAGCCTGGGGTCTAGGTATATGCTGTAATAGCCTGGGCTATAGGTTATATTGCTGTAATAGCCTGGGCTATAGGTTATATTGCTGTAATAGCCTGGGGTCTAGGTATATTGCTGTAATAGCCTGGGCTATAGGTTATACTGCTGTAATAGCCTGGGGTCTAGGTATATTGCTGTAATAGCCTGGGCTATAGGTTATATTGCTGTAATAGCCTGGGCTATAGTTTATACTGCTGTAATAGTCTGGGGTCTAGGTTATATTCCTGTAATAGCCTGGGGTCTAGGTATACTGCTGTAATAGCCTGGGCTATAGGTTATATTGCTGTAATAGCCTGGGATCTAGGTTATATTGCTGTAATAGTCTGGGGTCTAGGTTATATTGCTGTAATAGCCTGGGGTATAGGTTATATTGCTGTAATAGTCTGGGGGTCTAGGTTATATTGCTGTAATAGTCTGGGGTCTAGGTTATATTGCTTTAATAGCCTGGGGTCTAGGTTATATTGCTGTAATAGCCTGGGGTCTAGGTTATACTGCTGTAATAGTCTGGGATCTAGGTTATATTGCTGTAATAGCCTGGGGTCTAAGTTATACTGCTGTAATAGTCTGGGGATCTAGGTTATACTGCTGTAATAGTCTGGGGTATAGGTTATATTGTTGTAATAGTCTGGGGGTCTAGGTTATATTGCTGTAATAGCCTGGAGTGTAGGTTATATTGCTGTAATAGCCTGGGGTCTAGATTATACTGCTGTAATAGCCTGGGGGCTAGGTATACTGCTGTAATAGCCTGGGATCTAGGTTATACTGCTGTAATAGCCTGGGTTCTAGGTTATACTGCTGTAATAGCCTGGGGTCTAGGTTATATTGCTGTAATAGTCTGGGATCTAGGTTATATTGCTGTAATAGTCTGGGTTCTAGGTTATACTGCTGTAATAGTCTGGGGTCTAGGTTATATTGCTGTAATAGCCTGGGGTCTAGGTTATATTGCTGTAATAGCCTGGGGTCTAGGTTATATTGCTGTAATAGTCTGGGGTCTAGGTTATATTGCTGTAATAGTATGGGGTCTAGGTTATATTGCTGTAATAGCCTGGGGTCTAGGTTATATTGCTGTAATAGCCTGGGCTATAGGTTATACTGCTGTAATAGCCTTGGCTATAGGTTATACTGCTGTAATAGCCTGGGCTATAGGTTATACTGCTGTAATAGCCTGGGCTATAGGTTATACTGCTGTAATAGTCTGGGCTATAGGTTATACTGCTGTAATAGCCTGGGCTATAGGTTATACTGCTGTAATAGCCTGGGCTATAGGTTATACTGCTGTAATAGTCTGGGGTATAGGTATACTGCTGTAATAGCCTGGGGTCTAGGTTATATTGCTGTAATAGCCTGGGGTCTAGGTTATATTGCTGTAATAGTCTGGGGTCTAGGTTATATTGCTGTAATAGTCTGGGGTCTAGGTTATACTGCTGTAATAGCCTGGGATCTAGGTTATATTGCTGTAATAGCCTGGGGTCTAGGTTATACTGCTGTAATAGTCTGGGGTATAGGTATACTGCTGTAATAGTCTGGGGTATAGGTTATATTGCTGTAATAGCCTGGGGTCTAGGTTATATTGCTGTAATAGTCTGGGGTCTAGGTTATATTGCTGTAATAGTCTGGGGTCTAGGTTATACTGCTGTAATAGTCTGGGATCTAGGTTATACTGCTGTAATAGCCTGGGGTCTAGGTTATACTGCTGTAATAGTCTGGGGTATAGGTTATACTGCTGTAATAGTCTGGGGTATAGGTTATACTGCTGTAATAGTCTGGGGTATAGGTTATACTGCTGTAATAGTCTGGGGTATAGGTATACTGCTGTAATAGCCTGGGGTCTAGGTTATACTGCTGTAATAGTCTGGGGTATAGGTTATACTGCTGTAATAGTCTGGGGTATAGGTTATACTGCTGTAATAGCCTGGGGTCTAGGTTATACTGCTGTAATAGTCTGGGGTATAGGTTATACTGCTGTAATAGTCTGGGCTATAGGTTATACTGCTGTAATAGTCTGGGGTATAGGTATACTGCTGTAATAGCCTGTGGTCTAGGTTATATTGCTGTAATAGCCTGGGCTATAGGTTATACTGCTGTAATAGTCTGGGGTCTAGGTATACTGCTGTAATAGCCTGGGCTATAGGTTATATTGCTGTAATAGCCTGGGCTATAGGTTATATTGCTATAATAGCCTGGGGTCTAGGTATATTGCTGTAATAGCCTGGGCTATAGGTTATACTGCTGTAATAGCCTGGGGTCTAGGTATATTGCTGTAATAGCCTGGGCTATAGGTTATATTGCTGTAATAGCCTGGGCTATAGGTTATACTGCTGTAATAGTCTGGGGTCTAGGTTATATTGCTGTAATAGCCTGGGGTCTAGGTTATATTGCTGTAATAGTCTGGGGTCTAGGTTATATTGCTGTAATAGTCTGGGGTCTAGGTTATATTGCTGTAATAGCCTGGGGTCTAGGTTATACTGCTGTAATAGTCTGGGGTCTAGGTTATACTGCTGTAATAGTCTGGGGTCTAGGTTATATGCTGTAATAGCTGGGGTCTAGGTTATATGCTGTAATAGTCTGGGTCTAGGTTATATGCTGTAATAGTCTGGGGTCTAGGTTATATTGCTGTAATAGCCTGGGGTCTAGGTTATATTGCTGTAATAGCCTGGGGTCTAGGTTATATTGCTGTAATAGCCTGGGGTATAGGTTATACTGCTGTAATAGTCTGGGGTCTAGGTTATACTGCTGTAATAGCCTGGGGTCTAGGTATACTGCTGTAATAGCCTGGGGTATAGGTTATATTGCTGTAATAGCCTGGGGTCTAGGTTATATTGCTGTAATAGTCTGGGGTCTAGGTTATACTGCTGTAATAGCCTGGGATCTAGGTTATATTGCTGTAATAGCCTGGGGTCTAGGTTATATTGCTGTAATAGTCTGGGGTATAGGTTATATTGCTGTAATAGCCTGGGGTATAGGTTATACTGCTGTAATAGCAAACACATATATTGCTGTAATAGCCTGGGGTCTAGGTTATATTGCTGTAATAGCCTGGGGTCTAGGTTATATTGCTGTAATAGTCTGGGGTCTAGGTTATACTGCTGTAATAGTCTGGGGTCTAGGTTATATTGCTGTAATAGCCTGGGGTCTAGGTTATATTGCTGTAATAGTCTGGGGTCTAGGTTATATTGCTGTAATAGTCTGGGGTCTAGGTTATATTGCTGTAATAGTCTGGGGTCTAGGTTATACTGCTGTAATAGTCTGGGATCTAGGTTATATTGCTGTAATAGCCTGGGGTCTAGGTTATATTGCTGTAATAGCCTGGGGTATAGGTTATATTGCTGTAATAGTCTGGGGTCTAGGTTATATTGCTGTAATAGTCTGGGGTCTAGGTTATATTGCTGTAATAGTCTGGGGTCTAGGTTATATTGCTGTAATAGCCTGGGGTCTAGGTTATATTGCTGTAATAGCCTGGGGTCTAGGTTATATTGCTGTAATAGTCTGGGGTCTAGGTTATATTGCTGTAATAGTCTGGGGTCTAGGTTATACTGCTGTAATAGTCTGGGCTATAGGTTATATTGCTGTAATAGCCTGGGGTCTAGGTTATATTGCTGTAATAGTCTGGGGTCTAGGTTATATTGCTGTAATAGCCTGGGGTATAGGTTATACATGCTGTAATAGTCCTGGGCTATAGGTATATACTGCTGTAATAGTCTGGGTCTAGGTTATATTGCTGTAATAGCTGGGGTCTAGGTTATATATGCTGTAATAGTCTGGGGTATAGGTTATACTGCTGTAATAGTCTGGGTATAGGTTATATGCTGTAATAGCCTATCTATATGCTGTAATAGGGCATTATACTGCTGTAATAGTCTGGGGTCTAGGTTATACTGCTGTAATAGTCTGGGTCTAGGTTATATTGCTGAAATTGGTTATATATTCTGCGTATCTGGGTCTAGGTTATACTGCTGTAATAGTCTGGGGTATAGGTTATATTGCTGTAATAGCCTGGGGTCTAGGTTATATTGCTGTAATAGTCTGGGGTCTAGGTTATATTGCTGTAATAGCCTGGGCTATAGGTTATATTGCTGTAATAGTCTGGGGTCTAGGTTATACTGCTGTAATAGTCTGGGGTCTAGGTTATATTGCTGTAATAGCCTGGGGTATAGGTTATATTGCTGTAATAGTCTGGGGTCTAGGTTATATTGCTGTAATAGTCTGGGGTCTAGGTTATATTGCTGTAATAGCCTGGGGTCTAGGTTATACTGCTGTAATAGCCTGGGGTCTAGGTTATACTGCTGTAATAGTCTGGGCTATAGGTTATATTGCTGTAATAGCCTGGGGTCTAGGTTATATTGCTGTAATAGTCTGGGCTATAGGTTATATTGCTGTAATAGTCTGGGGTCTAGGTTATACTGCTGTAATAGTCTGGGAACTAGGTTATACTGCTGTAATAGTCTGGGGTATAGGTATACTGCTGTAATAGTCTGGGCTATAGGTTATATTGCTGTAATAGCCTGGGGTCTAGGTTATACTACTGTAATAGCCTGGGGTCTAGGTTATACTGCTGTAATAGTCTGGGGTCTAGGTTATACTGCTGTAATAGCCTGGGGTCTAGGTTATATTGCTGTAATAGCCTGGGGTCTAGGTTATACTGCTGTAATAGTCTGGGGTCTAGGTTATACTGCTGTAATAGTCTGGGGTCTAGGTTATATTGCTGTAATAGCCTGGGGTCTAGGTTATACTGCTGTAATAGTCTGGGGTCTAGGTTATACTGCTGTAATAGTCTGGGGTCTAGGTTATATTGCTGTAATAGCCTGGGGTCTAGGTTATACTGCTGTAATAGTCTGGGGTCTAGGTTATACTGCTGTAATAGTCTGGGGTCTAGGTTATATTGCTGTAATAGCCTGGGGTCTAGGTTATACTGCTGTAATAGTCTGGGGTCTAGGTTATACTGCTGTAATAGTCTGGGGTCTAGGTTATATTGCTGTAATAGCCTGGGGTCTAGGTTATACTGCTGTAATAGTCTGGGGTCTAGGTTATACTGCTGTAATAGTCTGGGGTCTAGGTTGTATTGCTGTAATAGCCTGGGGTCTAGGTTATACTGCTGTAATAGTCTGGGGTCTAGGTTATATTGCTGTAATAGTCTGGGGTCTAGGTTATATTGCTGTAATAGCCTGGGGTCTAGGTATACTGCTGTAATAGCCTGGGCTATAGGTTATACTGCTGTAATAGTTTGGGCTATAGGTTATACTGCTGTAATAGTCTGGGCTATAGGTTATACTGCTGTAATAGCCTGGGCTATAGGTTATATTGCTGTAATAGCCTGGGGTCTAGGTTATATTGCTGTAATAGCCTGGGCTATAGGTTATACTGCTGTAATAGCCTGGGCTATAGGTTATACTGCTGTAATAGCCTGGGATCTAGGTTATACTGCTGTAATAGCCTGGGGTCTAGGTTATACTGCTGTAATAGCCTGGGCTATAGGTTATATTGCTGTAATAGCCTGGGCTATAGGTTATACTGCTGTAATAGTCTGGGCTATAGGTTATACTGCTGTAATAGTCAGGGGTCTAGGTTATACTGCTGTAATAGCCTGGGCTATAGGTATATTGCTGTAATAGCCTGGG
>CM026395.1:10138237-10206613 GCA_014843695.1 Archivesica marissinica
AGCAACCTAGTTATATAGTGAGCTAGCAACCTGGTTATATAGTGAGCTAGCAACCTAGTTATATAGTGAGCTAGCAACCTAGTTATATAGTGAGCTAGCAACCTATTTATATAGTGAGCTAGCAACCTAGTTATCTAGTGAGCTAGCAACCTGATTATATAGTGAGCTAGCAACCTGGTTATCTAGTGAGCTAGCAACCTAGTTATATAGTGAGCTAGCAACCTAGTTATATAGTGAGCTAGCAACATAGTTATATAGTGAGCTAGCAACCTAGTTATATAGTGAGCTAGCAACCTAGTTATCTAGTGAGCTAGCAACCTAGTTATATAGTGAGCTAGCAACCTAGTTATATAGTGAGCTAGCAACATAGTTATATAGTGAGCTAGCAACCTAGTTATATAGTGAGCTAGCAACCTGGTTATATAGTGAGCTAGCAACCTAGTTATATAATGAGCTAGCAACCTGGTTATCTAGTGAGCTAGCAACATAGATATATAGTGAGCTAGCAACCTAGTTATCTAGTGAGCTAGCAACCTAGTTATTAGTTATTATTGTTAGTGAGTAGCAACCTAGTTATATAGTGAGCTAGCAACCTAGTTATATAGTGAGCTAGCAACCAGATTAGCTACCTAGTTATAGTGAGCTAGCAACATAGTTATATAGTGAGCTAGCAACATAGTTATATAGTGAGCTAGCAACCTATTTATATAGTGAGCTAGCAACCTGGTATATAGTGAGCTAGCAACCTAGTTATATAGTGAGCTAGCAACATGGTTATCTAGTGACTAGCAACCTAGTTATATAGTGAGCTAGCAACCTATTTATATAATGAGCTAGCAACCTGGTTATCTAGTGAGCTAGCAACCTAGTTATATAGTGAGCTAGCAACTAGTTATCTAGTGAGCTAGCAACCTAGTTATCTAGTGAGCTAGCAACCTAGGTATCTAGTGAGCTAGCAACCTAGTTATATAGTGAGCTAGCAACCTAGTTATCTAGTGAGCTAGCAACCTAGTTATATAGTGAGCTAGCAACCTAGTTATATAGTGAGCTAGCAACCTAGTTATATAGTGAGCTAGCAACCTAATTATATAGTGAGCTAGCAACCTAGTTATCTAGTGAGCTAGCAACCTAGTTATCTAGTGAGCTAGCAACCTAGTTATCTAGTGAGCTAGCAACCTGATTATATAGTGAGCTAGCAACCTGGATATCTAGCGAGGTAGCAACCTGGTTATCTAGTGAGCTAGCAACCTGGTTATCTAGTGAGCTAGCAATCTAGTAATATAGTGAGCTAGCAACCTAGATATCTAGTGAGCTAGCAACCTAGATATCTAGTGAGCTAGCAACCTAGTTAGCTAGCAACCTAGTTATATAGTGAGCTAGCAACCTAGTTATCTAGTGAGCTAGCAACATAGTTATATAGTGAGCTAGCAACCTAGTTATATAGTGAGCTAGCAACCTAGTTATATAGTGAGCTAGCAACCTAGTTATATAGTGAGCTAGCAACATAGTTATATGGTGAGCTAGCAACCTATTTATCTAATGAGCTAGCAACCTGGTTATCTAGTGAGCTAGCAACCTAGTTATATAGTGAGCTAGCAACCTGGTTATCTAGTGTGCTAGCGACCTAGCTATATAGTGAGCTAGCAACCTAGTTATCTAGTGAGCTAGCAACCTAGTTATCTAGTGAGCTAGCAACCTAGTTATATAGTGAGTTAGCAACCTAGTTATCTAGTGAGCTAGCAACCTAGTTATATAGTGAGCTAGCAACCTAGTTATCTAGTGAGCTAGCAAACTGGTTATCTAGTGAGCTAGCAACCTAAATATATATTGAGCTAGCAACCTGGTTATCTAGTGAGCTAGCAACCTAGTTAAATAGTTAGCTAGCAACCTAGTTATCTAGTGAGCTAGCAACCTAGTTATCTAGTGAGCTAGCAACCTAGTTATCTAGTGAGCTAGCAACCTAGTTATATAGTGAGCTAGCAACCTGGTTATCTAGTGAGCTAGCAACCTAGTTATATAGTGAGCTAGCAACCTAGTTATATAGTGAGCTAGCAACCTATTTATATAGTGAGCTAGCAACCTATTTATATAGTGAGCTAGCAACGTAGTTATATAGTGAGCTAGCAACCTAGTTATATAGTGAGCTAGCAACATAGTTATCTAGTGAGCTAGCAACCTGATTATATAGTGAGCTAGCAACGTGGTTATCTAGTGAGCTAGCAACCTAGTTATCTAGTGAGCTAGCAACCTGATTATATAGTGAGCTAGCAACCTGTTTATCTAGCGAGCTAGCAACCTGGTTTTCTAGTTAGCTAGCAACTTGGTTATCTAGTGAGCTAGCAACCTAGATATCTAGTGAGCTTGCAACCTAGTTATCTAGTGAGGTAGCAACCTAGTTATATAGTGAGATAGCAACCTAGTTATATAGTGAGCTAGCAACCTAGTTATCTAGTGAGCTAGCAACCTAGTTATCTAGTGAGCTAGTAACCTAGTTATCTAGTGAGCTAGCAACCTAGTTATATAGTGAGTTAGCAACCTAGTTATCTAGTGAGCTAGCAACCTAGTTATATAGTGAGTTAGCAACCTAGTTATCTAGTGAGCTAGCAACCTAGTTATCTAGTGAGCTAGCAACCTAGTTATATAGTGAACTAGCAACCTAGTTATATAGTGAGCTAGCAAACTGGTTATCTAGTGAGCTAGCAACCTAGTTATATAGTGAGCTAGCAAACTGGTTATCTAGTGAGCTAGCAACATAATTATATAGTGAGCTAGCAACCTGGTTATCTATTGAGCTAACAACCTAGTTATCTAGTGATCTACCAACCTGGTTATCTAGTGAGCTAGCAAATAGTTATATAGTGAGCTAGCAATTAGTTATATAGTGAGCTAGCAACCTGGTTATCTAGTGAGCTAGCAACCTAGTTATATAGTGAGCTAGCAACATGGTTATCTAGTGAGCTAGCAACTTAGTTATTTCGTGAGCTAACAACCTAGTTATATAGTGAGCTAGCAACCTAGTATCTAGTGAGCTAGCAACCTGGTTATCTAGTGAGCTAGCAACCTAGTTATCTAGTGAGCTAGCAACCTGATTATATAGTGAGCTAGCAACCTGGTTATCTAGTCGCTAGCAACCTGGTTATCTAGTGAGCTAGCACCTATTTATTTAGTGTGCTAACAACATGGTTATCTAGTGAGCTAGCAACCTAGTTATATAGTGAGCTAGCAACCTGGTTATCTAGTGATCTAGCAACCTAGTTATCTAGTGAGCTAGCAACCTAGTTATTTAGTGAACTAGCAACATAGTTACCTAGTGTGCTAGCAACCTAGTTATCTAGTGTGCTAGCAACCCAGTTATATGGTGAGCTAGCAACCTAGTTATCTAGTGAGCTAGCAACCTAGTTATCTATTGAGCTAGCAACCTAGTTATCTAGTGAGCTAGCAACCTAGTTATCTAGTGTGCTAGCAACCTAGTTATCTAGTGAGCTAGCAACCTGATTATATAGTGAGCTAGCAACCTGGATATCTAGCGATGTAGCAACCTGGTTATCTAGTGAGCTAGCAACCTAGTTATCTAGTGAGCTAGCAACCTGATTATATAGTGAGCTAGCAACCTGGATATCTAGCGAGGTAGCAACCTGGTTATCTAGTGAGCTAGCAACCTGGTTATCTAGTGAGCTAGCAATCTAGTAATATAGTGAGCTAGCAACCTAGATATCTAGTGAGCTAGCAACCTAGATATCTAGTGAGCTAGCAACCTAGTTAGCTAGCAACCTAGTTATATAGTGAGCTAGCAACCTAGTTATCTAGTGAGCTAGCAACATAGTTATATAGTGAGCTAGCAACCAATTTATATAGTGAGCTAGCAACCTAGTTATATAGTGAGCTAGCAACCTAGTTATATAGTGAGCTAGCAACATAGTTATATGGTGAGCTAGCAACCTATTTATCAATGAGCTAGCAACTGGTTATCTAGTGAGCTAGCAACTGTTATATAGTGAGCTAGCAACCTGGTTATCTAGTGTGCTAGCAACCTAGCTATATAGTGAGCTAGCAACCTATTTATCTAATGAGCTAGCAACCTAGTTATCTAGTGAGCTAGCAACCTAGTTATATAGTGAGCTAGCAACCTAGTTATCTAGTGAGCTAGCAACCTAGTTATATAGTGAGCTAGCAACCTAGTTATCTAGTGAGCTAGCAAACTAGTTATCTAGTGAGCTAGCAACCTAAATATATATTGAGCTAGCAACCTAGTTATCTAGTGAGCTAGCAACCTAGTTAAATAGTTAGCTAGCAACCTAGTTATCTAGTGAGCTAGCAACCTAGTTATCTAGTGAGCTAGCAACCTAGTTATCTAGTGAGCTAGCAACCTAGTTATATAGTGAGCTAGCAACCTGGTTATCTAGTGAGCTAGCAACCTAGTTATATAGTGAGCTAGCAACCTAGTTATATAGTGAGCTAGCAACCTATTTATATAGTGAGCTAGCAACCTATTTATATAGTGAGCTAGCAACCTAGTTATATAGTGAGCTAGCAACCTAGTTATATAGTGAGCTAGCAACATAGTTATATAGTGAGCTAGCAACCTGATTATATAGTGAGCTAGCAAGTCCTGTTATCTAGTGAGCTAGCAACACAGTTATCTACACGAGCTAGCAACCACTGATTATATAGTGAGCTAGCCCAACCAGTTACTATCTAGCGAGCTAGCAACCTGGTATTCTAGTTGCTAGCAACTTGGTTATCTAGTGAGCTAGCAACCTAGATATACAAAACAACTAGTGAGCTTGCAACCTAGTTATCTAGTGAGGTAGCAACCTAGTTATATAGTGAGATAGCAACCTAGTTATATAGTGAGCTAGCAACCTAGTTATCTAGTGAGCTAGCAACCTAGTTATCTAGTGAGCTAGTAACCTAGTTATCTAGTGAGCTAGCAACCTAGTTATATAGTGAGTTAGCAACCTAGTTATCTAGTGAGCTAGCAACCTAGTTATATAGTGAGTTAGCAACCTAGTTATCTAGTGAGCTAGCAACCTAGTTATCTAGTGAGCTAGCAACCTAGTTATATAGTGAACTAGCAACCTAGTTATATAGTGAGCTAGCAAACTGGTTATCTAGTGAGCTAGCAACCTAGTTATATAGTGAGCTAGCAAACTGGTTATCTAGTGAGCTAGCAACATAATTATATAGTGAGCTAGCAACCTGGTTATCTATTGAGCTAACAACCTAGTTATCTAGTGATCTACCAACCTGGTTATCTAGTGAGCTAGGAACATAGTTATATAGTGAGCTAGCTATTAGTGAGCTAGCAACCTAGTTATATAGTGAGCTAGCAACCTGGTTATCTAGTGAGCTAGCAACCTAGTTATATAGTGAGCTAGCAACATGGTTATCTAGTGAGCTAGCAACTTAGTTATTTCGTGAGCTAACAACCTAGTTATATAGTGAGCTAGCAACCTAGTTATCTAGTGAGCTAGCAACCAGATTATACCTGGTTATCTAGTGAGCTAGCAACCTAGTTATCTAGTGAGCTAGCAACCTGATTATATAGTGAGCTAGCAACCTGGTTATCTAGTGCGCTAGCAACCTGGTTATCTAGTGAGCTAGCAACCTATTTATTTAGTGTGCTAACAACATGGTTATCTAGTGAGCTAGCAACCTAGTTATATAGTGAGCTAGCAACCTGGTTATCTAGTGATCTAGCAACCTAGTTATCTAGTGAGCTAGCAACCTAGTTATTTAGTGAACTAGCAACATAGTTACCTAGTGTGCTAGCAACCTAGTTATATAGTGTGCTAGCAACCCAGTTATCTGGTGAGCTAGCAACCTAGTTATCTAGTGAGCTAGCAACCTAGTTATCTATTGAGCTAGCAACCTAGTTATCTAGTGAGCTAGCAACCTAGTTATCTAGTGTGCTAGCAACCTAGTTATCTAGTGAGCTAGCAACCTGATTATATAGTGAGCTAGCAACCTGGATATCTAGCGAGGTAGCAACCTGGTTATCTAGTGAGCTAGCAACCTAGTTATCTAGTGAGCTAGCAACCTGATTATATAGTGAGCTAGCAACCTGGATATCTAGCGAGGTAGCAACCTGGTTATCTAGTGAGCTAGCAACCTGGTTATCTAGTGAGCTAGCAATCTAGTAAGCTAGCTACCTAGATATCTAGTGAGCTAGCAACCTAGATATCTAGTGAGCTAGCAACCTAGTTAGCTAGCAACCTAGTTATCTAGTGAGCTAGCAACATAGTTATATAGTGAGCTAGCAACCTAGTTATATATATTGAGCTAGCTACCTAGTTATATAGTGAGCTAGCAACCTAGTTATATAGTGAGCTAGCAACATAGTTATATGGTGAGCTAGCAACCTATTTATCTAATGAGCTAGCAACCTGGTTATCTAGTGAGCTAGCAACCTAGTTATATAGTGAGCTAGCAACCTGGTTATCTAGTGTGCTAGCGACCTAGCTATATAGTGAGCTAGCAACCTAGTTATCTAGTGAGCTAGCAACCTAGTTATCCAGTGAGCTAGCAACCTAGTTATATAGTGAGTTAGCAACCTAGTTATCTAGTGAGCTTGCAACCTAGTTATATAGTGAGCTAGCAACCTAGTTATCTAGTGAGCTATCAAACTGGTTATCTAGTGAGCTAGCAACCTAAATATATATTGAGCTAGCAACCTGGTTATCTAGTGAGCTAGCAACCTAGTTAAATAGTTAGCTAGCAA
The DNA here is from genome assembly GCA_014843695.1 of Archivesica marissinica. NCBI lineage: Eukaryota > Metazoa > Mollusca > Bivalvia > Venerida > Vesicomyidae > Archivesica > Archivesica marissinica. The sequence continues at coordinate 10,144,959 of CM026395.1, forward strand.
CCTAGTTATCTAGTGAGCTAGCAACCTAGTTATCTAGTGAGCTAGCAACCTAGTTATCTAGTGAGCTAGCAACCTAGTTATATAGTGAGCTAGCAACCTGATTATATATTGAGCTAGCAACCTGTTTATCTAGCGAGCTAGCAACCTGGTTTTCTAGTTAGCTAGCAACTTGGTTATCTAGTGAGCTAGCAACCTAGATATCTAGTGAGCTTGCAACCTAGTTATCTAGTGAGGTAGCAACCTGTTATATAGTGGATAGCAACCTAGTTATATAGTGAGCTAGCAACCTAGTTATCTAGTGAGCTAGCAACCTAGTTATCTAGTGAGCTAGTAACCTAGTTATCTAGTGAGCTAGCAACCTAGTTATATAGTGAGTTAGCAACCTAGTTATCTAGTGAGCTAGCAACCTAGTTATATAGTGAGTTAGCAACCTAGTTATCTAGTGAGCTAGCAACCTAGTTATCTAGTGAGCTAGCAACCTAGTTATATAGTGAACTAGCAACCTAGTTATATAGTGAGCTAGCAAACTGGTTATCTAGTGAGCTAGCAACCTAGTTATATAGTGAGCTAGCAAACTGGTTATCTAGTGAGCTAGCAACATAATTATATAGTGAGCTAGCAACCTGGTTATATATTGAGCTAACAACCTAGTTATCTAGTGATCTACCAACCTGGTTATCTAGTGAGCTAGCAACATAGTTATATAGTGAGCTAGCAACCTAGTTATCTAGTGAGCTAGCAACCAGATTATACCTGATTATCTAGTGAGCTAGCAACCTAGTTATCTAGTGAGCTAGCAACCTGATTATATAGTGAGCTAGCAACCTGGTTATCTAGTGCGCTAGCAACCTGGTTATCTAGTGAGCTAGCAACCTATTTATTTAGTGTGCTAACAACATGGTTATCTAGTGAGCTAGCAACCTAGTTATATAGTGAGCTAGCAACCTGGTTATCTAGTGATCTAGCAACCTAGTTATCTAGTGAGCTAGCAACCTAGTTATTTAGTGAACTAGCAACATAGTTACCTAGTGTGCTAGCAACCTAGTTATCTAGTGTGCTAGCAACCCAGTTATCTGGTGAGCTAGCAACCTAGTTATCTAGTGAGCTAGCAACCTAGTTATCTATTGAGCTAGCAACCTAGTTATCTAGTGAGCTAGCAACCTAGTTATCTAGTGTGCTAGCAACCTAGTTATCTAGTGAGCTAGCAACCTAATTATCTAGTGAGCTAGCATCATGGTTATATAGTGAGCTAGTAACCTAGTTATATAGTGAGCTAGCAACCTAGTTACCTAGTGAGCTAGCAACCAAGTTATATAGTGAGCTAGCATCATGGTTATATAGTGAGCTAGTAACCTGGTTATATAGTGAGCTAGCAGACTAGTTATATAGTGAGCTAGTAACCTAGTTATATAGTGAGCTAGCAACCTGGTTATATAGTGAGCTAGTAACCTAGTTATATAGTGAGCTAGCAACATGGTTATATAGTGTGCTAACAACCTAGTTATAGTGTGCTAGCAACCTAGTTATATAGTGAGCTAGCAACCTAGTTATCTAGTGAGCTAGCAACCTGGTTATATGGTGAGCTAGTAACCTAGTTATATAGTGAGGTAGCAAAATGGTTATATAGTGAGCTAGCAACATGGTTATATAGTGAGCTAGTAACCTAGTTATATAGTGAGCTAGCAACATGGTTATATAGTGAGCTAGCAACCTGGTTATATAGTGAGCTAGAAACCTAGTTATATAGTGAGCTAGCAACCTATTTATATAGTGAGCTAGCAACCTATTTATATAGTGAGCTAGCAACGTAGTTATATAGTGAGCTAGCAACCTAGTTATATAGTGAGCTAGCAACATAGTTATCTAGTGAGCTAGCAACCTGATTATATAGTGAGCTAGCAACGTGGTTATCTAGTGAGCTAGCAACCTAGTTATCTAGTGAGCTAGCAACCTGATTATATAGTGAGCTAGCAACCTGTTTATCTAGCGAGCTAGCAACCTGGTTTTCTAGTTAGCTAGCAACTGTATCTAGTGAGCTAGCAACCTAGATATCTAGTGAGCTTGCAACCTAGTTATCTAGTGAGGTAGCAACCTAGTTATATAGTGAGATAGCAACCTAGTTATATAGTGAGCTAGCAACCTAGTTATCTAGTGAGCTAGCAACCTAGTTATCTAGTGAGCTAGTAACCTAGTTATCTAGTGAGCTAGCAACCTAGTTATATAGTGAGTTAGCAACCTAGTTATCTAGTGAGCTAGCAACCTAGTTATATAGTGAGTTAGCAACCTAGTTATCTAGTGAGCTAGCAACCTAGTTATCTAGTGAGCTAGCAACCTAGTTATATAGTGAACTAGCAACCTAGTTATATAGTGAGCTAGCAAACTGGTTATCTAGTGAGCTAGCAACCTAGTTATATAGTGAGCTAGCAAACTGGTTATCTAGTGAGCTAGCAACATAATTATATAGTGAGCTAGCAACCTGGTTATCTATTGAGCTAACAACCTAGTTATCTAGTGATCTACCAACCTGGTTATCTAGTGAGCTAGCAACATAGTTATATAGTGAGCTAGCAATCTAGTTATATAGTGAGCTAGCAACCTGGTTATCTAGTGAGCTAGCAACCTAGTTATATAGTGAGCTAGCAACATGGTTATCTAGTGAGCTAGCAACCTAGTTATCTAGTGAGCTAGCAACCTGATTATATAGTGAGCTAGCAACCTGGTTATCTAGTGAACTAGCAACCTGGTTATCTAGTGAGCTAGCAACCTATTTATTTAGTGTGCTAACAACATGGTTATCTAGTGAGCTAGCAACCTAGTTATATAGTGAGTTAGCAACCTGGTTATCTAGTGATCTAGCAACCTAGTTATCTAGTGAGCTAGCAACCTAGTTATTTAGTGAACTAGCAACATAGTTACCTAGTGTGCTAACAACCTAGTTATCTAGTGTGCTAGCAACCCAGTTATCTGGTGAGCTAGCAACCTAGTTATCTAGTGAGCTAGCAACCTAGTTATCTAGTGAGCTAACAACCTAGTTATCTAGTGTGCTAGCAACCTAGTTATCTAGTGAGCTAGCAACCTGATTATATAGTGAGCTAGCAACCTGGATATCTAGCGAGGTAGCAACCTGGTTATCTAGTGAGCTAGCAACCTAGTTATCTAGTGAGCTAGCAACCTGATTATATAGTGAGCTAGCAACCTGGATATCTAGCGAGGTAGCAACCTGGTTATCTAGTGAGCTAGCAACCTGGTTATCTAGTGAGCTAGCAATCTAGTAATATAGTGAGCTAGCAACCTAGATATCTAGTGAGCTAGCAATCTAGATATCTAGTGAGCTAGCAACCTAGTTAGCTAGCAACCTAGTTATATAGTGAGCTAGCAACCTAGTTATCTAGTGAGCTAGCAACATAGTTATATAGTGAGCTAGCAACCTATTTATATAGTGAGCTAGCAACCTAGTTATATAGTGAGCTAGCAACCTAGTTATATAGTGAGCTAGCAACATAGTTATATGTGAGCTAGCAACCTATTTATCTAATGAGCTAGCAACCTGGTTATCTAGTGAGCTAGCAACCTAGTTATATAGTGAGCTAGCAACCTGGTTATCTAGTGTGCTAGCAACCTAGTATATAGTGAGATAGCAACCTAGTTATCTAGTGAGCTAGCAACCTAGTTATCTAGTGAGCTAGCAACCTAGTTATATAGTGAGTTAGCAACCTAGTTATCTAGTGAGCTAGCAACCTAGTTATATAGTGAGCTAGCAACCTAGTTATCTAGTGAGCTAGCAAACTGGTTATCTAGTGAGCTAGCAACCTAAATATATATTGAGCTAGCAACCTGGTTATCTAGTGAGCTAGCAACCTAGTTAAATAGTTAGCTAGCAACCTAGTTATCTAGTGAGCTAGCAACCTAGTTATCTAGTGAGCTAGCAACCTAGTTATCTAGTGAGCTAGCAACCTAGTTATATAGTGAGCTAGCAACCTGGTTATCTAGTGAGCTAGCAACCTAGTTATATAGTGAGCTAGCAACCTAGTTATATAGTGAGCTAGCAACCTATTATATAGTGAGCTAGCAACCTATTATATAGTGAGCTAGCACTAGTTATAGTGAGCTAGCAACCTAGTTATATAGTGAGCTAGCAACCTAGTTATCTAGTGAGCTAGCAACCTGATTATATAGTGAGCTAGCAACGTGGTTATCTAGTGAGCTAGCAACCTAGTTATCTAGTGAGCTAGCAACCTATTATATATTGAGCTAGCAACCTGTTATCTAGAGCTAGCAACCTAGTTATCTAGTTAGCTAGCAACCTAGTTATATAGTGAGCTAGCAACCTAGTTATATAGTGAGCTAGCAACCTAGTTATATAGTGAGCTAGCAACCTAGTTATCTAGTGAGCTAGCAACCTAGTTATATAGTGAGCTAGCAACCTAGTTATCTAGTGAGCTAGCAACCTAGTTATATAGTGAGCTAGCAACCTAGTTATCTAGTGAGCTAGCAACCTAGTTATATAGTGAGCTAGCAACCTAGTTATCTAGTGAGCTAGCAACCTAGTTATCTAGTGAGCTAGCAACCTATTATATAGTGAGCTAGCAACCTGGTTATCTAGTGAGCTAGCAACCTAGTTATATAGTGAGCTAGCAAACTGTTATCTAGTGAGCTAGCAACCTAGTTATATAGTGAGTTAGCAACCTAGTTATCTAGTGAGCTAGCAACCTAGTTATATAGTGAGTTAGCAACCTAGTTATCTAGTGAGCTAGCAACCTAGTTATCTAGTGAGCTAGCAACCTAGTTATATAGTGAGCTAGCAACCTAGTTATATAGTGAGCTAGCAACCTAGTTATCTAGTGAGCTAGCAACCTAGTTATATAGTGAGCTAGCAACCTGGTTATCTAGTGAGCTAGCAACATAGTTATATAGTGAGCTAGCAACCTGGTTATCTAGTGAGCTAACAACCTAGTTATCTAGTGAGCTACCAACCTGGTTATCTAGTGAGCTAGCAACATAGTTATATAGTGAGCTAGCAATCTAGTTATATAGTGAGCTAGCAACCTGGTTATCTAGTGAGCTAGCAACCTAGTTATATAGTGAGCTAGCAACATGGTTATCTAGTGAGCTAGCAACCTAGTTATTTAGTGAGCTAACAACCTAGTTATATAGTGAGCTAGCAACCTAGTTATCTAGTGAGCTACCAACCTGGTTATCTAGTGAGCTAGCAACCTAGTTATCTAGTGAGCTAGCAACCTAGTTATATAGTGAGCTAGCAACCTGGTTATCTAGTGAGCTAGCAACCTGGTTATCTAGTGAGCTAGCAACCTAGTTATATAGTGAGCTAGCAACCTGGTTATCTAGTGAGCTAGCAACCTAGTTATCTAGTGAGCTAGCAACCTAGTTATCTAGTGAGCTAGCAACCTAGTTATTTAGTGAACTAGCAACATAGTTACCTAGTGTGCTAGCAACCTAGTTATCTAGTGTGCTAGCAACCCAGTTATCTGGTGAGCTAGCAACCTAGTTATCTAGTGAGCTAGCAACCTAGTTATCTATTGAGCTAGCAACCTAGTTATCTAGTGAGCTAGCAACCTAGTTATCTAGTGTGCTAGCAACCTAGTTATCTAGTGAGCTAGCAACCTGATTATATAGTGAGCTAGCAACCTGGATATCTAGCGAGGTAGCAACCTGGTTATCTAGTGAGCTAGCAACCTAGTTATCTAGTGAGCTAGCAACCTGATTATATAGTGAGCTAGCAACCTGGATATCTAGCGAGGTAGCAACCTGGTTATCTAGTGAGCTAGCAACCTGGTTATCTAGTGAGCTAGCAATCTAGTATATAGTGAGCTAGCACCTAGATATCTAGTGAGCTAGCAACCTAGATATCTAGTGAGCTAGCAACCTAGTTAGCTAGCAACCTAGTTATATAGTGAGCTAGCAACCTAGTTATCTAGTGAGCTAGCAACATAGTTATATAGTGAGCTAGCAACCTATTTATATAGTGAGCTAGCAACCTAGTTATATAGTGAGCTAGCAACCTAGTTATATAGTGAGCTAGCAACATAGTTATATGGTGAGCTAGCAACCTATTTATCTAATGAGCTAGCAACCTGGTTATCTAGTGAGCTAGCAACCTAGTTATATAGTGAGCTAGCAACCTGGTTATCTAGTGTGCTAGCAACCTAGCTATATAGTGAGCTAGCAACCTAGTTATCTAGTGAGCTAGCAACCTAGTTATCTAGTGAGCTAGCAACCTAGTTATATAGTGAGTTAGCAACCTAGTTATCTAGTGAGCTAGCAACCTAGTTATATAGTGAGCTAGCAACCTAGTTATCTAGTGAGCTAGCAAACTGGTTATCTAGTGAGCTAGCAACCTAAATATATATTGAGCTAGCAACCTGGTTATCTAGTGAGCTAGCAACCTAGTTAAATAGTTAGCTAGCAACCTAGTTATCTAGTGAGCTAGCAACCTAGTTATCTAGTGAGCTAGCAACCTAGTTATCTAGTGAGCTAGCAACCTAGTTATATAGTGAGCTAGCAACCTGGTTATCTAGTGAGCTAGCAACCTAGTTATATAGTGAGCTAGCAACCTAGTTATATAGTGAGCTAGCAACCTAGTTATATAGTGAGCTAGCAACCTATTTATATAGTGAGCTAGCAACGTAGTTATATAGTGAGCTAGCAACCTAGTTATATAGTGAGCTAGCAACATAGTTATCTAGTGAGCTAGCAACCTGATTATATAGTGAGCTAGCAACGTGGTTATCTAGTGAGCTAGCAACCTAGTTATCTAGTGAGCTAGCAACCTGATTATATAGTGAGCTAGCAACCTGTTTATCTAGCGAGCTAGCAACCTGGTTTTCTAGTTAGCTAGCAACTTGGTTATCTAGTGAGCTAGCAACCTAGATATCTAGTGAGCTTGCAACCTAGTTATCTAGTGAGGTAGCAACCTAGTTATATAGTGAGATAGCAACCTAGTTATATAGTGAGCTAGCAACCTAGTTATCTAGTGAGCTAGCAACCTAGTTATCTAGTGAGCTAGCAACCTAGTTATCTAGTGAGCTAGCAACCTAGTTATATAGTGAGCTAGCAACCTAGTTATCTAGTGAGCTAGTTATATAGTGAGTTAGCAACCTAGTTATCTAGTGAGCTAGCAACCTAGTTATCTAGTGAGCTAGCAACCTAGTTATATAGTGAACTAGCAACCTAGTTATATAGTGAGCTAGCAAACTGGTTATCTAGTGAGCTAGCAACCTAGTTATATAGTGAGCTAGCAAACTGGTTATCTAGTGAGCTAGCAACATAATTATATAGTGAGCTAGCAACCTGGTTATCTATTGAGCTAACAACCTAGTTATCTAGTGATCTACCAACCTGGTTATCTAGTGAGCTAGCAACATAGTTATATAGTGAGCTAGCAATCTAGTTATATAGTGAGCTAGCAACCTGGTTATCTAGTGAGCTAGCAACCTAGTTATATAGTGAGCTAGCAACATGGTTATCTAGTGAGCTAGCAACTTAGTTATTTCGTGAGCTAACAACCTAGTTATATAGTGAGCTAGCAACCTAGTTATCTAGTGAGCTAGCAACCAGATTATACCTGGTTATCTAGTGAGCTAGCAACCTAGTTATCTAGTGAGCTAGCAACCTGATTATATAGTGAGCTAGCAACCTGGTTATCTAGTGCGCTAGCAACCTGGTTATCTAGTGAGCTAGCAACCTATTTATTTAGTGTGCTAACAACATGGTTATCTAGTGAGCTAGCAACCTAGTTATATAGTGAGCTAGCAACCTGGTTATCTAGTGATCTAGCAACCTAGTTATCTAGTGAGCTAGCAACCTAGTTATTTAGTGAACTAGCAACATAGTTACCTAGTGTGCTAGCAACCTAGTTATCTAGTGTGCTAGCAACCCAGTTATATGGTGAGCTAGCAACCTAGTTATCTAGTGAGCTAGCAACCTAGTTATCTATTGAGCTAGCAACCTAGTTATCTAGTGAGCTAGCAACCTAGTTATCTAGTGTGCTAGCAACCTAGTTATCTAGTGAGCTAGCAACCTGATTATATAGTGAGCTAGCAACCTGGATATCTAGCGAGGTAGCAACCTGGTTATCTAGTGAGCTAGCAACCTAGTTATCTAGTGAGCTAGCAACCTGATTATATAGTGAGCTAGCAACCTGGATATCTAGCGAGGTAGCAACCTGGTTATCTAGTGAGCTAGCAACCTGGTTATCTAGTGAGCTAGCAATCTAGTAAGCTAGCAACCTAGATATCTAGTGAGCTAGCAACCTAGATATCTAGTGAGCTAGCAACCTAGTTAGCTAGCAACCTAGTTATCTAGTGAGCTAGCAACATAGTTATATAGTGAGCTAGCAACCTAGTTATATAGTGAGCTAGCAACCTAGTTATATAGTGAGCTAGCAACCTAGTTATATAGTGAGCTAGCAACATAGTTATATGGTGAGCTAGCAACCTATTTATCTAATGAGCTAGCAACCTGGTTATCTAGTGAGCTAGCAACCTAGTTATATAGTGAGCTAGCAACCTGGTTATCTAGTGTGCTAGCGACCTAGCTATATAGTGAGCTAGCAACCTAGTTATCTAGTGAGCTAGCAACCTAGTTATCTAGTGAGCTAGCAACCTAGTTATATAGTGAGTTAGCAACCTAGTTATCTAGTGAGCTTGCAACCTAGTTATATAGTGAGCTAGCAACCTAGTTATCTAGTGAGCTAGCAAACTGGTTATCTAGTGAGCTAGCAACCTAAATATATATTGAGCTAGCAACCTGGTTATCTAGTGAGCTAGCAACCTAGTTAAATAGTTAGCTAGCAACCTAGTTATCTAGTGAGCTAGCAACCTAGTTATCTAGTGAGCTAGCAACCTAGTTATCTAGTGAGCTAGCAACCTAGTTATATAGTGAGCTAGCAACCTGGTTATCTAGTGAGCTAGCAACCTAGTTATATAGTGAGCTAGCAACCTAGTTATATAGTGAGCTAGCAACCTATTTATATAGTGAGCTAGCAACCTATTTATATAGTGAGCTAGCAACGTAGTTATATAGTGAGCTAGCAACCTAGTTATATAGTGAGCTAGCAACATAGTTATCTAGTGAGCTAGCAACCTGATTATATAGTGAGCTAGCAACGTGGTTATCTAGTGAGCTAGCAACCTAGTTATCTAGTGAGCTAGCAACCTGATTATATAGTGAGCTAGCAACCTGTTTATCTAGCGAGCTAGCAACCTGGTTTTCTAGTTAGCTAGCAACTTGGTTATCTAGTGAGCTAGCAACCTAGATATCTAGTGAGCTTGCAACCTAGTTATCTAGTGAGGTAGCAACCTAGTTATATAGTGAGATAGCAACCTAGTTATATAGTGAGCTAGCAACCTAGTTATCTAGTGAGCTAGCAACCTAGTTATCTAGTGAGCTAGTAACCTAGTTATCTAGTGAGCTAGCAACCTAGTTATATAGTGAGTTAGCAACCTAGTTATCTAGTGAGCTAGCAACCTAGTTATATAGTGAGTTAGCAACCTAGTTATCTAGTGAGCTAGCAACCTAGTTATCTAGTGAGCTAGCAACCTAGTTATATAGTGAACTAGCAACCTAGTTATATAGTGAGCTAGCAAACTGGTTATCTAGTGAGCTAGCAACCTAGTTATATAGTGAGCTAGCAAACTGGTTATCTAGTGAGCTAGCAACATAATTATATAGTGAGCTAGCAACCTGGTTATCTATTGAGCTAACAACCTAGTTATCTAGTGATCTACCAACCTGGTTATCTAGTGAGCTAGCAACATAGTTATATAGTGAGCTAGCAATCTAGTTATATAGTGAGCTAGCAACCTGGTTATCTAGTGAGCTAGCAACCTAGTTATATAGTGAGCTAGCAACATGGTTATCTAGTGAGCTAGCAACTTAGTTATTTCGTGAGCTAACAACCTAGTTATATAGTGAGCTAGCAACCTAGTTATCTAGTGAGCTAGCAACCAGATTATACCTGGTTATCTAGTGAGCTAGCAACCTAGTTATCTAGTGAGCTAGCAACCTGATTATATAGTGAGCTAGCAACCTGGTTATCTAGTGCGCTAGCAACCTGGTTATCTAGTGAGCTAGCAACCTATTTATTTAGTGTGCTAACAACATGGTTATCTAGTGAGCTAGCAACCTAGTTATATAGTGAGCTAGCAACCTGGTTATCTAGTGATCTAGCAACCTAGTTATCTAGTGAGCTAGCAACCTAGTTATTTAGTGAACTAGCAACATAGTTACCTAGTGTGCTAGCAACCTAGTTATCTAGTGTGCTAGCAACCCAGTTATCTGGTGAGCTAGCAACCTAGTTATCTAGTGAGCTAGCAACCTAGTTATCTATTGAGCTAGCAACCTAGTTATCTAGTGAGCTAGCAACCTAGTTATCTAGTGTGCTAGCAACCTAGTTATCTAGTGAGCTAGCAACCTGATTATATAGTGAGCTAGCAACCTGGATATCTAGCGAGGTAGCAACCTGGTTATCTAGTGAGCTAGCAACCTAGTTATCTAGTGAGCTAGCAACCTGATTATATAGTGAGCTAGCAACCTGGATATCTAGCGAGGTAGCAACCTGGTTATCTAGTGAGCTAGCAACCTGGTTATCTAGTGAGCTAGCAATCTAGTAATATAGTGAGCTAGCAACCTAGATATCTAGTGAGCTAGCAACCTAGATATCTAGTGAGCTAGCAACCTAGTTAGCTAGCAACCTAGTTATATAGTGAGCTAGCAACCTAGTTATCTAGTGAGCTAGCAACATAGTTATATAGTGAGCTAGCAACCTAGTTATATAGTGAGCTAGCAACCTAGTTATATAGTGAGCTAGCAACCTAGTTATATAGTGAGCTAGCAACATAGTTATATGGTGAGCTAGCAACCTATTTATCTAATGAGCTAGCAACCTGGTTATCTAGTGAGCTAGCAACCTAGTTATATAGTGAGCTAGCAACCTGGTTATCTAGTGTGCTAGCGACCTAGCTATATAGTGAGCTAGCAACCTAGTTATCTAGTGAGCTAGCAACCTAGTTATCTAGTGAGCTAGCAACCTAGTTATATAGTGAGTTAGCAACCTAGTTATCTAGTGAGCTTGCAACCTAGTTATATAGTGAGCTAGCAACCTAGTTATCTAGTGAGCTAGCAAACTGGTTATCTAGTGAGCTAGCAACCTAAATATATATTGAGCTAGCAACCTGGTTATCTAGTGAGCTAGCAACCTAGTTAAATAGTTAGCTAGCAACCTAGTTATCTAGTGAGCTAGCAACCTAGTTATCTAGTGAGCTAGCAACCTAGTTATCTAGTGAGCTAGCAACCTAGTTATATAGTGAGCTAGCAACCTGGTTATCTAGTGAGCTAGCAACCTAGTTATATAGTGAGCTAGCAACCTAGTTATATAGTGAGCTAGCAACCTATTTATATAGTGAGCTAGCAACCTATTTATATAGTGAGCTAGCAACGTAGTTATATAGTGAGCTAGCAACCTAGTTATATAGTGAGCTAGCAACATAGTTATCTAGTGAGCTAGCAACCTGATTATATAGTGAGCTAGCAACGTGGTTATCTAGTGAGCTAGCAACCTAGTTATCTAGTGAGCTAGCAACCTGATTATATAGTGAGCTAGCAACCTGTTTATCTAGCGAGCTAGCAACCTGGTTTTCTAGTTAGCTAGCAACTTGGTTATCTAGTGAGCTAGCAACCTAGATATCTAGTGAGCTTGCAACCTAGTTATCTAGTGAGGTAGCAACCTAGTTATATAGTGAGATAGCAACCTAGTTATATAGTGAGCTAGCAACCTAGTTATCTAGTGAGCTAGCAACCTAGTTATCTAGTGAGCTAGTAACCTAGTTATCTAGTGAGCTAGCAACCTAGTTATATAGTGAGTTAGCAACCTAGTTATCTAGTGAGCTAGCAACCTAGTTATATAGTGAGTTAGCAACCTAGTTATCTAGTGAGCTAGCAACCTAGTTATCTAGTGAGCTAGCAACCTAGTTATATAGTGAACTAGCAACCTAGTTATATAGTGAGCTAGCAAACTGGTTATCTAGTGAGCTAGCAACCTAGTTATATAGTGAGCTAGCAAACTGGTTATCTAGTGAGCTAGCAACATAATTATATAGTGAGCTAGCAACCTGGTTATCTATTGAGCTAACAACCTAGTTATCTAGTGAGCTACCAACCTGGTTATCTAGTGAGCTAGCAACATAGTTATATAGTGAGCTAGCAACCTAGTTATATAGTGAGCTAGCAACCTGGTTATCTAGTGAGCTAGCAACCTAGTTATATAGTGAGCTAGCAACCTGGTTATCTAGTGAGCTAGCAACCTAGTTATATAGTGAGCTAGCAACCTAGTTATATAGTGAGCTAGCAACCTGGTTATCTAGTGAGCTAGCAACCTAGTTATCTAGTGAGCTAGCAACCTGATTATATAGTGAGCTAGCAACCTGGTTATCTAGTGAGCTAGCAACCTGGTTATCTAGTGAGCTAGCAACCTATTTATTTAGTGTGCTAACAACATGGTTATCTAGTGAGCTAGCAACCTAGTTATATAGTGAGCTAGCAACCTGGTTATCTAGTGATCTAGCAACCTAGTTATCTAGTGAGCTAGCAACCTAGTTATTTAGTGAACTAGCAACATAGTTACCTAGTGTGCTAGCAACCTAGTTATCTAGTGTGCTAGCAACCCAGTTATCTGGTGAGCTAGCAACCTAGTTATCTAGTGAGCTAGCAACCTAGTTATCTAGTGAGCTAGCAACCTAGTTATCTAGTGTGCTAGCAACCTAGTTATCTAGTGAGCTAGCAACCTGATTATATAGTGAGCTAGCAACCTGGATATCTAGCGAGGTAGCAACCTGGTTATCTAGTGAGCTAGCAACCTAGTTATCTAGTGAGCTAGCAACCTGATTATATAGTGAGCTAGCAACCTGGATATCTAGCGAGGTAGCAACCTGGTTATCTAGTGAGCTAGCAACCTGGTTATCTAGTGAGCTAGCAATCTAGTAATATAGTGAGCTAGCAACCTAGATATCTAGTGAGCTAGCAACCTAGATATCTAGTGAGCTAGCAACCTAGTTAGCTAGCAACCTAGTTATATAGTGAGCTAGCAACCTAGTTATCTAGTGAGCTAGCAACATAGTTATATAGTGAGCTAGCAACCTAGTTATATAGTGAGCTAGCAACCTAGTTATATAGTGAGCTAGCAACCTAGTTATATAGTGAGCTAGCAACATAGTTATATGGTGAGCTAGCAACCTATTTATCTAATGAGCTAGCAACCTGGTTATCTAGTGAGCTAGCAACCTAGTTATATAGTGAGCTAGCAACCTGGTTATCTAGTGTGCTAGCAACCTAGCTATATAGTGAGCTAGCAACCTAGTTATCTAGTGAGCTAGCAACCTAGTTATCTAGTGAGCTAGCAACCTAGTTATATAGTGAGTTAGCAACCTAGTTATCTAGTGAGCTAGCAACCTAGTTATATAGTGAGCTAGCAACCTAGTTATCTAGTGAGCTAGCAAACTGGTTATCTAGTGAGCTAGCAACCTAAATATATATTGAGCTAGCAACCTGGTTATCTAGTGAGCTAGCAACCTAGTTAAATAGTTAGCTAGCAACCTAGTTATCTAGTGAGCTAGCAACCTAGTTATCTAGTGAGCTAGCAACCTAGTTATCTAGTGAGCTAGCAACCTAGTTATATAGTGAGCTAGCAACCTGGTTATCTAGTGAGCTAGCAACCTAGTTATATAGTGAGCTAGCAACCTAGTTATATAGTGAGCTAGCAACCTATTTATATAGTGAGCTAGCAACCTAGTTATATAGTGAGCTAGCAACCTAGTTATATAGTGAGCTAGCAACCTAGTTATCTAGTGAGCTAGCAACCTAGTTATCTAGTGAGCTAGCAACCTAATTATATAGTGAGCTAGCAACCTAGTTATCTAGTGAGCTAGCAACCTAGTTATATAGTGAGCTAGCAACCTAGTTATATAGTGAGCTAGCACCATTATCTAGAAAACAACTTTATCTAGGACTAGCAACCTAGTTATATAGTGAGCTAGCAACTGGTTATCTAGTGAGCTAGCACCAAATTATATAGTGAGCTAGCAACCTGGTTATCTATTGAGCTAACAACCTAGTTATCTAGTGATCTACCAACCTGGTTATCTAGTGAGCTAGCAACATAGTTATATAGTGAGCTAGCAATCTAGTTATATAGTGAGCTAGCAACCTGGTTATCTAGTGAGCTAGCAACCTAGTTATATAGTGAGCTACACTGGTTATCTAGTGACTAGCACCTAGTTATATAGTGAGCTACAACCTAGTTATTAGTGAGCTAGCAACCTAGTTATCTAGTGAGCTAGCAACCAGATATACCTGGTTATCTAGTGAGCTAGCAACCTAGTTATCTAGTGAGCTAGCAACCTGATTATATAGTGAGCTAGCAACCTGGTTATCTAGTGAACTAGCAACCTGGTTATCTAGTGAGCTAGCAACCTATTTATTTAGTGTGCTAACAACATGGTTATCTAGTGAGCTAGCAACCTAGTTATATAGTGAGTTAGCAACCTGGTTATCTAGTGATCTAGCAACCTAGTTATCTAGTGAGCTAGCAACCTAGTTATTTAGTGAACTAGCAACATAGTTACCTAGTGTGCTAGCAACCTAGTTATCTAGTGTGCTAGCAACCCAGTTATCTGGTGAGCTAGCAACCTAGTTATCTAGTGAGCTAGCAACCTAGTTATCTAGTGAGCTAGCAACCTAGTTATCTAGTGTGCTAGCAACCTAGTTATCTAGTGAGCTAGCAACCTGATTATATAGTGAGCTAGCAACCTGGATATCTAGCGAGGTAGCAACCTGGTTATCTAGTGAGCTAGCAACCTAGTTATCTAGTGAGCTAGCAACCTGATTATATAGTGAGCTAGCAACCTGGATATCTAGCGAGGTAGCAACCTGGTTATCTAGTGAGCTAGCAACCTGGTTATCTAGTGAGCTAGCAATCTAGTAATATAGTGAGCTAGCAACCTAGATATCTAGTGAGCTAGCAACCTAGATATCTAGTGAGCTAGCAACCTAGTTAGCTAGCAACCTAGTTATATAGTGAGCTAGCAACCTAGTTATCTAGTGAGCTAGCAACATAGTTATATAGTGAGCTAGCAACCTAGTTATATAGTGAGCTAGCAACCTAGTTATATAGTGAGCTAGCAACCTAGTTATATAGTGAGCTAGCAACATAGTTATATGGTGAGCTAGCAACCTATTTATCTAATGAGCTAGCAACCTGGTTATCTAGTGAGCTAGCAACCTAGTTATATAGTGAGCTAGCAACCTGGTTATCTAGTGTGCTAGCAACCTAGCTATATAGTGAGATAGCAACCTAGTTATCTAGTGAGCTAGCAACCTAGTTATCTAGTGAGCTAGCAACCTAGTTATATAGTGAGTTAGCAACCTAGTTATCTAGTGAGCTAGCAACCTAGTTATATAGTGAGCTAGCAACCTAGTTATCTAGTGAGCTAGCAAACTGGTTATCTAGTGAGCTAGCAACCTAAATATATATTGAGCTAGCAACCTGGTTATCTAGTGAGCTAGCAACCTAGTTAAATAGTTAGCTAGCAACCTAGTTATCTAGTGAGCTAGCAACCTAGTTATCTAGTGAGCTAGCAACCTAGTTATCTAGTGAGCTAGCAACCTAGTTATATAGTGAGCTAGCAACCTGGTTATCTAGTGAGCTAGCAACCTAGTTATATAGTGAGCTAGCAACCTAGTTATATAGTGAGCTAGCAACCTATTTATATAGTGAGCTAGCAACCTATTTATATAGTGAGCTAGCAACGTAGTTATATAGTGAGCTAGCAACCTAGTTATATAGTGAGCTAGCAACATAGTTATCTAGTGAGCTAGCAACCTGATTATATAGTGAGCTAGCAACGTGGTTATCTAGTGAGCTAGCAACCTAGTTATCTAGTGAGCTAGCAACCTGATTATATAGTGAGCTAGCAACCTGTTTATCTAGCGAGCTAGCAACCTGGTTTTCTAGTTAGCTAGCAACTTGGTTATCTAGTGAGCTAGCAACCTAGATATCTAGTGAGCTTGCAACCTAGTTATCTAGTGAGGTAGCAACCTAGTTATATAGTGAGATAGCAACCTAGTTATATAGTGAGCTAGCAACCTAGTTATCTAGTGAGCTAGCAACTAGATCTAGTGAGCTAGCACCTAGTATTAGGAGTAGCAACCTAGTTATCTAGTGAGCTAGCAACCTAGTTATATAGTGAGTTAGCAACCTAGTTATCTAGTGAGCTAGCAACCTAGTTATCTAGTGAGCTAGCAACCTAGTTATATAGTGAACTAGCAACCTAGTTATATAGTGAGCTAGCAAACTGGTTATCTAGTGAGCTAGCAACCTAGTTATATAGTGAGCTAGCAAACTGGTTATCTAGTGAGCTAGCAACATAATTATATAGTGAGCTAGCAACCTGGTTATCTATTGAGCTAACAACCTAGTTATCTAGTGATCTACCAACCTGGTTATCTAGTGAGCTAGCAACATAGTTATATAGTGAGCTAGCAATCTAGTTATATAGTGAGCTAGCAACCTGGTTATCTAGTGAGCTAGCAACCTAGTTATATAGTGAGCTAGCAATCTAGTTATATAGTGAGCTACCAACCTAGTTATATAGTGAGCTAGCAACATAGTTATCTAGTGAGCTAGCAACATGGTTATCTAGTGAGCTAGCAACTTAGTTATTTCGTGAGCTAACAACCTAGTTATATAGTGAGCTAGCAACCTAGTTATCTAGTGAGCTAGCAACCAGATTATACCTGGTTATCTAGTGAGCTAGCAACCTAGTTATCTAGTGAGCTAGCAACCTGATTATATAGTGAGCTAGCAACCTGGTTATCTAGTGCGCTAGCAACCTGGTTATCTAGTGAGCTAGCAACCTATTTATTTAGTGTGCTAACAACATGGTTATCTAGTGAGCTAGCAACCTAGTTATATAGTGAGCTAGCAACCTGGTTATCTAGTGATCTAGCAACCTAGTTATCTAGTGAGCTAGCAACCTAGTTATTTAGTGAACTAGCAACATAGTTACCTAGTGTGCTAGCAACCTAGTTATCTAGTGTGCTAGCAACCCAGTTATCTGGTGAGCTAGCAACCTAGTTATCTAGTGAGCTAGCAACCTAGTTATCTATTGAGCTAGCAACCTAGTTATCTAGTGAGCTAGCAACCTAGTTATCTAGTGTGCTAGCAACCTAGTTATCTAGTGAGCTAGCAACCTAATTATCTAGTGAGCTAGCATCATGGTTATATAGTGAGCTAGTAACCTAGTTATATAGTGAGCTAGCAACCTAGTTACCTAGTGAGCTAGCAACCAAGTTATATAGTGAGCTAGCATCATGGTTATATAGTGAGCTAGTAACCTGGTTATATAGTGAGCTAGCAGCCTAGTTATATAGTGAGCTAGTAACCTAGTTATATAGTGAGCTAGCAACCTGGTTATATAGTGAGCTAGTAACCTAGTTATATAGTGAGCTAGCAACATGGTTATATAGTGTGCTAACAACCTAGTTATAGTGTGCTAGCAACCTAGTTATATAGTGAGCTAGCAACCTAGTTATCTAGTGAGCTAGCAACCTGGTTATATGGTGAGCTAGTAACCTAGTTATATAGTGAGCTAGCAAAATGGTTATATAGTGAGCTAGCAACATGGTTATATAGTGAGCTAGTAACCTAGTTATATAGTGAGCTAGCAACATGGTTATATAGTGAGCTAGCAACCTGGTTATATAGTGAGCTAGAAACCTGGTTATATAGTGAGCTAGCAACATGGTTATCTAGTGAGATAGCAACATATTTATATAGTGAGCTAGCAACCTAGTTATATAGTGAGCTAGCAACCTAGTTATATAGTGAGCTAGTAACCTAGTTATATAGTGAGCTAGCAACTTGGTTATATAGTGAGCTAGCAACCTGGTTATATAGTGAGCTAGTAATCTAGTTATATAGTGAGCTAGCAATATGGTTATATGGTGAGCTAGCAACCTAGTTATCTAGTGAGCTAGCAACCTGATTATATAGTGAGCTAGTAACCTAGTTATCTAGTGAGCTAGCAACATGATTAGATAGTGAGCTAGCAACCTAGTTATATAGTGAACTAGCAACATAGTTATATAGTGAGCTAGCAACCTAGTGAGCTAGCAACCTAGTTATATAGTGAGCTAGCAACCTCGTTATATAGTGAGCTAGCAACATGGTTATCTAGTGAGCTAGCAACATAGTTATATAGTGGGCTAGTAACATGGTTATATAGTGAGCTAGCAACTTAGTTATATAGTGAGCTAGCAACATGGTTATATAGTGAGCTAGCAACATGGGTATCTAGTGAGCTAGCAACCTAGTTATTTAGTGAGCTAGCAACCTAGTTATATAGTGAGCTAGCAACCTAGTTATCTAGTGAGCTAGCAACCAGATTATATAGTGAGCTAGCAACCTGGTTATCTAGTGAGCTAGCAACCTAGTTATCTAGTGAGCTAGCAACCTAGTTATCTAGTGAGCTAGCAACCTAGTTATATAGTGAGCAAACAACCTAGTTATATAGTGAGCTAGAAATCTAGTAATCTAGTGAGCTAGCAACCTAGTTATATAGTGAGCTAGCAACCTAGTTATATAGTGAGCTAGTAACCTAGTTATCTAGTGAGCTAGCAACCTAGTTATATAGTGAGCTAGTAACCTAGTTATCTAGTGAGCTAGTAACCTAGTTATCTAGTGAGCTAGCAACCTAGTTATATAGTGAGCTAGTAACCTAGTTATATAGTGAGCTAGTAACCTAGTTATATAGTGAGCTAGCAACATGGTTATATAGTGAGCTAGCAACCCAGTTATCTAGTGAGCTAGCAACCTAGTTATATAGTGAGCTAGTAACCTAGTTATATAGTGAGCTAGCATCCTAGTTATCTAGTGAGCTAGTAACCTAGTTATATAGTGAGCTAGCAACCTGGTTATCTAGTGAGCTAGTAACCTAGTTATATAGTGAGCTAGTAACCTAGTTATATAGTGAGCTAGCAACCTAGTTATATAGTGAGCTAGTAACCTAGTTATCTAGTGAGATAGTAACCTAGTTATCTAGTGAGCTAGCAACATGGTTATATAGTGAACTAGTAACCTAGTTATTTAGTGAGCTAGTAACCTAGTTATCTAGTGAGCTAGCAACATGGTTATATAGTGAGCTAGTAACCTAGTTATTTAGTGAGCTAGTAACCTAGTTATATAGTGAGCTAGTAACCTAGTTATATAGTGAGCTAGCAACCTAGTTATATAGTGAGCTAGCAACCACTGGAGCCATTACGATTGAGCCCTTAGGCAAGGCATTTAAATTCCACGTTGCCTCTTCTCTCTGCCTCGTGTTGATGGATTACATCAGGAATGAGGTCTCGAGAGTGATTTATATAAGTTGAAATAACTTGTTTCGCAATCGAGCTAAAATAAATTTGTATAAACTAACCTAGTTATATAGTGAGCTAGCAACCTGGTTATATAGTGAGCTAGTAACCTAGTTATATAGTGAGCTAGTAACCTAGTTATATAGTGTGCTAACAACCTAGTTATATAGTGAGCTAGCAACCTAGTTATCTAGTGAGCTAGTAACCTAGTTATCTAGTGAGCTAGCAACCTAGTTATATAGTGAGCTAGTAACCTAGTTATATAGTGAGCTAGCATCATGGTTATATAGTGAGCTAGTAACCTAGTTATATAGTGAGCTAGCAACCTAGTTATCTAGTGAGCTAGCAACCTAGTTATATAGTGAGCTAGCATCATGGTTATATAATGAGCTAGTAACCTGGTTATATAGTGAGCTACCAGCCTAGTTATATAGTGAGCTAGCAGCCTAGTTATATAGTGAGCTACCAGCCTAGTTATATAGTGAGCTAGCAGCCTAGTTATATAGTGAGCTAGTAACCTAGTTATATAGTGAGCTAGCATCATGGTTATATAGTGAGCTAGCAACCTGGTTATATAGTGAGCTAGTAACCTAGTTATATAGTGAGCTAGTAACCTTGTTATATAGTGAGCTAACAACCTGGTTATATAGTGAGCTAGCAACCTGGTTATATAGTGAGCTAGCATCATGGTTATATAGTGAGCTAGCAACCTGGTTATATAGTGAGCTAGCAACCTAGTTATATAGTGAGCTAGTAACCTAGTTATATAGTGAGCTAGCAACCTGGTTATATAGTGAGCTAGTAACCTAGTTATATAGTTAGCTAGCAACATGGTTATATAGTGAGCTAGTAACCTAGTTATATAGTGAGCTAGCAACCTGGTTATATAGTGAGCTAGTAACCTAGTGATATAGTGAGCTAGCAACATGGTTATATAGTGTGCTAACAACATGGTTATATAGTGTGCTAACAACCTAGTTATATAGTGAGCTAGCAACCTAGTTATATAGTGAGCTAGCAACCTAATTATATAGTGAGCTAGTAACCTAGTTATATAGTGAGCTAGCATCATGGTTATATAGTGAGCTAGCAGCCTAGTTATATAGTGAGCTAGCAGCCTAGTTATATAGTGAGCTAGTAACCTAGTTATATAGTGAGCTAGCAGCCTAGTTATATAGTGAGCTAGCAGCCTAGTTATATAGTGAGCTACCAGCCTAGTTATATAGTGAGCTAGCAGCCTAGTTATATAGTGAGCTAGTAACCTAGTTATATAGTGAGCTAGCATCATGGTTATATAGTGAGCTAGCAACCTGGTTATATAGTGAGCTAGTAACCTAGTTATATAGTGAGCTAGTAACCTTGTTATATAGTGAGCTAACAACCTGGTTATATAGTGAGCTAGCAACCTGGTTATATATTGAGCTAGCATCATGGTTATATAGTGAGCTAGCAACCTGGTTATATAGTGAGCTAGCAACCTAGTTATATAGTGAGCTAGTAACCTAGTTATATAGTGAGCTAGCAACCTGGTTATATAGTGAGCTAGTAACCTAGTTATATAGTTAGCTAGCAACATGGTTATATAGTGAGCTAGCAGCCTAGTTATATAGTGAGCTAGCAGCCTAGTTATATAGTGAGCTAGTAACCTAGTTATATAGTGAGCTAGCAGCCTAGTTATATAGTGAGCTAGTAACCTAGTTATATAGTGAGCTAGTAACCTAGTTATATAGTGAGCTAGCAACCTGGTTATCTAGTGAGCCAGCAACCTAGTTATATAGTGAGCTAGCAACCTGGTTATCTAGTGAGCTAGCAACCTAGTTATATAGTGAGCTAGTAACCTAGTTATATAGTGAGCTAGCATCATGGATATATAGTGAGCTAGTAACCTAGTTATATAGTGAGCTAGCAACCTGGTTATATAGTGAGCTAGTAACCTAGTTATATAGTGAGCTAGTAACCTAGTTATATAGTGAGCTAGCAACCACTACCTTACGATTGTGCCCAGCAAGCATAAACCACGTTGCCTCTTCTCTCTGCCTCGTGGTATGGATTACATCAGGAATAGGTCTCAGTGATAAAAGTTAAATAGTTACAGCAAAATAATTTATACCTAACCTAGTTATATAGTGAGCTAGCAACCTGGTTATATAGTGAGCTAGTAACCTAGTTATATAGTGAGCTAGTAACCTAGTTATATAGTGTGCTAACAACCTAGTTATATAGTGAGCTAGTACCTCTAAATGTGCTAACAACCAGTTATATAGTGGTGACCTAGCTATAGTAGCTAGCAACCTTTAATATGGCTAGAACCAGTTATATAGTAGCAGACCAGTTATAAGTGGCTAAAACCATTATATAGGAGCAGACCTACTATGTGGCTACAACCTAGTTTAAGGAGCTAGAACCTGTATCTAGTACTACAACTGGTTATCTAGTGAGCTAGAACCTAGTTATATAGTGAGCTAGCAACCTAGATATATAGTAGCTACAACCTAGATATCTAGTGAGCTGCAACCTAGTTATCTAGTGAGCTACAACCTAGTTATATAGTGAGTAGCAACCTAGTTATATAGTGAGCTAGCAACCTAGTTATCTAGTGAGCTAGCAACCTAGTTATCTAGTGAGCTAGCAACCTAGTTACTAGTGAGCTAGCAACCTAGTTATATAGTGAGTAGCAACCTAGTTATCTAGTGAGCTAGCAACCTAGTTATATAGTGAGCTAGCAACCTAGTTATATAGTGAGCTAGCAACCTGGTTATCTAGTGAGCTAGCAACCGAGTTATTAGTGAGCTACAACCTTTATATAGTGAGCAAACCAAACAACCACCCAAAACAAACCAACACACCTAGCAACCACTGGAGCCGTTACGATTGTGCCCTTAGGCAAGGCATTTAAATTCCACGTTGCCTCTTCTCTCTGCCTCGTGGTGATGGATTACATCAGGAATGAGGTCTCGAGAGTGATTTATATAAGTTGAAATAACTTGTTTCGCAATCGAGCTAAAATAAATTTGTATACACTAACCTAGTTATATAGTGAGCTAGCAACCTGGTTATATAGTGAGCTAGTAACCTAGTTATATAGTGAGCTAGTAACCTAGTTATATAGTGTGCTAACAACCTAGTTATATAGTGAGCTAGTAACCTAGCTATATAGTGTGCTAACAACCTAGTTATATAGTGAGCTAGTAACCTAGCTATATAGTGAGCTAGCAACCTGGTTATATAGTGAGCTAGTAACCTAGTTATATAGTGAGCAAGTAACCTAGTTATATAGTGTGCTAACAACCTAGTTATATAGTGAGCTAGTAACCTAGCTATATAGTGTGCTAACAACCTAGTTATATAGTGAGCTAGCAACCTGGTATTCTAGTTAGCTAGCAACTTGGTTATCTAGTGAGCTAGCAACCTAGTTATATAGTGAGCTAGCAACCTAGATATATAGTTAGCTAGCAACCTAGATATCTAGTGAGCTTGCAACCTAGTTATCTAGTGAGCTAGCAACCTAGTTATATAGTGAGATAGCAACCTAGTTATATAGTGAGCTAGCAACCTAGTTATCTAGTGAGCTAGCAACCTAGTTATCTAGTGAGCTAGCAACCTAGTTACCTAGTGAGCTAGCAACCTAGTTATATAGTGAGTTAGCAACCTAGTTATCTAGTGAGCTAGCAACCTAGTTATATAGTGAGCTAGCAACCTAGTTATATAGTGAGCTAGCAACCTGGTTATCTAGTGAGCTAGCAACCGAGTTATCTAGTGAGCTAGCAACCTGATTATATAGTGAGCTAGCAACCTGGTTATCTAGCGAGCTAGCAACCTGGTATTCTAGTTAGCTAGCAACTTGGTTATCTAGTGAGCTAGCAACCTAGTTATATAGTGAGCTAGCAACATAGATATCTAGTTAGCTAGCAACCTAGATATCTAGTGAGCTTGCAACCTAGTTATCTAGTGAGCTAGCAACCTAGTTATATAGTGAGATAGCAAACTAGTTATATAGTGAGCTAGCAACCTATTTATCTAGTGAGCTAGCAACCTAGTTATCTAGTGAGCTAGCAACCTAGTTATATAGTGAGCTAGCATCATGGTTATATAGTGAGCTAGTAACCAAGTTATATAGTGAGCTAGCAATCTGGTTATATAGTGAGCTAGTAACCTTTTTATATAGTGAGCTAGCAACGACTGGAGCCGTTACGATTGTGCCCTTAGGCAAGGCATTTAAATTCCACGTTGCCTCTTCTCTCTGCCTCGTGGTGATGGATTACATCAGGAATGAGGTCTCGAGAGTGATTTATATAAGTTGAAATAACTTGTTTCGCAATCGAGCTAAAATAAATTTGTATAAACTAACCTAGTTATATAGTGAGCTAGCAACCTGGTTATATAGTGAGCTAGTAACCTAGTTATATAGTGAGCTAGTAACCTAGTTATATAGTGTGCTAACAACCTAGTTATATAGTGAGCTAGCAACCTAGTTATCTAGTGAGCTAGTAACCTAGTTATCTAGTGAGCTAGCAACCTAGTTATATAGTGAGCTAGTAACCTAGTTATCTAGTGAGCTAGCAACCTGATTATATAGTGAGCTAGTAACCTAGTTATATAGTGAGCTAGCAACCTGGTTATCTAGTGAGCTAGTAACCTAGTTATCTAGTGAGCTAGCAACCTAGTTATATAGTGAGCTAGCAACCACTGGAGCCGTTACGATTGTGCCCTTAGGCAAGGCATTTAAATTCCACGTTGCCTCTTCTCTCTGCCTCGTGGTGATGGATTACATCAGGAATGAGGTCTCGAGAGTGATTTATATAAGTTGAAATAACTTGTTTCGCAATCGAGCTAAAATAAATTTGTATAAACTAACCTAGTTATATAGTGAGCTAGCAACCTGGTTATATAGTGAGCTAGTAACCTAGTTATATAGTGAGCTAGTAACCTATTTATATAGTGTGCTAACAACCTAGTTATATAGTGAGCTAGCAACCTAGTTATCTAGTGAGCTAGTAACCTAGTTATCTAGTGAGCTATCAACCTAGTTATATAGTGAGCTAGTAACCTAGTTATATAGTGAGCTAGCAACCGAGTTATATAGTGAGCTAGCAACCTAGTTATCTAGTGAGCTAGCAACATGGTTATATAGTGAGCTAGCAACCTGATTATATAGTGAGCTAGTAACCTAGTTATATAGTGAGCTAGCAACCTGGTTATCTAGTGAGCTAGTAACCTAGTTATCTAGTGAGCTAGCAACCTGGTTATATAGTGAGCTAGTAACCTAGTTATATAGTGAGCTAGCTTCCTAGTTATCTAGTGAGCTAGCAACCTAGTTATATAGTGAGCTAGCATCATGGTTATATAATGAGCTAGTAACCTGGTTATATAGTGAGCTAGCAACCTAATTATCTAGTGAGCTAGCAATCTAGTTATATAGTGAGCTAGTAACCTAGTTATATAGTGAGCTAGCATCATGGTTATATAGTGAGCTAGTAACCTAGTTATATAGTGAGCTAGCAACCTGGTTATATAGTGAGCTAGTAACCTAGTTATATAGTTAGCTAGCAACATGGTTATATAGTGAGCTAGTAACCTAGTTATATAGTGAGCTAGTAACCTAGTTATATAGTGAGCTAGCAACCACTGGAGCCGTTACGATTGTGCCCTTAGGCAAGGCATTTAAATTCCACGTTGCCTCTTCTCTCTGCCTCGTGGTGATGGATTACATCAGGAATGAGGTCTCGAGAGTGATTTATATAAGTTGAAATAACTTGTTTCGCAATCGAGCTAAAATAAATTTGTATAAACTAACCTGTTATATAGGACGCTAGCAACCTGGTTATATAGTGAGCTAGTAACCTAGTTATATAGTGAGCTAGTAACCTAGCTATATAGTGTGCTAACAACCTAGTTATATAGTGAGCTAGCAACCTAGTTATCTAGTGAGCTAGTAACCTAGTTATCTAGTGAGCTAGTAACCTAGTTATATAGTGAGCTAGTAACCTAGTTATATAGTGAGCTAGCAACCTGGTTATATAGTGAGCTAGTAACCTAGTTATATAGTGAGCTAGCAACCTGGTTATATAGTGAGCTAGTAACCTAGTTATATAGTGAGCTAGCAACATGGTTATATAGTGTGCTAACAACCTAGTTATAGTGTGCTAGCAACCTAGTTATATAGTGAGCTAGCAACCTAGTTATCTAGTGAGCTAGCAACCTGGTTATATAGTGAGCTAGTAACCTAGTTATATAGTGAGCTAGCAACATGGTTATATAGTGAGCTAGCAACATGGTTATATAGTGAGCTAGTAACCTAGTTATATAGTGAGCTAGCAACATGGTTATATAGTGAACTAGCAACCTGGTTATATAGTGAGCTAGCAACCTGGTTATATAGTGAGCTAGCAACATGGTTATCTAGTGAGATAGCAACATAGTTATATAGTGAGCTAGCAACCTAGTTATATAGTGAGCTAGCAACCTAGTTATATAGTGAGCTAGTAACCTAGTTATATAGTGAGCTAGCAACATGGTTATATAGTGAGCTAGCAACCTGGTTATATAGTGAGCTAGTAACCTAGTTATATAGTGAGCTAGCAATCTATTTATATAATGAGCTAGTAACCTAGTTATCTAGTGAACTAGTAACCTAGATATATAGTGAGCTAGCAACCTAGTTATCTAGTGAGCTAGCAACCTAGTTAAATAGTTAGCTAGCAACATAGTTATCTAGTGAGCTAGCAACCTAGTTATCTAGTGAGCTAGCAACCTAGTTATCTAGTGAGCTAGCAACCTAGTTATATAGCGAGCTAGCAACCTGGTTATCTAGTGAGCTAGCAACCTAGTTATATAGTGAGCTAGCAACCTAGTTATATAGTGAGCTAGCAATCTATTTATATAGTGAGCTAGCAACCTAGTTATCTAGTGAGCTAGCAACCTGATTATATAGTGAGCTAGCAACCTGGTTATCTAGTGAGCTAGCAACCTAGTTATATAGTGAGCTAGTAACCTAGTTATATAGTGAGCTAGCATCATGGTTATATAATGAGCTAGTAACCTAGTTATATAGTGAGCTAGCAACCTAGTTATCTAGTGAGCTAGCAACCTAGTTATATAGTGAGCTAGTAACCTAGTTATATAGTGAGCTAGCATCATGGTTATATAGTGAGCTAGTAACCTAGTTATATAGTGAGCTAGCAAACTGGTTATATAGTGAGCTAGCAACCTATTTATATAATGAGCTAGTAACCTAGTTATCTAGTGAGCTAGCAACCTAGATATATAGTGAGCTAGCAACCTAGTTATCTAGTGAGCTAGCAACCTAGTTAAATAGTTAGCTAGCAATATAGTTATCTAGTGACCTAGCAACCTAGTTATCTAGTGAGCTAGCAACCTATTTATCTAGTGAGCTAGCAACCTAGTTATATAGCGAGCTAGCAACCTGGTTATCTAGTGAGCTAGCAAACTAGTTATATAGTGAGCTAGCAACCTAGTTATATAGTGAGCTAGCAATCTATTTATATAGTGAGCTAGCAACCTAGTTATCTAGTGAGCTAGCAACCTGATTATATAGTGAGCTAGCAACCTGGTTATCTAGTGAGCTAGCAACCTAGTTATATAGTGAGCTAGTAACCTAGTTATATAGTGAGCTAGCATCATGGTTATATAGTGAGCTAGTAACCTAGTTATATAGTGAGCTAGCAACCTAATTATATAGTGAGCTAGCATCATGGTTATATAATGAGCTAGTAACCTGGTTATATAGTGAGCTAGCATCATGGTTATATAGTGAGCTAGTAACCTAGTTATATAGTGAGCTAGCAACCTGGTTATATAGTGAGCTAGTAACCTAGTTATATAGTGAGCTAGCAAACTGGTTATATAGTGAGCTAGCAACCTATTTATATAATGAGCTAGTAACCTAGTTATCTAGTGAGCTAGCAACCTAGATATATAGTGAGCTAGCAACCTAGTTATCTAGTGAGCTAGCAACCTAGTTAAATAGTTAGCTAGCAACATAGTTATCTAGTGACCTAGCAACCTAGTTATCTAGTGAGCTAGCAACCTAGTTATCTAGTGAGCTAGCAACCTAGTTATATAGCGAGCTAGCAACCTGGTTATCTAGTGAGCTAGCAACCCAGTTATCTAGTGAGCTAGCAACCTGATTATATAGTGAGCTAGCAACCTGGTTATCTAGTGAGCTAGCAACCGAGTTATCTAGTGAGCTAGCAACCTGATTATATAGTGAGCTAGCAAACTGGTTATCTAGCGAGCTAGCAACCTGGTATTCTAGTTAGCTAGCAACTTGGTTATCTAGTGAGCTAGCAACCTAGTTATATAGTGAGCTAGCAACCTAGCTATCAAGTTAGCTAGCAACCTAGTTATATAGTGAGCTAGCAACCTGGTTATATAGTGAGCTAGTAACCTAGTTATATAGTGAGCTAGTAACCTAGTTATATAGTGTGCTAACAACCTAGTTATATAGTGAGCTAGCAACCTAGTTATCTAGTGAGCTAGTAACCTAGTTATCTAGTGAGCTAGCAACCTAGTTATATAGTGAGCTAGTAACCTAGTTATATAGTGAGCTAGAATCATGGTTATATAGTGAGCTAGTAACCTAGTTATATAGTGAGCTAGCTTCCTAGTTATCTAGTGAGCTAGCAACCTAGTTATATAGTGAGCTAGCATCATGGTTATATAATGAGCTAGTAACCTGGTTATATAGTGAGCTAGCAACCTAGTTATCTAGTGAGCTAGCAACCTAGTTATATAGTGAGCTAGTAACCTAGTTATATAGTGAGCTAGCATCATGGTTATATAGTGAGCTAGTAACCTAGTTATATAGTGAGCTAGTAACCTAGTTATATAGTGAGCTAGCAACCTAGTTATATAGTGAGCTAGTAACCTAGTTATATAGTGAGCTAGCAACATGGTTATCTAGTGAGCTAGCAACCTAGTTATATAGTGAGCTAGCAACCTAGCTATCAAGTTAGCTAGCAACCTAGTTATATAGTGAGCTAGCAACCTGGTTATATAGTGAGCTAGTAACCTAGTTATATAGTGAGCTAGTAACCTAGTTATATAGTGTGCTAACAACCTAGTTATATAGTGAGCTAGCAACCTAGTTATCTAGTGAGCTAGTAACCTAGTTATCTAGTGAGCTAGCAACCTAGTTATATAGTGAGCTAGTAACCTAGTTATATAGTGAGCTAGAATCATGGTTATATAGTGAGCTAGTAACCTAGTTATATAGTGAGCTAGCTTCCTAGTTATCTATTGAGCTAGCAACCTAGTTATATAGTGAGCTAGCATCATGGTTATATAATGAGCTAGTAACCTGGTTATATAGTGAGCTAGCAACCTAGTTATCTAGTGAGCTAGCAACCTAGTTATATAGTGAGCTAGTAACCTAGTTATATAGTGAGCTAGCATCCTGGTTATATAGTGAGCTAGTAACCTAGTTATATAGTGAGCTAGCAACCACTAGTTACGATTGTGCCCTAGCAACATAAATTACATTGTCTGCTGGTGATGGATTACATCAGTGAGCTAGAGATGATTTATATAGTGAAATAACTTGTTTCGCAATGAGCTAAAAAAACTAACCTAGTTATATAGTGAGCTAGCAACCTGGTTATATAGTGAGCTAGTAACCTAGTTATATAGTGAGCTAGTAACCTAGCTATATAGTGTGCTAACAACCTAGTTATATAGTGAGCTAGCAACCTGGTATTCTAGTTAGCTAGCAACTTGGTTATCTAGTGAGCTAGCAACCTAGTTATATAGTGAGCTAGCAACCTAGATATCTAGTTAGCTAGCAACCTAGATATCTAGTGAGCTTGCAACCTAGTTATCTAGTGAGCTAGCAACCTGGTTATATAGTGAGATAGCAACCTAGTTATATAGTGAGCTAGCAACCTAGTTATCTAGTGAGCTAGCAACCTAGTTATATAGTGAGCTAGCAACCTAGTTATATAGTGAGCTAGCAACCTGGTTATCTAGTGAGCTAGCAACCAAGTTATCTAGTGAGCTAGCAACCTGATTATATAGTGAGCTAGCAACCTGGTTATCTAGCGAGCTAGCAACCTGGTATTCTAGTTAGCTAGCAACATGGTTATCTAGTGAGCTAGCAACCTAGTTATATAGTGAGCTAGCAACCTAGATATCTAGTTAGCTAGCAACCTAGATATCTAGTGAGCTTGCAACCTAGTTATCTAGTGAGCTAGCAACCTAGTTATATAGTGAGATAGCAACCTAGTAATATAGTGAGCTAGCAACCTAGTTATCTAGTGAGCTAGCAACCTAGTTATCTAGTGAGCTAGCAACCTACTTATCTAGTGAGCTAGCAACCTAGTTATATAGTGAGTTAGCAACCTAGTTATCTAGTGAGCTAGCAACCTAGTTATATAGTGAGCTAGCAACTTAGTTATATAGTGAGCTAGTAACCTAGTTATATAGTGAGCTAGCATTATGGTTATATAGTGAGCTAGTAACCAAGTTATATAGTGAGCTAGCAACCTGGTTATATAGTGAGCTAGTAACCTAGTTATCTAGTGAGCTAGCAACCTAGTTATCTAGTGAGCTAGCAACCTAGTTATATAGTGAGTTAGCAACCTAGTTATCTAGTGAGCTAGCAACCTAGTTATATAGTGAGCTAGCAACCTAGTTATATAGTGAGCTAGCAACCTGGTTATCTAGTGAGCTAGCAACCGAGTTATCTAGTGAGCTAGCAACCTGATTATATAGTGAGCTAGCAACCTGGTTATCTAGCGAGCTAGCAACCTGGTATTCTAGTTAGCTAGCAACTTGGTTATCTAGTGAGCTAGCAACCTAGTTATATAGTGAGCTAGCAACCTAGATATCTAGTTAGCTAGCAACCTAGATATCTAGTGAGCTTGCAACCTAGTTATCTAGTGATCTAGCAACCTAGTTATATAATGAGATAGCAACCTAGTTATATAGTGAGCTAGCAACCTAGTTATATAGTGAGCTAGCAACCTAGTTATCTAGTGAGCTAGCAACCTAGTTATCTAGTGAGCTAGCAACCTAATTATATAGTGAGTTAGCAACCTAGTTATCTAGTGAGCTAGCAACCTAGTTATCTAGTGAGCTAGCAACTTAGTTATATAGTGAGCTAGCAACCTAGTTATCTAGTGAGCTAGCAACATAGTTATATAGTGAGCTAGTAACCAAGTTATATAGTGAGCTAGCAACCTGGTTATATAGTGAGCTAGTAACCTAGTTATATAGTGAGCTAGCAACCACTGGAGCCGTTACGATTGTGCCCTTAGGCAAGGAATTTAAATTCCACGTTGCCTCTTCTCTCTGCCTCGTGGTGATGGATTACATCAGGAATGAGGTCTCGAGAGTGATTTATATAAGTTGAAATAACTTGTTTCGCAATCGAGCTAAAATAAATTTGTATAAACTAACCTAGTTATATAGTGAGCTAGCAACCTGGTTATATAGTGAGCTAGTAACCTAGTTATATAGTGAGCTAGTAACCTAGTTATATAGTGTGCTAACAACCTAGTTATATAGTGAGCTAGCAACCTAGTTATCTAGTGAGCTAGTAACCTAGTTATCTAGTGAGCTAGCAACCTAGTTATATAGTGAGCTAGTAACCTAGTTATATAGTGAGCTAGAATCATGGTTATATAGTGAGCTAGTAACCTAGTTATATAGTGAGCTAGCTTCCTAGTTATCTAGTGAGCTAGCAACCTAGTTATATAGTGAGCTAGCATCATGGTTATATAATGAGCTAGTAACCTGGTTATATAGTGAGCTAGCAACCTAGTTATCTAGTGAGCTAGCAACCTAGTTATATAGTGAGCTAGTAAACTAGTTATATAGTGAGCTAGCATCATGGTTATATAGTGAGCTAGTAACCTAGTTATATAGTGAGCTAGTAACCTAGTTATATAGTGAGCTAGCAACCTAGTTATATAGTGAGCTAGTAACCTAGTTATATAGTGAGCTAGCAACATGGTTATATAGTGAGCTAGTAACCTAGTTTTATAGTGAGCTAGTAACCTAGTTATATAGTGAGCTAGCAACCTGGTTATATAGTGAGCTAGTAACCTAGTTATATAGTGAGCTAGCATCATGGTTATATAGTGAGCTAGTAACCTAGTTATCTAGTGAGCTAGCAAC
Source organism: Archivesica marissinica (assembly GCA_014843695.1). Classification (NCBI taxonomy): domain Eukaryota; kingdom Metazoa; phylum Mollusca; class Bivalvia; order Venerida; family Vesicomyidae; genus Archivesica; species Archivesica marissinica. The sequence continues at coordinate 10,176,519 of CM026395.1, forward strand.
ATGGTTATATAGTGAGCTAGTAACCTAGTTATATAGTGAGCTAGCAACCTGGTTATATAGTGAGCTAGTAACCTAGTTATATAGTGAGCTAATAACCTAGTTATATAGTGAGCTAGCAACCACTGGAGCCGTTACGATTGTGCCCTTAGGCAAGGCATTTAAATTCAACATTGCCTCTTCTCTCTGCCTTGTGGTGATGGATTACATCAGGAATGAGGTCTCGAGAGTGATTTATATAAGTTGAAATAACTTGTTTCGCAATCGAGCTAAAATAAATTTGTATAAACTAACCTAGTTATATAGTGAGCTAGCAACCTGGTTATATAGTGAGCTAGTAACCTAGTTATATAGTGAGCTAGTAACCTAGCTATATAGTGTGCTAACAACCTAGTTATATAGTGAGCTAGCAACCTGGTATTCTAGTTAGCTAGCAACTTGGTTATCTAGTGAGCTAGCAACCTAGTTATATAGTGAGCTAGCAACCTAGATATCTAGTTAGCTAGCAACCTAGATATCTAGTGAGATAGCAACCTAGTTATCTAGTGAGCTAGCAACCTAGTTATATAGTGAGCTAGCAACCTAGTTATATAGTGAGCTAGCAACCTGGTTATCTAGTGAGCTAGCAACCGAGTTATCTAGTGAGCTAGCAACCTGATTATATAGTGAGCTAGCAACCTGGTTATCTAGCGAGCTAGCAACCTGGTATTCTAGTTAGCTAGCAACATGGTTATCTAGTGAGCTAGCAACCTAGTTATATAGTGAGCTAGCAACCTAGATATCTAGTTAGCTAGCAACCTAGATATCTAGTGAGCTTGCAACCTAGTTATCTAGTGAGCTAGCAACCTAGTTATATAGTGAGATAGCAACCTAGTTATATAGTGAGCTAGCAACCTAGTTATCTAGTGAGCTAGCAACCTAGTTATCTAGTGAGCTAGCAACCTACTTATCTAGTGAGCTAGCAACCTAGTTATATAGTGAGTTAGCAACCTAGTTATCTAGTGAGCTAGCAACCTAGTTATATAGTGAGCTAGCAACTTAGTTATATAGTGAGCTAGTAACCTAGTTATATAGTGAGCTAGCATCATGGTTATATAGTGAGCTAGTAACCAAGTTATATAGTGAGCTAGCAACCTGGTTATATAGTGAGCTAGTAACCTAGTTATATAGTGAGCTAGTAACCTAGTTATATAGTGAGCTAGCAACCACTGGAGCCGTTACGATTGTGCCCTTAGGCAAGGCATTTAAATCCCACGTTGCCTCTTCTCTCTGCCTCGTGGTGATGGATTACATCAGGAATGAGGTCTCGAGAGTGATTTATATAAGTTGAAATAACTTGTTTCGCAATCGAGCTAAAATAAATTTGTATAAACTAACCTAGTTATATAGTGAGCTAGCAGCCTGGTTATATAGTGAGCTAGTAACCTAGTTATATAGTGAGCTAGTAACCTAGTTATATAGTGTGCTAACAACCTAGTTATATAGTGAGCTAGCAACCTAGTTATCTAGTGAGCTAGTAACCTAGTTATCTAGTGAGCTAGCAACCTAGTTATATAGTGAGCTAGTAACCTAGTTATATAGTGAGCTAGAATCATGGTTATATAGTGAGCTAGTAACCTAGTTATATAGTGAGCTAGCATCATGGTTATATAGTGAGCTAGTAACCTAGTTATCTAGTGAGCTAGCAACCTGGTTATATAGTGAGCTAGTTATATAGTGAGCTAGCTTCCTAGTTATCTAGTGAGCTAGTAACCTAGTTATATAGTGAGCTAGCAACATGGTTATATAGTGAGCTAGTAACCTAGTTATATAGTGAGCTAGTAACCTAGTTATATAGTGAGCTAGCAACCACTGGAGCCGTTACGATTGTGCCCTTAGGCAAGGCATTTAAATTCCACATTGCCTCTTCTCTCTTCCTCGTGGTGATGGATTACATCAGGAATGAGGTCTCGAGAGTGATTTATATAAGTTGAAATAACTTGTTTCGCAATCGAGCTAAAATAAATTTGTATAAACTAACCTAGTTATATAGTGAGCTAGCAACCTGGTTATATAGTGAGCTAGTAACCTAGTTATATAGTGAGCTAGTAACCTAGCTATATAGTGTGCTAACAACCTAGTTATATAGTGAGCTAGCAACCTAGTTATCTAGTGAGCTAGTAACCTAGTTATCTAGTGAGCTAGCAACCTAGTTATATAGTGAGCTAGTAACCTAGTTATATAGTGAGCTAGCATCATGGTTATATAGTGAGCTAGTAACCTAGTTATATAGTGAGCTAGCAACATGGTTATATAGTGATCTAGTAACCTAGTTATATAGTGAGCTAGCATCATGGTTATATAGTGAGCTAGTAACCTAGTTATATAGTGAGCTAGTAACCTAGTTATATAGTGAGCTAGCAACCTAGTTATCTAATGAGCTAGCAACCTAGTTATATAGTGAGCTAGCATCATGGTTATATAATGAGCTAGTAACCTGGTTATATAGTGAGCTAGCAACCTGGTTATATAGTGAGCTGGCAACATGGTTATATAGTGAGCTAGCAACCTAGTTATATAGTGAGCTAGTAACCTAGTTATATAGTGAGCTAGCAACATGGTTATATAGTGTGCTAGCAACATGGTTATATAGTGAGCTAGTAACCTAGTTATATAGTGAGCTAGCAACCTGGTTATATAGTGAGCTGGCAACATGGTTATATAGTGAGCTAGCAACCTAGTTATATAGTGAGCTAGTAACCTAGTTATATAGTGAGCTAGCAACCTGGTTATATAGTGAGCTGGCAACATGGTTATATAGTGAGCTAGTAACCTAGTTATATAGTGAGCTAGCAACATGGTTATCTAGTGAGCTAGTAACCTAGTTATATAGTGAGCTAGCAACCTGGTTATATAGTGAGCTAGTAACCTAGTTATATAGTGAGCTAGCAACATGGTTATATAGTGAGCTAGTAACCTAGTTATATAGTGAGCTAGCAACCTGGTTATATAGTGAGCTAGCAACATGGTTATATAGTGTACTAACAACATGGTTATATAATGTGCTAACAACATATTTATATAGTGAGCTAGCAACATGGTTATATAGTGTACTAACAACATGGTTATATAATGTGCTAACAACCTAGTTATATAGTGAGCTAGCAACATGGTTATATAGTGTACTAACAACATGGTTATATAGTGTGCTAACAACCTAGTTATATAGTGAGCTAGCAACCTAGTTATCTAGTGAGCTAGCAACCTGGTTATATAGTGAGCTAGTAACCTAGTTATATAGTGAGCTAGCAACATGGTTATATAGTGAGCTAGTAACCTAGTTATATAGTGAGCTAGCAACATGGTTATATAGTGTACTAACAACATGGTTATATAGTGTGCTAACAACCTAGTTATATAGTGAGCTAGCAACCTAGTTATCTAGTGAGCTAGCAATCTGGTTATATAGTGAGCTAGTAACCTAGTTATATAGTGAGCTAGCAACATGGTTATATAGTGTGCTAGCAACATGGTTATATAGTGAGCTAGTAACCTAGTTATATAGTGAGCTAGCAACATGGTTATATAGTGAGCTAGTATCATGGTTATATAATGAGCTAGTAACCTAGTTATATAGTGAGCTAGCAACCTAGTTAGCTAGCAACCTAGTTATATAGTGAGCTAGCATCATGGTTATATAGTGAGCTAGTAACCTAGTTATATAGTGAGCTAGCAACCCATTATATAGTGTGCTAGAAACCTGGTGATCTAGTGAGCTAGTAACCTAGTTATACAGTGAGCTAGTAACCTAGTTATATAGTGAGCTAGCAACCAAGTTATATAGTGAGCTAGCAACCTAGTTATATAGTGAGCTAGCAACCTAGTTATCTAGTGAGCTAGCAACCTAGTTATATAGTGAGCTAGCAACCTAGTTATATAGTGAGCTAGCAACATGGTTATATAGTGTGCTAGCAACCTGGTTATATAGTGAGCTAGTAACCTAGTTATATAGTGAGCTAGCAACATGGTTATATAGTGAGCTAGCAACATGGTTATATAGTGAGCTAGTAACCTAGTTATATAGTGAGCTAGCAACATGGTTATATAGTGAGCTAGCAACCTGGTTATATAGTGAGCTAGCAACCTGGTTATATAGTGAGCTAGCAACATGGTTATCTAGTGAGCTAGCAACATAGTTGTATAGTGAGCTAGCAACCTAGTTATATAGTGAGCTAGCAACCTAGTTATATAGTGAGCTAGTAACCTAGTTATATAGTGAGCTAGCAACATGGTTATATAGTGAGCTAGCAACCTGGTTATATAGTGAGCTAGTAACCTAGTTATATAGTGAGCTAGCAACCTGATTATATAGTGAGCTAGTAACCTAGTTATCTAGTGAGCTAGCAACCTGATTATATAGTGAGCTAGTAACCTAGTTATCTAGTGAGCTAGCAACCTGATTATATAGTGAGCTAGCAACCTAATTATATAGTGATCTAGCAACATAGTTATATACTGAGCTAGCAACCTAGTTATCTAGTGAGCTAGCAACCTAGTTATATAGTGAGCTAGCAACATAGTTATCTAGTGAGCTAGCAACCTGGTTATATAGTAAGCTAGCAACATAGTTATCTAGTGAGCTAGCAACATAGTTATCTAGTGTGCTAGCAACCTAGTTATATAGTGTGCTAGCAACATGGTTATCTAGTGTGCTAGCAACATGGTTATCTAGTGTGCTAGCAACATGGTTATCTGGTGTGCTAGCAACATGGTTATCTAGTGAGCTAGCAACCTAGTTATATAGTGTGCTAGCAACATGGTTATCTAATGGTTATCTAGTGTGCTAGCAACATGGTTATCTAGTGTGCTAGCAACATGGTTATCTAGTGAGCTAGCAACCTAGTTATATAGTGTGCTAGCAACATGGTTATCTAGTGGTTATCTAGTGTGCTAGCAACCTGGTTATATAAGTGAGCTAGCAACCTAGTTATATAGTGAGCCAGCAACCTAGTTATATAGTGAGCTAGTAACCTGGTTATCTAGTGAGCTAGCATCATGGTTATATAGTGAGCTAGCAACCTAGTTATATAGTGAGCTAGCAACCTAGTTATATAGTCAGCTAGCAACCTAGTTATATAGTGAGCTAGCAACCTAGTTATATAGTGAGCTAACAACATGGTTATCTAGTGTGCTAGCAACATGGTTATCTAGTGAGCTAGCAACCTAGTTATATAGTGTGCTAGCAACATGGTTATCGAGTGGTTATCTAGTGTGCTAGCAACATGGTTATCTAGTGAGCTAGCAACCTAGTTATATAGTGTGCTAGCAACATGGTTATCTAGTGGTTATCTAGTGTGCTAGCAACATGGTTATCTAGTGAGCTAGCAACCTGATTATCTAGTGACCTAACAACCTGATTATCTAGTGAACTGGCAACCTAGTGAGCTAGCAACCTAATGAGCCAGAAACCTGGTTATCAAGATGTATGATGGAGTGACCTAACCTAGAAAAGATCATTTCTAGGAGTGTAGTACATACTCCTATCCCCGGGCACTATCTCCACGTTTTGACATTGTCCCCATATAATAACCTAGATATCACATAATCCTTCCATTCAGTTACACGGTAGGACACTAACTGTAATGGTGTGCACAGCCCTAACCCAAAAACTAATCATGTATGGCAAATTTTGTCCTGTGTTAAAAAACATGGTGGGGATTAATTTGGGGGGGGGTATCCGTGTTCCCATTTTTACATGCTTCAGGTCACACTTGTTCAGTCTGACCATCACTTTCAGAGATGTTGTTTAAAGCTCATTCCTAATTTTTGAATAGATGCATGTATGTATGTATGTTCCTTTAATGTCAAACCCCTTTCGGGGACTTAGACATGTTTTCCTGGGCAGGCTTAGCCGACCTAAGCGATTAACCAGTACTAAGCAATGTGTGTGAGGTGCCTTGCTCAATGACACTACATACGTGGCCTGACCGAGTATCGAACCCGGGACCGTTCGATTCCAAATCCGACGCTTTACCACTGGGCCACGGACGCCACACTTAGATTGATGAAACTGTGACTGCTAATTTCAGAAATGAGTTTTAATGGGGTTTCATTAATTTGACCTAGTCACCTAGTTTTTAATATGGATTTACCTAGTTTGAACACAATGTTAACAGAATATTTCATATCAAATTCTGATCATTAGTTTTGTCACATCCTGCAACGGAGTTTTGCTAGTAATTACAGTACAGACTCCGGTCACACCCTGTAATGGAGCAAGTTAATGAGGTTTGCTGGTAATTACAGTACAGACTCCGGTCACACCCTGTAATGGAGCAAGTTAATGAGGTTTGCTGGTAATTGCAATATTCAAGCTACATCCTGTACATCTTACATACTTGAGTCACACCCTGTAACAGAACAGGTTAATGAGTTTCGCTGGCAATTTCAGTACAGACTCTTGCTACACCCTGTAACAGTGCAGGCTGATGAGTTTACTGATAATTACAATACAAACTCGTGTCACACCCTGTAACGGATCAGGCTAATGAATTTCATTGGTATTTGCAGTCCAGACTTAAGTCACACCCTGTAGCGGAGCCAGTTAATGAGCTTCATTGGTAGTTGCAGTCCTTCCATCTTCTTGAATGGAATCTTGTTGTGCATGAAGAATTTGCGGATCATCACTAAAGATGAAAGTTGGAGGGATCGTGGAGTGGATGCCACTTCTCGTAACCACATTCTCAATTTCTCATTTCCGTGAAAGACATCACCCTCGTCCGAGCTTGAATCAGAATTATAGTCATCACTTTCATCATCATCATCACTTTCATCATCATTATTTCTGTTATTGTGGTCAATGTTCATTATGAGATCAGGTCGTTGTTTTTTCTCAACATCTATGAATATATAGGCTTCATTTCTTAAATCGACACCATTTCTAACCAAATATTCAGCCATTTTATATTCCTCATTATATAGAGCAATATACAAGTTTGACAAATATCGCTCAGCTTCATATTCAAAATACATTGCATCAATATCACCTCCATGGCACAGGAGCACTTGCATCATTTCAATCAGTCCCTCGGAACTGGCTTTATGAATCCACCGCTGCAATTTCGGCACATCGTCTGTGGAATTATCACAATTTACGATTCTAACATCTTCCAAGTTGGTTCCCAACTCTTCTACAACTGCATCAAACAGAACATGGTCTTCGTATTCAAAAGCTTTATCAAGGACAGTCTTATTACTTTTGTTGGCAAAGATCTGACCACCCGCTTGAATGATGGTTTTTGCAATCTCACATACTGTATCAGAATTGGTGTTCTTCCTGCATTTCGCTAATGCATGTAGACAAGTACTACCCTGATCAGTCTGAATATTTAGATTCAAATTAACACACTCTTGTAAAAAGTAGCTTGCAACAGGTAAAGCATTATCCCATAATGCAATATAAAGTGGTGTCTGCCCCATATTGTCTGTGAGGTTTACATCCGCTCCATTGTTTACCAGTATCTTTGCAAGTTCTAAGTTGTTGTTCTTTGCTGCAAGCAACAGAGGAGTGACTTCCTGGTTAGGTTCAATGTAACGACATCTAATATTTGACGACCTGATATTTGGATTAGCACCATTTTTGAGCAGACATTGAGGAATATCATTATCTTTAGTTTGATGATGAGGTGTGCTAGCTAAGGTGACCAGTAAGGGAGTGTTGTTCAAGTTGTCTCTTACATCAACTTTTGCACTGCAGTCCAACAAAAGCTCCACGACTTTCTTTTGTCCGAGTCTTGAAGCTATATGCAGACAGGTCTCTTTTTCGTAAATTGTTTCAGCATTTAAAGTGCTCTCCCGCTCAGATTCTGTGAAGATTTCACACTCTCGCTGTCTTTGAAAATCGCTACTTTGATTTGAATTGTTCACCTTCTTCAAAAGGTAAAGCATGTTAGTAATATCTCCATTTCTAGCACAGATATGCAGGGGTGTCAAACCAGCCTTATTGTAGACCTTTATCAAACACTTAGGATGGTTAACTAACAGTTCAACAATCTCTGAAAGACCTTCCAATACTGCCAGATGCAGAGGCGAATTAGCATTAACATCTGTTTGATTGACATCACACTCTGTTTTAGACTCGCTTCTGATCAACCAATCAACCACTTGCGCCATATTTTGTTCCGTTGCGAAATGTATTGCACTTTTTTTCGTTAGTGGATCAATTTGATTTAGATTACATTTTCGGTGATTTATTAACAGTTTCACTATTTCGAGGCAAGGCAGCCTTCCGCAGATTTGTCCTGGAGATTCTTTGCGTATGGCAAGAAGTAATGGTGGCTCTCCATCGAAGTCGTATTTGTTAACATCACAACCAGCTTCCAGGAGGAAGTGGGTGATCTCAAAGCTTCTTGACTCAATGGATGCACACAGTGCTGTACCCCGCATACCTGAAACATAAACAGTACAGTGCTGTACCCCGCATACCTGAAACATAAACAGTACATTGCTGTACCCCGCATACCTGAAACATAAACAGTACAGTGCTGTACCCCGCATACCTGAAACATAAACAGTACATTGCTGTACCCAGCATACATGAAACATAAACAGTACAGTGCTGTACCCCGCATACATGAAACATAAACAGTACATTGCTGTACCCCTCATACATGAAACATAAACAGTACATTGCTGTACCCCGCATACATGAAACATACAGTACAGTGCTGTACCCCTCATACCTGAAACATAAACAGTACAGTGCTGTACCCCGCATACCTGAAACATAAACAGTACATTGCTGTACCCAGCATACATGAAACATAAACAGTACAGTGCTGTACCCAGCATACCTGAAACATAAACACCCTCATACCTGAAACATAAACAGTACAGTGCTGTACCCAGCATACATGAAACATAAACAGTACAGTGCTGTACCCAGCATACATGAAACATAAACAGTACATTGCTGTACCCAGCATACATGAAACATAAACAGTACAGTGCTGTACCCAGCATACATGAAACACAAACAGTACAGTGCTGTACCCCGCATACCTGAAACATAAACACCCTCATACCTGAAACATAAACAGTACAGTGCTGTACCCTGCATACATGAAACACAAACAGTACAGTGCTGTACCCAGCATACATGAAACATAAACAGTACAGTGCTGTACCCAGCATACATGAAACACAAACAGTACAGTGCTGTACCCAGCATACATGAAACACAAAACCTTCCGGGGGTTGTTGTGGCGGCGAAGTGGTAGAGTGGTCAGATTCCCTATTGTTAGGTGGCGTCACCATAGCCGTGTGGGTTGGAAATTTAGGTGACATCACCATAGCCGTGTGGGTTGGAAATTTAGGTGACATCACCATAGCCATGTGGGTTGGAAATTTAGGTGACATCACCATAGCCATGTGGGTTGGAAATTTAGGTGACATCACCATAGCCGTGTGGGTTGGAAATTTAGGTGACATCACCATAGCTGTGTGGGTTGGAAATTTAGGTGACATCACCATAGCCATGTGGGTTGGAAATTTAGGTGACATCACCATAGCCATGTGGGTTGGAAATTTAGGTGGCATCACCATAGCAGTGTGGGTTGGAAATTTAGGTGACATCACCATAGCCGTGTGGGTTGGAAATTTAGGTGACATCACCATAGCCATGTGGGTTGGAAATTTAGGTGACATCACCATAGCAGTGTGGGTTGGAAATTTAGGTGACATCACCATAGCCGTGTGGGTTGGAAATTTAGGTGACATCACCATAGCCATGTGGGTTGGAAATTTAGGTAACATCACAATAGCATTGTGGGTTGGAAATTTAAGTGACATCACCATAGCCATGTGGGTTGGAAATTTAGGTAACATCACCATAGCCATGTGGGTTGGAAATTTAGGTGACATCACCATAGCAGTGTGGGTTGGAAATTTAGGTGACATCACCATAGCCGTGTGGGTTGGAAATTTAGGTGACATCAACATAGTAGTGTGGGTTGGAAATTTAGGTGACATCACCATAGCTGTGTGGGTTGGAAATTTAGGTGACATCACCATAGCCGTGTGGGTTGGAAATTTAGGTGACATTACCATAGCCATGTGGGTTGGAAATTTAGGTGACATCACCATAGCAGTGTGGGTTGGAAATTTAGGTGACATCACCATAGCAGTGTGGGTTGGAAATTTAGGTGACATCACAATAGCAGTGTGGGTTGGAAATTTAGGTGACATCAACATAGCAGTGTGGGTTGGAAATTTAGGTGACATCACAATAGCAGTGTGGGTTGGAAATTTAGGTGACATCACCATAGCAGTGTGGGTTGGAAATTTAGGTGACATCACCATAGCTGTGTGGGTTGGAAATTTAGGTGACATCACCATAGCAGTGTGGGTTGGAAATTTAGGTGACATCACCATAGCTGTGTGGGTTGGAAATTTAGGTGACATCACCATAGCTGTGTGGGTTGGAAATTTAGGCGACATCACCATAGCTGTGTGGGTTGGAAATTTAGATGACATCAACATAGCAGTGTGGGTTGGAAATTTAGGTGACATCACCATAGCAGTGTGGGTTGGAAATTTAGGTGACATCACCATAGCTGTGTGGGTTGGAAATTTAGGTGACATCACCATAGCTGTGTGGGTTGGAAATTTAGGTGACATCACCATAGCTGTGTGGGTTGGAAATTTAGGTGACATCACCATAGCTGTGTGGGTTGGAAATTTAGGCGACATCACCATAGCTGTGTGGGTTGGAAATTTAGATGACATCAACATAGCAGTGGGTTGGAAATTTAGGTGACATCACCATAGCAGTGTGGGTTGGAAATTTAGGTGACATCACCATAGCCATGTGGGTTGGAAATATAGGTGACATCACCATAGCAGTGTGGGTTGGAAATTTAGGTGACATCACCATAGCCATGTGGGTTGGAAATATAGGTGACATCACCATAGCAGTGTGGGTTGTAAATTTAGGTGACATCACCATAGCAATGTGGGTTGGAAATATAGGTGACATCACCATAGCAGTGTGGGTTGGAAATTTAGGTGACATCACCATAGCAATGTGGGTTGGAAATTTAGGTGACATCACCATAGCAGTGTGGGTTGGAAAGTTAGGTGACATCACCATAGCAATGTGGGTTGGAAATTTAGGTGACATCACCATAGCAGTGTGGGTTGGACATTTAGGTGACATCACCATAGCAATGTGGGTTGGAAATTTAGGTGACATCACCATAGCAGTGTGGGTTGGAAAGTTAGGTGACATCACAATTGCAAAATTTAGGGAGTTGATTTAAATGTGATAAGACTTTTAACTGGTGTTGAAATAAGTTGTTGTCCACACTTGTTGAGTAATACAACACTACAACACCAATCACAGCCTCGGAATCAACAATTGCATACCATTCATGAAAATACACATTTTCATAATACAGTGAAACCCCTCTAAACCGATCGGTCATCTGACCAGAGATAAAGTTCGGTATGGCAGGGGTTTCGGTTTGTAGGGGTTTTGAATTAACAATTCAACTCTGCAATGTTTAGAATGATGCAGAGACATGTTTATAGCTGGGCAGATAGCAAGGAACTAATTAAAAATAATTTAAGTGTAAAATACATTATTCTGAAAAAATAGCTAAACGTAAGTTTTTTTTAAATAAGAATAGTCAGTTTCATATTTGATCTAGACAAGTTGCTGTTCAGTTTATAGGGGTAATTTAACCCATTCAACACCAAGTAACTGACATGGACTGGTCCATGATATTTTTAGACCAATAAATTAATAACAAAATTACATTTGGATCAGTTCATTTATCAAAATGGGTAAAAAAAATTCTAAAAATAGTTATATTACTTGAAAAAAGTGCAGATCCTGATCTGGATCTACACTTTTTTGTAAGCCAATTTAGAGGTCTGTGGTGTTGAAAGGGTTAAAGATGAAAATGGACATACATGTATATAAATTTTTTTAATCTATTCAGTATTCGGAAAAGAAGGGATGGTTTATTTTACAATGAACAAAGAATGGGAAAATTTGGGATCAAGAAATTTGTTTGGTTTGGAGGGTATTCCAGTTTAGAGGGATTCCAGTTTTTCGGGGTTTCACAGTAATTATATATTCCTCACAAAAACAGGAACATTCATCATACTTTACACTATAATAATTAATATATATACTTGTACTTATATATCTTTCTATGACCAAACATCAGTGAGACAAGACCAGGGATCATTCTAGAGGGCGATGTGGGCGAAATAGTCGCCCTAGGGACCCTGACTTCGCCCTCTGGGGGCCCCATTTCTCCCTAAAAAAAAAATGTTTTTGTTGGTTTTTACGATTTTCAAATGTATTTAATGGTTGTACTGTGCATTTTAACCCTATTTTGCAGAAGTATATTAAAGAACACCATTTAAGGAAGCGATCACGCACTTTCTCACTTCTCCCAAAAATTCTAACCTAGAATGAACCATGAAGACAATCAACTGTTCCTACCTAGAACGCAGTCCATATCAGCACCCTCTTGCACGAGTTTCTTGACCTGAGTCAGCAGGCCAACTTGTATTGCACGGTGAAGCTGGTTTGTCTTGTTCATCTTTTTATATGTGAAACGTGTCTTCCATGGTCCACATAACCTCTAATAGCTTAAACACTGCTACCTTCCTAAAATAAAAGATAACCATCAATGTTTTACAATTACCTCTTTACATGCTAGTGGTGAAAGTAATAGCCAAATATGTCTTGGAATTTCATTAGAATTGTGTCGGTACTATTTTGACCCAAAAAGTTTACCAAAAAACTACATTGAGCAAAATTCCTAATCGGTCACCTGGTGTTTTGGAATATTGGAGCCAAGTCAAGTAGATTAATAATAAAACTTAATAATTAAGTAATATAAACATACAATATAAATATTTTCATAATGTCATTCAAAGCATTTTATTCCAGATAATTATACAGCAATTCATTGCATAGAGATTTGGAATAAAATGTATTAAATAAGATGATATGTTTATTAATAATATAGAGTGGTGGAACCTATGCTCGGCGTATTCCTATGCTCGGCGTATTTTTCCCATTTACATCGGTATTTAAAATATTTAAATAGTTTTAACCTATTTTCACTGACAGATGTGAAGCATGGTTCAATAGCATTCCGCTGTGCGTACCAGTAGCCTAATGCAACTGTCACCTGACTGGTTCAGTAGCCGTATATAAACAGACAACTTGTTGGGAAATATTTTTCCACCGAAATGATGCAGTTTATGAGCATTTCAGGTAGCTATCCAAATTGGAAAAAATGTACAAATAACCAGAAAAAAAGTTTCTTATGAGTTGTAATATTGTTAGTTATTGACGTTACTAAGTCAAAATAATATATTTACCCGTACATAAATAAAGAAATGTATGTACTCCGTGCATAGGTGCCCTAAAGTATCTAGTTCCCCATGGAAACAGGTGTCGTTGCGAAAGCTATATTGAGGCGCATGGTCAGGTAATGAAGCTAACATTTTCAACAACAATTTTTTGAAAGTTGTGTTCACGACTTCAGAAAATAATAATATACGGCAAGTGCATATAACTTTTTTTATAGGCCATAATATGTAGGATTTACGCCGAGCATCGGTTCCACCACTTTATGGTTATTAGTTTGCTCCATATACTGTAAAATACCAGGTGACCATTTAGGAATTGTGCCCATAGAGCATAAACAAATAATGTGCCTGTGGTCACTGGGAAAAAGCTATTTTGATAGGTCATGGTTCTTGCTCTAATCTGACAGTAACATTAGTTATGTCTTCGGGTGGTTCTGGCATTTAGTAAAAGGTGGATACAGGATGATGTTTAGTATTAAGTTGTTCTTCTTCTTGGTGATTTCGGCACTCCCTCAATATTGAGGATTATGTGTCGTCGCTGGTGAATTTTGAGATGATATTTACAATGATTAATTAACAAATAAGTGAATGTCCAAAGACAAATATACTACAGTGCTTGTTTAAGATTTTGTACATAGAGTGAATGTTTTAGATCATGGTTGGGAGGGCAGAAACGGGGATAAGTGCTTTAAAACCATCTTTATCTAGAAGGTGATCTTTTTAGAGTTAGACTCTTAGACTACTCTAGTTTCTAGTCTTAAAGGTCCGTCTTTCTCATATAAACATAGTCCTATACATATTACCTCTACATAGTTCCATCTGTTATTTTGGGAAAATGCCTTGATAGTAAAATGTCACATTTTTCAAGTCTAAACATACCTCATGTTTGTCTAGTCATGTTGCTGATGCATATATGGTGAATTATTTCATCAGCATGATGTCTTATAGTAAATTCCATACCAGGCATATGAACAATTCAATACCAGCTGTTCAGTGTCGAACAAGCACCACGCAATCTCTCTACTTAATTTCTTTTTCTTTCCGAACAAGCTACGCCCATATTTTATTATTTAACGTCGCGAAATGTAACGATAATTATTGATTATGCTAAATAGAAATGCTGTCATCCTATAAACATTACATATCTAGAAAATATCTAGCAAATATGAATCAATAATGTAGATTTCAATTTCTATTCAAGCAAACATACACTTATTTATATTAATTTTTCTTTGCCAAACCTTAAATTTGTTTACATCAGGGGAGATAATCGGCTCAGACTAAAAGGTCAGACACATCTATTGAAATCTTCACAGGTCTACACTATAACATACAGTCCCATTGTATGTTCCCCAAAATAGTTTGGCATATACAACTGTGGTTTTCAATAGACCTACCTTTGAACCACAAGAAAGCTACAAATTTCAATGTGGTTGACCAATTGCTGTTTTTTTAATTTCGTACTGAAGACACATACCTTCTGACAGGAGGGTAATTTGGTTGTGAATGATCCACTGACACCTGCATTTATAATATGCTGTTTAATTTTTACCAAATAGGTTCCACAAATTATAAAATATTCCAAAATGCATCTCACATATTGTATTTTAATTCTTAAGAAGTCACTTTCACTATTCGGTATGCCTGAATAGCGAAAGAAAGGGAGTCCCTTTCACGAAAGGAACATTATGCCTGAATAGTGAAAGGGACGTTCATTTCCCGAAAGGAACAAGTCCCTTTCCTGAAAGGCATATTAAGCAAGAATTGTGAAAGGGACGTACTATCGGGAAGGCATTTGGGGTACATCTGTATCATTGTTACTATGAGCCTATTATATAGATAGGCTAAAAGAAACCCAACTTATTTCTCAAGTAAGCTACATTGTAGTTCTAAATGCAGGCTTAGCCATACATTTGTATTTATTTCTTAATCATATATCTGAATTATAGACATGATAGATACGGGCCTAATACAATGCCGTGTAGTCACAATGTTGGTTTCAGTAATTATAGACAATTAATTAGTCTTCATATTTGACTTTGGGTAATGAGGACACTGGTTCATATACATGTACCGATACGTAGTTATTTTAATGCGATTGACAAGTCGCCACCAACAACAGCAGTGACACAAATAAACACCAGTATTGACAATTATTTATATTGGTTTGTAGTTATAAATGTGATGTTCAAAGATTAGGAAACACAATGAAACAGATTGTTTGTAATTGTAAAACTAACTGTCAACTATTCAACGAGCGTAATAAGCTATATGTAATATATAAAACTTGGAACAGCATATATGTGACGTGTCATGAGAAAATGTGCCCAATTGGGATTGTGACCAGTGTAGCCCCAGATCAGCATGTGCATCCGCGCAGTCTGATCAGGGTCTACACTGTTAGCTCTTCGTCATTGGAACATTCACAATGCTTATAATAAACACTATATGCCGATCAATGTGATATGCATCATTTTAAGTAATCATGTAGGCGAGCGTTTCAACTTTGCGTGAAATTTCACATATCGTGTGTATTCGCATATTGAATCATAATTATGTAATATTTTCTAACATACAGATTACTAATTGTCCTTCTAATTAGCATTCTCCAATAATATTGAACATCAAACGTATATTCTAGCTATCAGCATTTCGAGTCCTTAAAGAGATATTGATACATCAGCGGTTTGGTTGAGCAGATATTATCACCAATAACTCTTAAGGGCTCGAAATGCTGATAGATAATGATTATTACCTTGATTTCATTCTAGGTAAAAAAACTGAAATACAACCGGCTTGTCTCCTGAATGGCTTGGTCAATTTTGATAAAACTTGTTTCGGGGAGGTGATTTGTACCGCAGCAGCAACAGTAGTCATGGATACATTGCAATGTGTATAATAGCGACACTAAGCTGTGAAATGTCAGTCGTTGTTCAGCTTAGATTACACAGGAGGTATTTCATGTTCAGTTCAACCTGTCTTTAACAACCAGTGAAAGATCGTACAGAAAGTTTAATGCAAGTCTAATATGTAATAATATGTTGAGGAATGTGGAAGCACACTGCTTAATACAGGTTGGCTGCTTAATAGATGAGACTGCTAATACACATTTGTCTGTTTCATGGATATATTCTATAACTGTCATATAGTCAAACCTGTGTTAGTGGTCACCTCTATTAAGCAGCCAACCTGTATTAAGCAGCCAGTTTCCAAATATGTTGTTTTATTATATATTTGACCTCTATTAAGCAGTCACCTGTGCTAAGCAGCCACTTTCTGTGATTCCCTTGGCTGGCTGCTTAAGACAGGTTTGATTGTAATGGTAATATTTGTTTGTAGGGTCGCTATAGATATGCTGAACATTGCTCTTCATGAACTTTGGCAGCTAGATGCCGCTAGAATGAGTCCGTGAGAAGGCCCTGGAACAGTTTCAGAAGTCGACGATTCAGGACTACCAGACCATTTGGAGTCTCAAGGACACAACATTTATAGAGGAGTGACAGCCCTACTGGAGGAACAAATCTACCATTATTCAACTAACTGGTGGCTCACCAACCGGTCATATCAGAACAAACACCCGACAAGATTCAAACATTCGACCTCCCGCTCCATAGGCGGACACCTTAACCACTAGGCCACAGAGACGTTATATGTCCTTCTAGTACTGGTAAGTAAAATGGAAAAGTAAAGTGTTTGTTTATTATAGTGTCACCTCTATTGAAAGGACCAGCTATTACTGAGAGACACCTCTTATGAACATCAGACTTCCTGAATCGTATCCTTGCAGACTCTGTAAGGTTCCTGGCAATCAGCACCAATTATTGATCTATCTGGAGCCTCTCCAACCGGCAATATTGGTATGATCCCCGGACTAGGTACAAACCTTCGACCTCCTGCACCGTAGGCAGACGTCTTAACCACCAGGCCATGGAGACGGTATGTGTAAATGACAAGACGTAAATACTATATATATTACTTTTAATCTTATTTATTTTCTAGATAATAAAACACGATAAAATCAGACAAAAACAAAATAGGTATAATTATAGATAATAGTTTAATTGCGTTTAAACTTTATTTATTTTACAACGATTGCGAAGCAAGTTTTAACATCTTATATTAATCACTCTTGTTGGCGCGGATGAAAGCGTAAATGTGGCCATTCATGTGGGAGGAAACCGGAGTACCAGGAGAAAACCCACCTGTCCGATCTGGCGACCACCGTACCATAGATAATAGTTTGGTTGCATAAGACCTTGTAACCTTACAGTAAACTAGATGTTCTTTTATTCACGATACTGATATGGTTTATAGGTGTTATTAATATAATTCTAACCTTAATATACAATTATATGAAAGGTAGCACATAGCATACTGAATGTTAGTGACAAATTACATTAACAGATACGTCATTTTTATCAAGTGACTTGCTGCTGAAATCCAATAGTTTGAGTGAACAATGTAACACTTAACAATGAGAGACATTTGTCAATTACTGCCCCCTGAATACTCTTCAAGGAGGTTATGTCCTCTAAATTGGTTTCCTCTGTTTTCATCATTGATTGGTCAATTACTGCCCCCTGAATACTCTTCAAGGAGGTTATGTCCTCTAGAATGGTTTCCTCTGTTTTCATCATTGGTTGGTCAATTACTGCCCCCTGAATACTCTTCAAGGAGGTTTATGTCCTCTAAATTGGTTTCCTGTTTTCATCATTGATCGGTCAATTACTGCCCCCTGAATACTCTTCAAGGAGGTTATGTCCTCTAAATTGGTTTCCTCTGTTTTCATCATTGATTGGTCAATTACTGCCCCCTGAATACTCTTCAAGGAGGTTATGTCCTCTAAATTGGTTTCCTCTGTTTTCATCATTGATTGGTCAATTACTGCCCCCTGAATACTCTTCAAGGAGGTTATGTCCTCTAAATTGGTTTCCTCTGTTTTCATCATTGATCGGTCAATTACTGCCCCCTGAATACTCTTCAAGGAGGTTATGTCCTCTAAATTGGTTTCCTCTGTTTTCATCATTGATTGGTCAATTATTGCCTCCTGAATACTCTTCAAGGAGGTTAGGTCCTCTAAATTGGTTTCCTCTGTTTTCATCATTGATTGGTCAATTACTGCCCCCTGAATACTCTTCAATGAAGTTAGGTCCTCTAAATTGGTTTCCTCTGTTTTCATCATTGATTGGTCAATTACTGCCCCCTGAATACTCTTCAAGGAGGTTAGGTCCTCTAAAATGGTTTCCTCTGTTTTCATCATTGTTTCATTTGCAACACATGCTATAAATTATCGTCTGTTTTCTCATCTTATAATTATGAAATCATATCCAATGGATACTACTGTATTTTTATACAAATTTATTTTAGCTCGATTGTGTTTAGATGACCATAAATGACGTCATAAAAGATGTCATAAGTGACGTCACTGACAGCTTGAGCCAAAATGTTGACAACATTGCAACATGAAGTAGCTGGGTACCACACATGCAAGGCAGTGAGAAATAAAATTGAGTTATTCCACTTCTTTCAATTAGTGGAACACATCTGATTTCACTGATAGTTTATACAAATTTATTTTAGCTCGATTGCGAAACAAGTTATTACAACTTATATGTATCACTCTCGAGACCTCATTCCTGATGGAATCCTTCGCCACGACGGAGAGAGAAGAGGCAATGTGGAATTTAAATGCCTTGCCTAAGGGCATAATCGTAACGGCACCAGCGGGGCTCAAACTCCAGACCTTTCGCACCTGAAGCGAACGCGCATCGCATCCACTGTGCTATCACGACTTTATTGTAAACATTTGTTATCAATTAATTAACATAATTTCGATTTATAATCACAGTTATCAAACTGGGAACAACACTAAAAACAAAGGATTCCAACGAAAAGGACCACCATGCATTTTGGGATATTTCAAACTTTATCTGACAAGGGAGGCAATAGAAATACAAGTCATGTTGCTTAATAATACTCCTTGATAGATGACGATTGAACAGTCAATCTAGATTGAAACCAAGTCGGAAGACAGAGTATACAATCAACACGCAGATCACAAACTGCGAGAACATTGTACTTTATCACATATTGTTATATCTCATGTCTCGTGATCAGTAAGATCTGTAGACTCTGTGTAATCTGTTTGGTCTGTTACATCGGTACGCGACTTCTCAATATACAGGTCGGAAGTATGAACCCTGCAGAAGACACACCTAGTGAGGTCCCTGTAATCGTCGAGCTGCGCCATTGAGAATGGTTTACCACAGTTTTGACACTGAAACATTGAAACGCATGTTCCGTAAAGTCATTCTATTTTCATGGAACTATAAATTACAGAAAATACAAATCTGAAATATTTGTGAATCTAAGTTACCCGTATATGCGTTAGTGGCCACTTCTATTAAACATTCAACATGTATTAAGCAGCCAGTTAAGGATTTATTATGCATTTGACCTCCATTAAGCAGCCACCTATGCTAAGCAGCCACTTTCTGTGATTCCATTGGCTGGCTGCTTCAGACAGGTTTGACTGTATATACATAAATACAGAGAAAGCTAAGAAGGACAAACACAAAAATACATGATATGCAAGTTCATACACTTTAGAGAGAGATTGTGTAGTTGGGAGTTGCGACTATACCTTGGTTATTTTCACACCAACGGCTTTCTTCTTTTCCAGCACTATAGGAATCTTTTCAGAATCTTCTATATTCCATAACCGCACCGTACAATCCTAAAATATACAAAAACACAATCCTTAACTGCACTGTACAATCCTAAAATATACAAGCACACATCCTTAACTGCACTGTACAATCCTAAAATATACAAACACACAATCCTTAACTGCACTGTACAATCCTAAAATATACAAACACACAATCCTTAACTGCACTGTACAATCCTAAAATATACAAGCACACATCCTTAACTGCACTGTACAATCCTAAAATATACAAACACACAATCCTTAACTGCATTGTACAATCCTAAAATATACAAGCACACATCCTTAACTGCATTGTACAATCCTAAAATATACAAGCACACATCCTTAACTGCACTGTACAATCCTAAAATATACAAGCACACATCCTTAACTGCACTGTACAATCCTAAAATATACAAACACACAATCCTTAACTGCATTGTACAATCCTAAAATATACAAGCACACATCCTTAACTGCATTGTACAATCCTAAAATATACAAACACACAATCCTTAACTGCATTGTACAATCCTAAAATATACAAGCACACATCCTTAACTGCACTGTACAATCCTAAAATATACAAGCACACAATCCTTAACTGCACTGTACAATCCTAAAATATACAAACACACAATCCATAACCGCACCGTACAATCCTAAAATATACAAACACACAATCCATAACCGCACCGTACAATCCTAAAATATACAAACACACAATCCTTAACTGCACGTACAATCCTAAAATATACAAGCACACAATCCATAACTGCACTGTACAATCCTAAAATATACAAACACACAATCCATAACCGCACCGTACAATCCTAAAATATACAAACACACAATCCTTAACCGCACTGTACAATCCTATAATATACAAACATACAATCCATAACCGCACTGTACAATCCTAAATATACAAACACACAATCCATAACCGCACTGTACAATCCTAAAATATACAAACACACAATCCATAACCGCACTGTACAATCCTAAAATATACAAACACACAATCCATAACCGCACTGTACAATCCTACAATATACAAACACACAATCCATAACCGCACCGTACAATCCTAAAATATACAAACACACAATCCATAACCGCACTGTACAATCCTAAAATATACAAACACACAATCCATAACTGCACTGTACAATCCTAAAATATACAAACACACAATCCATAACCGCACCGTACAATCCTAAAATATACAAACACACAATCCATAACTGCACTGTACAATCCTAAAATATACAAATACACAATCCTTAACTGGACTGTACAATCCTAAAACACACAATCCTAAGTGCCCTGTGCAATACTAAACAAGGCCACCAGCCTAAGATTGTCTCGCCACGGAAACAAGGCCACCAGCCTAAGATTGTCTCGTCACGGAAACAAGGCCACCAGCCTAAGATTGTCTCGCCACGGAAACAAGGCCACCAGCCTAAGATTGTCTCGCCACGGAAACAAGGCCACCAGCCTAAGATTGTCTCGCCACGGAAACAAGGCCACCCAGCCTAAGATTGTCTCGCCACGGAAACAAGGCCACCAGCCTAAGATTGTCTCGCCACGGAAACAAGGCCACCAGCCTAAGATTGTCTCGCCACGGAAACAAGGCCACCAGCCTAAGATTGTCTCGCCACGGAAACAAGGCCACCAGCCTAAGATTGTCTCGCCACGGAAACAAGGCCACCAGCCTAAGATTGTCTCGCCACGGAAACAAGGCCACCAGCCTAAGATTGTCTCGCCACGGAAACAAGGCCACCAGCCTAAGATTGTCTCGCCACGGAAACAAGGCCACCAGCCTAAGATTGTCTCGCCACGGAAACAAGGCCACCAGCCTAAGATTGTCTCGCCACGGAAACAAGGCCACCAGCCTAAGATTGTCTCGCCACGGAAACAAGGCCACCAGCCTAAGATTGTCTCGCCACGGAAACAAGGCCACCAGCCTAAGATTGTCTCGCCACGGAAACAAGGCCACCAGCCTAAGATTGTCTCGCCACGGAAACAAGGCCACCAGCCTAAGATTGTCTCGCCACGGAAACAAGGCCACCAGCCTAAGATTGTCTCGCCACGGAAACAAGGCCACCAGCCTAAGATTGTCTCGCCACGGAAACAAGGCCACCAGCCTAAGATTGTCTCGCCACGGAAACAAGGCCACCAGCCTAAGATTGTCTCGCCACGGAAACAAGGCCACCAGCCTAAGATTGTCTCGCCACGGAAACAAGGCCACCAGCCTAAGATTGTCTCGCCACGGAAACAAGGCCACCAGCCTAAGATTGTCTCGCCACGGAAACAAGGCCACCAGCCTAAGATTGTCTCGCCACGGAAACAAGGCCACCAGCCTAAGATTGTCTCGCCACGGAAACAAGGCCACCAGCCTAAGATTGTCTCGCCACGGAAACAAGGCCACCAGCCTAAGATTGTCTCGCCACGGAAACAAGGCCACCAGCCTAAGATTGTCTCGCCACGGAAACAAGGCCACCAGCCTAAGATTGTCTCGCCACGGAAACAAGGCCACCAGCCTAAGATTGTCTCGCCACGGAAACAAGGCCACCAGCCTAAGATTGTCTCGCCACGGAAACAAGGCCACCAGCCTAAGATTGTCTCGCCACGGAAACAAGGCCACCAGCCTAAGATTGTCTCGCCACGGAAACAAGGCCACCAGCCTAAGATTGTCTCGCCACGGAAACAAGGCCACCAGCCTAAGATTGTCTCGCCACGGAAACAAGGCCACCAGCCTAAGATTGTCTCGCACGGAAACAAGGCCACCAGCCTAAGATTGTCTCGACACGGAAACAAGGTCACCAGCCTAAGATTGTCTCGCCACGGAAACAAGGCCACCAGCCTAAGATTGTCTCGCCACGGAAACAAGACCACCAGCCTAAGATTGTCTCGCCACGGAAACAAGGCCACCAGCCTAAGATTGTCTCGCCACGGAAACAAGGCCACCAGCCTAAGATTGTCTCGCCACGGAAACAAGGCCACCAGCCTAAGATTGTCTCGCCACGGACGATTGACTGTATACGTGCTGGTTTACCTAAATAAAAAATTATTTCCACCAAATTGCCTAATTTCAAATTCAAGGTCACTTGTGGGGACTTACTGTGGGTGTTGAGAATTAGTACTTGGATGTGTATGTCAAGTTTTAAAGCAATATCTTGAATGGTTTTTAAGAAATAATAATGTTTGAGATTTTTTTGATGCAAAAATAATTTCTGATATTATATTGTTTTTGGCCAAAGTTCAAGATCACTGGTAGCGTGGGTACTTTGACGCTTATATAATTTATGAAATAATAATGTTCGAGAATTGTTACGCAATTTGTAATACTTGGTCTGGATCTTGACACAAGCCATACATGTATCTAACACATAGCCTGGAACATGAAACAAGCCATTTCTCACACAGCATGGAATATGACCCAATGCATTTCTAACACATAGCCTAGAATGTAACACAAGCCATGTCTAATACAGCCTGGAACGTGACAACAGCCATGTCAAACACTTGACCTGGAATATGAAACAAACCATTTCTACCACTTGGCCTGGAATATGAAACAAACCATTTCTACCACTTGGCCTGGAATATGAAACAAGCCATTTCTAGCACAGCCTGGAACATGACACAAGCCATCTCTAACACTTACCCTGGAACATGACACAAGCCATCTCTAACACTTACCCGGAACATGACACAAGCCATCTCTAACACTTACCCGGGAACATGACACAAGCCATCTCTAACACTTACCCGGGAACATGACACAAGCCATCTCTAACACTTACCCTGGAACATGACACAAGCCATCTCTAACACTTACCCTGGAACATGACACAAGCCATCTCTAACACTTACCCTGGAACATGACACAAGCCATCTCTAACACTTACCCTGGAACATGACACAAGCCATCTCTAACACTTACCCTGGAACATGACACAAGCCATCTCTAACACTTACCCTGGAACATGACACAAGCCATCTCTAACACTTACCCTGGAACATGACACAAGCCATCTCTAACACTTACCCGGGAACATGACACAAGCCATCTCTAACACTTACCCGGGAACATGACACAAGCCATCTCTAACACTTACCCTGGAACATGACACAAGCCCCACTTACCTGGAACATGACACAAGCCATCTCTAACACTTACCCTGGAACATGACACAAGCCCCACTTACCCGGGAACATGACACAAGCCATCTCTAACACTTACCCTGGAACATCCACTTACCCGGACATGACACAAGCCCCTAACAACCACATGAAAGCATCTCTAACACTTACCCTGGAACATGACACAAGCCATCTCTAACACTTACCCTGGAACATGACACAAGCCCCACTTACCCTGGAACATGACACAAGTCATCTCTAACACTTACCCTGGAACATGACACAAGCCCCACTTACCCTGGAACATGACACAAGTCATCTCTAACACTTACCCTGGAACATGACACAAGCCCCACTTACCCTGGAACATGACACAAGTCATCTCTAACACTTACCCTGGAACATGACACAAGCCCCACTTACCCGGGAACATGACACAAGCCATCTCTAACACTTACCCTGGAACATGACACAAGCCATCTCTAACACTTACCCTGGAACATGACACAAGCCCCACTTCCCTGGAACATGACACAAGCCATCTCTAACACTTACCCTGGAACATGACACAAGCCCCACTTACCCGGAACATGACACAAGCCATCTCTAACACTTACCCTGGAACATGACACAAACCATCTCTAACACTTACCCTGGAACATGACACAAGCCATCTCTAACACTTACCCTGGAACATGACACAAGCCCCACTTACCTGGGAACATGAAACAAGCCATCTCTAACACTTACCCGGGAACATGACAGAAGCCATTTCTGATCCTGACTGAAACATACATCTTCTATCCAGTCAGTGTGACCCTGCAATACCAGAATTACTGAACGATGAACATGAATTATACAGCATATCACCAAGCAACCTAATGCTTTATCCGTGAAATAAAACATATTTTATTATCATTGAGTTATGCGTATGGTTCCCAGCCACTGCAGTTTGAAATAGCAACATGAATGCTATTGGACTCCATCCACCAGTGATGTCATTTATGGTGTCAACTAAATGCGACATTCTGCCACAATTAGCGATTGATAGCACCACTTTGTATCATAAAAATACTTCTATATAATTTGATCATACAAACAAACAAACAAACAAACAAACAAACAAACAAACAAACAAACAAACAAACAAACAAACAAACAAACAAACAAACAAACAAAACAAACAAACAAACAAACACACAAACAAACAAACAAACAAACCTTTTTATTTTAGACTGAAAAGTGTTTTTATGATAGAAAACGATGCAACCGTGCACTAAATCGGGCTAGAATGTCATGTTTAGATGACCATAAATGACGTCATAAAAGATGTCATAAGTGACGTCACTGACAGCTTGAGCCCAAAATGTTGACAACATTGCAACATGAAGTAGCTGGGTACCACACATGCAAGGCAGTGAGAACTAAAATTGAGTTATTCCACTTCTTTCAATTAGTGGAACACATCTGATTTCACTGATAGTTTATACAAATTTATTTTAGCTCGATTGCGAAACAAGTTATTTCAACTTATATAAATCACTCTCGAGACCTCATTCCTGATGTAATCCATCGCCACGAGGGAGAGAGAAGAGGCAACGTGGAATTTAAATGCCTTGCCTAAGGGCACAATCGTAACGGCTCCAGTGTGGCTCGAACTCCGGACCTTTCGCACCTGAAGCGAACGCGCATCCACTGCGCTATCACGACTTCCACTTTCACTGATGAATTTCTATTTCATTGGAAAGCACAACATAATATGGTTTTCAATGTTCATCCGGTCGAACATAATTTTGATCAGCGACTGAAATTAACAAAGATCCTCTATACCGGTATGTATATATTTAATAGGTAAATTACTACAGTCTACATCCATTATATCAAAGTCGGTTATGTGAAATTCTCCGGTTTTCTCTCAAAGTCGGGTCAAAGTCCCGTATCAGATATTTACAACTTTACATATAACGGGCTCTATTTAATCGAGTATCAGTTTATTACTGCACCGTTATTACATCAGCGATATTTTTTATCACAGTTTCATATATAAATGTTATTTACATCTATGTATTGCATTTAATAAATATTAACTACGATATTACAGTGTTTTTTTATCATGTCACGCCTATAACAGACATTGACAACTTGGAAAATGATTTATTATAGGACAAATTTAAGACGGGTAAGGCGTGTGATCTACGTGAAACAACATGTTGACAAATATCCGTTATGTCAAACTTCGGTTATGTTGAAGTATTTTGTCCGGTCCGACAGAATTCGACATAATGGATGTAGACTGCAACTATAGCGGTTGTGCGGTTGTGCGGTTGTGCAAGCACCAATACAGGAAACGCTAACAAGGATCGATGACATCACAACCTATATTACATTACATTAAAGCGACACTTATATTACATTACATTAAAGCGACACTATGTCGTATGGAATAAAAATATTATAAAATTGAAAATTTACGTACAGGTGACAATTTATGAGACACCTTTTCTTATGAACATCCATATTTCATTGAATTTGAGTAAATACTCCCTGAGCTCAATTTTTATCATGGAAACATAAGTACCCTCTAAATTTAAAATACCTAAAATGCTGTGACTAAGGTTGAATATGAAAATGAAATCTGAGCTACTTGTTTCAGTTTATTAAGGTCTGTTCGGTCAATCACCCATTGAGGCATACCTCCTTGTACCCATCATGTCTTTAAGGTATGTTATTGATTTCCATAAGGTTCACAATTCCAAATAGGCATAATACCAATCTGGGCCAAACATTGATGGAACATTTACTTGGTTACCGGAAGAGTATTACAGACAGCCAATGAAACAACAGATCCCCATGTATACAATCAAAGAGAAAGTAGACGATTTGCCCCTATCCGGAGTACACAGATTCAGCAATATGGAGTACACAGATTCAGCAATATAGAGTACACAGATTCAGCAATATGGAGTACACAGATTCAGCAATATAGAGTACACAGATTCAGCAATATAGAGTACACAGATTCAGCAATACAGAGTACACAGATTCAGCAATATAGAGTACACAGATTCAGCAATATAGAGTACACAGATTCAGCAATATAGAGTACACAGATTCAGCAATATAGAGTACACAGATTCAGCAATATAGAGTACACAGATTCAGCAATATAGAGTACACAGATTCAGCAATATAGAGTACACAGATTCAGCAATATAGAGTACACAGATTCAGCAATATAGAGTACACAGATTCAGCAATATAGAGTACACAGATTCAGCATATGAGTACACAGATTCAGCAATATAGAGTACACAGATTCAGCAATATAGAGTACACAGATTCAGCAATATAGAGTACACAGATTCAGCAATATAGAGTACACAGATCAGCAATTAGAGTACACAGATTCAGCAATATAGAGTACACAGATTCAGCAATATAGAGTACACAGATTCAGCAATATAGAGTACACAGATTCAGCAATATAGAGTACACAGATTCAGCAATAAGTAGTACACAGATTCAGCAATATAGAGTACACAGATTCAGCAATATAGAGTACACAGATTCAGCAATATAGAGTACACAGATTCAGCAATATGGAGTACACAGATTCAGCAATATAGAGTACACAGATTCAGCAATATAGAGTACACAGATTCAGCAATATAGAGTACACAGATTCAGCAATATAGAGTACACAGATTCAGCAATATAGAGTACACAGATTCAGCAATATAGAGTACACAGATTCAGCAATATAGAGTACACAGATTCAGCAATATAGAGTACACAGATTCAGCAATATAGAGTACACAGATTCAGCAATATAGAGTACACAGATTCAGCAATATAGAGTACACAGATTCAGCAATATAGAGTACACAGATCAGCAATATAGAGTACACAGATTCAGCAATATAGAGTACACAGATTCAGCAATATAGAGTACACAGATTCAGCAATATAGAGTACACAGATTCAGCAATATAGAGTACACAGATTCAGCAATATAGAGTACACAGATTCAGCAATATAGAGTACACAGATTCAGCAATATAGAGTACACAGATTCAGCAATATAGAGTACACAATTGAACGGTACACAGATTCAGAATAAGTACACACAGATAAGCATAAGTACGGTACACAGATTCAGCAATATAGAGTACGTACACAGATTCAGCAATATAGAGTACACAGATTCAGCAATATAGAGTACACACAGATTCAGCAATATAGAGTACGTACACAGATTCAGCAATATAGAGTACACAGATTCAGCAATATAGAGTACACAGATTCAGCAATATAGAGTACACAGATCAGCAATATAGAGTACACAGATTCAGCAATATAGAGTACACAGATTCAGCAATATAGAGTACACAGATTCAGCAATATAGAGTACACAGATTCAGCAATATAGAGTACACAGATTCAGCAATATAGAGTACACAGATTCAGCAATATAGAGTACACAGATTCAGCAATATAGAGTACACAGATTCAGCAATATAGAGTACACAGATTCAGCAATATAGAGTACACAGATTCAGCAATATAGAGTACGGTACACAGATTCAGCAATATAGAGTACGGTACACCGATTCAGCAATATAGAGTACGGTACACAGATTCAGCAATATAGAGTACGGTACACAGATTCAGCAATATAGAGTACGGTACACAGATTCAGCAATATAGAGTACGGTACACAGATTCAGCAATATAGAGTACGGTACACAGATTCAGCAATATAGAGTACGGTACACAGATTCAGCAATATAGAGTACGGTACACAGATTCAGCAATATAGAGTACGGTACACAGATTCAGCAATATAGAGTACGGTACACAGATTCAGCAATATAGAGTACTGTACACATATTCAGCAATATAGAGTACGGTACACAGATTCAGCAATAGAGTACACCGATTCAGCAATATAGAGTACGGTACACAGATTCAGCAATATAGAGTACGGTACACAGATTCAGCAATATAGAGTACGGTACACAGATTCAGCAATATAGAGTACGGTACACAGATTCAGCAATATAGAGTACGGTACACAGATTCAGCAATATAGAGTACGGTACACAGATTCAGCAATATAGAGTACGGTACACAGATTCAGCAATATAGAGTACTGTACACATATTCAGCAATATAGAGTACGGTACACAGATTCAGCAATAGAGTACACCGATTCAGCAATATAGAGTACGGTACACAGATTCAGCAATATAGAGTACGGTACACAGATTCAGCAATATAGAGTACGGTACACAGATTCAGCAATATAGAGTACGGTACACAGATTCAGCAATATAGAGTACGGTACACAGATTCAGCAATATAGAGTACGGTACACAGATTCAGCAATATAGAGTACGGTACACAGATTCAGCAATATAGAGTACGGTACACAGATTCAGCAATAGAGTACACCGATTCAGCAATATAGAGTACGGTACACAGATTCAGCAATATAGAGTACGGTACACAGATTCAGCAATATAGAGTACGGTACACCGATTCAGCAATATAGAGTACTGTACACAGATTCAGCAATATAGAGTACGGTACACAGATTCAGCAATAGAGTACACCGATTCAGCAATATAGAGTACGGTACACAGATTCAGCAATATAGAGTACGGTACACAGATTCAGCAATATAGAGTACGGTACACAGATTCAGCAATATAGAGTACGGTACACAGATTCAGCAATATAGAGTACGGTACACAGATTCAGCAATATAGAGTACGGTACACAGATTCAGCAATATAGAGTACGGTACACAGATTCAGCAATATAGAGTACGGTACACAGATTCAGCAATATAGAGTAC